>SSNP01000027.1:5169434-5241404 GCA_006937955.1 Pachypanchax playfairii
TTTAAATCAAACCCCATATGAATTTGACTTTGATCCCAATTGGACTTGTTGCATTTTAGATTTTTGTGATGACTTTTCTGTCATTTGGATCTGACTTTATAAATAGTCTGTTTTTTTTCCCTTTAAAAAATAAATGAATAAAAATCCTTCTTCATGTTTTTCATTTCACTCTTCTTTCTTCTCATAAACACTCTGTGCTCCAGTCTTTTGTATTATTCCCACTCTGTGCTTGGACTCATATTTATTGGACACATTCTGTTTATTCCAACTTTTTCTCATTTGGTTTGTTTTGGAGCAACACAGACTACGTCTGGTTAAATGACAACATACATGATTTCCCTTTTCCTCTAGAGAAGACATCTGTACGACATGATGAAGTTTCCTCTCTGAGTATCAATCCTGTAATTGAGCTCAGGCCGAGCAGACGTGACGTGCACACAGAGGATGCGAAAGGCTTTTCTCATTCTTTCATCCATTCCTTTTTTTCTGACTGTCTTCCCGTCCTCACATCTGTCTCATCCTCCACACACAGACCCAGACTCAAACTGTATGGTCCTATTTATCTCTGACACACACACTCACACACACGTGCACATCGATTCATTTCATTCTCTCTTTACATGCACATGTGCTAAAATAAATGCATTTGTATTGGCTGCCGTCATATGTCACACTTCACTTGCAGCTCTGCGCAGCAGCCCCAGCACAGACGTACCAGTGGATCTTCCTAATAGTGTCTTCACAAGCTTTTTAGAACACTGTAACTCAGTTGACACCAAGTTCAGGAGCCACACAGTCTTTATTTATCTCTCTTCACTCATCTTGCAGCGCTCCTTTCTCATCCTGCTCCCTTACAATTTGATGGATCATGAAGAAACTAAAGTGAGCACGGATTAAATATTAACACAACTTGACACAGTCCCTGCTGGAGCTCCGATTCCACTTCACATGATACAATTAAAAACATCCCTGCACGAATCGGGCAAAACACTGTAGAGAACACGCTGCTATACTGACTTAAAATAAAAGGGATCTATGGAGAAAACGACAAGGAAGAAGGCCAAGGTTTCCATAGAGGCACTTAGCTGAGCGGAGAATTGGAAAAAACACAGAGAGAAATGAGGGTCCTTACATTATTTATATGTGCTAATGGCAGCAGGCTTTGTGTGTGAATCAGCAACAGAAATATCTGCAAACAAAAAAAAAAAAAAATGCAGTGCTGCAATCAAGGCCATACGTTTCCTCTCCCCCCCCACCCCACCTCATCCTCTGCTGACTACAGGGTCAATTGGAGTCAGTTTAATAGTATTTGAATCTTTTATAATCGATTATCTCCTTTTAATAGAGACGAAAGACAACGTAGAAGTAGATTACCTCTGACAAAATACGTGCGTACAGCCTGTGTGTGATATCACTGTGCATCTAACACAAGATAAAAACAATAGATCATGTGCTTAACCTAGTTTGGGCCACAAAAGGAATCCATTAGTCTCACCGTGCAGCCCTTAAGCTCAGCATCACAGGAGGGGGGGACCCGTTGCTGCACAGCTTCATGTACGCACATGTGCCTCTCATTTCCTATGGCAATCCAAAAGTATCCTTCAACATCCTATAGTAAAGTTTACCAGGGGAGAGGTTGAATGTATTAAAGTGCCCTGAGAGGAACAGTAAATGATGTAAATGCAGGCAGCTGCTTGCTGCTAATGTCTTACAGTAGACAAGGAGACCCAGCTGAGTCTGTACTGTATCTATATAACATTATAGCTTCTCTTTCATGTTCTTGTGGTCTCTAATTGGAACAATATGAAGAGGGATGCTAAAAGTGAGGGGAACCAGCAGACTGTTCAGATTGGACTGTAGATTTTACACATTGTTTAAGCTGTTTTTGCTTTCGTTAACTAAATATTTATGATGTATGAGAAGAAAAAAGAAAAAGATTTGGAGAATAACTGCTGCTAGCTGTTTACTTCTTTCTGATATTGAAACTCAAAGGAACCTTTTCTCTTTCAACATTCAGCAAACAAACATACGAGACACAAACTCTTGAGGAACACTTTTAATCAAGATCAAGATAAATAGACTAGCAAAGTACAACTTGGAACAACAAATGCGGCGACGCTGTCTCTGATCATCATTTGATGGCGCACTGACACGCAAACTCTATTAAGCTGTCTTCAAATATGCAAAAATGATATGATTTTACAATGATTACATATTCACTTCCCCAGCTGGCTGGCTCCGAGCGTCTCCATTTGTCATCGACTATTGTGTCCAATTATATGATTAGCTTTGAACACTCCAGCACTTCGAGAGCTCTCGTGTGCTCTGCCTTGCAGAGTGATTCACAAACAAAGTCATTACAACATGTATTCACACATATCAAATAACAAAACAGATGGCCATTGCGCCTGCTGCCTGATTTGTTTTCCACACGAGTGGTGGAAAAAAAAAAAGTATTTTGTGTGAGCTGTGTTTAATGCTGACTGTTTTTTTTTTTTTTTTTTATTCCCAGAGAAGAGCAGCTGGCTGTCGCGCTGTTAGATCAGCTCCTATGAAAGACAATCTTGTTTTCATTAATTTCTCTACAACAAAGGCACTTGTTGGGAAGATTTAGAATTACAGCGGGTAAAGCTTCCGGATAATTCATCACAGGGACTTGACAGGAAACTTAATTGTTTTAAATGCCAGTTGCTTTGAGCAACGGTGGCTGCTTTTTCTTTTATGTCTAACAGGTGGGACAGATAGACGACCCTCTGATGTTTCATTCGACCTTTGACTTCTTGGTTATAAATCCGCTTGTAGTCCACTAGCCAATAAACCTATCAGCTTATGATGGAGTGCAGTTACCAATAATCTGTATGAAATAAGAATCTTGTAGTCTTCTGTTTACCACAATGTAAATTCATCCTCTGTATTTTAGAGTGACCTTCATCTTCACCTGTGAGTTCTGTGCAGATCAGTAGCATCCAGCGGATCGTACTGACACACTGATGATTGAACCTTTCAGAAAAACTGGACTCATCTCACAGAAATGCAGAACACGGTCTGGAAAAAGTTGCATTTCATTTATTTGATGGTCACTTTCTGAGTAAGTGCATCAGTACTCATTTACAGTTGCATGCAGGTAAAACTTTAAATGTAACGGCACTAAAAAAAACACAACACAATAAAACAACAATTGACTTTTAATTTAATTAACTGTTATATTTTGTGCAATTTTAATTTCTTTTTTTTTTTGTTATTTTCATGGTGTTTTGTGAAAAATTTCATGTAAATTTCACTTCTCTCAGAGAACTAAAAAAAATCTAAACTGTCAGCAAATTACTCAAATTTAGTTGCATTATTTTATAAAATATTAATAATAATTAATATTTAATTTGTCAAAAGAAGCCAGAGGGCTGCACTGGATGTTTATTTATTTTTAAAATTCAGACCTGAAATTTTGCTGCATTTCCTGTTTATGGTTTTGTTTGTGTGAAAAAGTTTTATTCTGTTGATTTACGGCAGTTTCAGTTTTGTTGGTGTTGTTTGTAAAATTATGTTGAGTTTCTACAATTCTGTAGTGTCATCAGATTTTTGGCAGTTAGAGGGATGTTGTTCAGAATTGTTTGTCTTTTATGAAATTAATTTTCTGGGAATTTGACCTCACCTGCTTTACCTTTGTGTTTTAGATTTATTCAATGGATTTGTTTATGTGTTGGCTGTTATCCTATAAATGTAATTTTGTTTTCAGATTTTTGATTGTTTTTATCGGTTTTATTTTTTCATTTAAGGATTTTATTTTTAAGAAACATTGCTAAGCTTTGAGACTGTTACCACTTTTATCCATCACTGTTTCTACTAACAAATCAACTCTTGTGTGATTATTATTCTCATTGCACTTGCACAACTTCACATTGCTCAGACTTTTTTTGGGAAGACATTTAGAATAAATTACATTTATACTTTCTGCTGGAGCCACAAACTGAAATGTCCCTGTGCTGAAAAGGTTTTCTGTTTAACGGTTAAGGTTGCAGTAAATCTTGTAAATAGCCTCTCTGACATCTCTTGAGCATGTTACTGTAAATGCACTCCGAACAACTAAATCATTTAACATCTAATCAATACTATTCACATTGCACTATAAACACACTTTGGTCAGATTCCTGGTTGAGGAAGCTGTTATGGCTGTTGTTAACCAGAAGAACTGAAATTTAACTTTTCTGAACCCAAAAATACAGACAAGGAACAAAAAACAAAAGCAAAGAGAAATGAAACATGTTTAAGAAAAGTTTAAAATTTGTTATATTTAAAGTGTTGATGGGGTGATAAACTAACTGTGCCATGCTGCCATCACCTGGTCACTTCATTTAAAGCAACATTCAGAACACCTGTCCTTTATCTAATGGTTTCTCTTCAGCTCCCACTCAACAAATACAAAACGGTTTAAATCAAGCAGTTGTTGAGTATTGACACAACATGTGCATGACCTCGTGCAACACTCACAGTCATATTTTCTCACTTCGCCCCTGTGGGACTGAGCTGCTACGGTGAAACACCTACAAACATGTTGCAGCCACCAAACAACAGCAGCAGCAACCTTTGAGAACCCACCGTTGTTTCCTGTGTAGGCTGTCAGAGTCTTTTTATGTCTTTCCTTGCTGACGTAGTGAGGAGTTTCAATATTTGTGCACAACAAAGCAACTGGTGATATGACCATGTCTTAAAATAATCATGAGCGGTAATTTCAGCTGCATATGTCACACCTAAGTGACAGAGTATCCAGAAAGAAGATGCTTTAAAAACTCCATGGAGTGTAAATTACACTAGGAAAATTCCTCACAGTTTTTTTTTTAAATCCTTGTGATTAGCCGTGTACAGTATAGAATGATGTGTTACATTGCAGGTAGGTTTGTACAGTCGGTGCATCCTCAATGAGCTGTGATGAGGGTTCATATCATGGCGCTGGTCAGGTTGCTCAGCGATCTGATACTTCCTGTGTGTGTGTGTCTGCTCTTTCGTCTCACACTCCGCAGGTAGTTCCTGTACAGAATCACGCTGATCACTCTGTCCTGGAACTGCTTGGAGACGATGTAATATAAAATGATGTCCAAAACGGTGCTCAGATTCATCAGGAAGGTTGTGAAGACTGCCCACGCATTAAACCCCCCGTCTTCATCATTTCCCAGCAGACGAAATACCAAACACACGTGGAAAGGCACAAAACACACCAAGACTTGAACGATGAGTGTGATGATGATTCTTATGGACTTCTGCTTTACTTTTGGTTTGAGTTTCGAGGTGCGGCCGTGGATCAGATTATCCACGATGACGATGTAGCAGCCGATCATTATACATATGGGCATCAGGAAGAAGAAGATGAGTCTGACAAAGTTGACAAGGTTGTCATGGCGCAAGTAGATGATGTCCTGCATCTTGATGCATGTGGTGAAGTTGGAGATGCGATCAGGGTCATTCTCAGAGAAGAGCAAAGGTATGCTGCTGCCCAGGGTCATCAGCCACACCCCTAAACTACCAACCACAGCCTTTGGAATATTCCTCAACTCTTTGCCATGCTTTGGCTGCACAATGGCCATGTAGCGGTCAGCACTGATCAATGCAAAGAGCCACAGTGCCATGCAGGGGTAAAAAATGGTGAGAGCTGAGATGATCCTGCAGAAAACATCTCCAAAAGGCCAGTAGTCCTGGTGAAGGTAGACCATCCTGAAAGGAAGCAGCAGGATGTAGGTGAGGTCCACCAGCGCCACATTTATCATGTAAATAGTGACTGAGTTTCTCTTCTTTGTTGTCAGGGCAAAAACCCATAAAGCTATAAAATTAACTATGATTCCAATAATGAAGACGACGCTGTAGAAAACCAGGCCTGACACTTGGTATTCGACTGGGCCCTGCTCTGTCCTCGTAGTCCATGATTCCACAGACATGTTGGTGGAGTTCAGCTCTGCAATCATTCTGAAAAAAGACACACGTGTTTATCATTTAATGTTTCTTTAGGTTCAAATATTAACACAGATATTCCTGCATGAAGCTTAAGATAAGGTAAAGTCTTGTTGTTCTGCTTATATACAGATGCTGATGTGCTTTTTGAAATGTCAAAAAGAAAAATTCAAACAAACTTCATTGTTTGGATATAAATAATTTTCTCCTTAAAGAGGCCGTTTCATACAAATTTCAGGACTTTGTGGTTATTTCTTAAGTATTAACCAGTAATATGAAACATTTTATATCTAAAAAACGTCAGGAAACACTGATTAACAGACCTTTCAATCTGTCTGCGTTAAAATTCGGGTGGTTCCGGCTCCTTCCGTCAGGCCTCGAGAAGCAGCTCGTTCATATTCATTATTTGAATTAGCTGGACTCTGATTGGCTAACAAACTAGCCTATGAAAGCAAGGTATACTGTTTCCTGCTGCGCATGGTAATGTCAGACGTCGTGTCTTCCTGTTTGCTACATCTTATGCTAACAGCTTTTAGCCAGCAGCATGCTAGGCGTGGTTTCAACTGCAGGAGCTGATGAATACTAACAAACAAAGGAGTTGTGATGAAACAGATACAGGCCGTTAGAACTCGGGAGAACTCGGGTTTTATCACCACCTGCGTAGTTTGAGAGATTAAAACTGAAAGAGAAGTTGTTGACCTGTTTTCACCCACTATGAAGGTAAGAACACCTGTGGAGCTAAAATATTCAACAGAAACCTCAGAAAAACTGTTTTTAATAGAAGGGATTTATTAAAACTGTTCAAATCTGGAAGAGAATTCTGTTAGTAACAAGTAAACAAGATTTTTAAAACTGAGAAATATAGATGGTTGTAGGTAATAACTCTAAAGAAAATGGGTCAAATGAAAAAAAACAAAAACAGAAAACAACAACTGAAACAGTTTAAATAATCTCATAATCAATAAGGTCAACAGGCAATTGATCAGTAACACATACAGAAGCATGATATGTGCATCTATTTAAAACCGATAAGTCAAATGATTTTAGAACGTTTTTTATAAATACTGGAAATTATTAGAGCTCATCCTGGTTTGTTCTATCAGTTAGAGAATCTCTGTGCACAAACAAAAAAATAAGGCTCAATATTTCATGTTTCATAGATTGTGGAAACTAATTTTGAATCTGATTTACATTAAAAATAAATAAAATCGCTGCATGGACTCATCCAAAAATCATTTATGAGCAAGAAAATTAATTTATGATCTAATAATTTAAAAACATCTATTATTTTTATTTTTTACAACAAAAAGTGTGGATGGTACAATCTATAATTACTGGACAGAGTGATCTCTTATAGAGAGAACAACGACTTACTCAAGTTGGCGATGAGGCTTTGTTAGTCCAAATGAGTAAACTCTGAGAAAAGAATCAAGAAAACAGAGTCACACTTTAGTAAAATTAAGATTTTTCTTTCAGAACGGTCAACTTTTTGGGGTGAGAAACCAAAATGTTTCTCTCAAAGAGTTTCTGTGATTATAGTAGAAAGTTTCTGACTCTAAAAATGGCCATTTGCATGTTTTAAAGTTTTGAGAAGCTTCTGGTTAGTGATTATAATATTTATTATTAAACATCACAGCTGGACTGTGGAAGATAAAGGGAAGTTCAACAGACCATACATCTGTCTAGCTGTAGCTTGAACTAAAACTGGTTTATTACACATAAATAAAATCAAATAAAAAGTTTAAGTGATTGTAGTTGGAGTTTGAAATGAAATTATAGTTCAGCTCTTTAAGAAATAGAGCAACTTTTATGTGTTTTACTTTCATTTTCACTGCTCTGTTCTGTGTTCAGTTTTATTAAATCACATTTAAGAACTGAATTTAAAAACTTTTTAAAATAACCAGGTGTAAAGAGACTACCGAGAATCAGAACACAAAGACGGATTCACTAAATGGCTGTAAAACATTATTCTGCCATCTCACCAACTTCAATGTTAGACAGCCTCAGGAGTTTCTCACTGGGCAACAGAAGACTTCACTTACCACAGAAATCACAGAAACATCCTGATACGCTCATCCCAGAAGGTTCACACAGCAAAAGTATGTTTGTAAAATCAAGATCTACGTTAACTCTGCTGTAACAGACAAAACAAGGAAGTGTAATATTTTCTGAAATGTGATGGTGGTGAGACTTGAACGGCGTGTAAAGCCCCTCTTCACTTCCTGTGAGCTGTAGTTTCGGCACTTTTTAGATTCCTTTACTGTATCTGTGTGGTTGGAACAGAAAGGGCTATACAGCTTTCTACAGTATGCAATTACATCCCCTTAAAGAAAATGATGTGCCATTAGAAGTGGGAGTGTGTTTGGCAGGCAGAGAGATGGCAGATTTAGGGCGAGTTATTGATTGGAAAAGTGGGGTCTGTCACAGCACATTAGTTCTCAGGGGAGTAATCCACAGCAGGTTGCTGTGAGAAGCATCTGCTGCTGGAGAGAAGTAATTAAAAACAGGATGTTGAGGCAGTTGCCATATAAACAGGAAATAAGACGGTGGTAATAGACACTTCACGCTGATGCTGTGTGATGGTTTTATATCACACTGACTTAATGGATGCAAAGCGCATGCTTCAGGTGAAACACTCAAGGTCAGTCTGCACTGGGATTGAATACAGATTAATGTGTGTGATTAATTTGTGTTTGAGCTGCTAACAGCCATAAATCAGGACGTGCAGCTGAAAGAACATTGAGCAATATAAAACTTCTCCCCCTGATCTCCTAACGGCTACTTTCAATTCCTGTTATGGAGCTTATAAAAAGACATGAAGGTACTTTTACTCAACTTCCTATTTTTGGCCCCGTTCTCATTGTGTATTTGACCTCCACACAACATCACATCTGCTTTCAAACACTTTGATTTTGCAGACTTGTCAGCTTTAGTGTTAAACTCTTTCCTTTCTCTCTTCATAAACTTTATTACTGCAGTTTCAGCGCAGCGTTTGGTATCATTCAGTCTAATTCTTATTCCTGAGAAATAATTACCCATCGGCTCATCCTCTTGATGTGTTTCAAAAATCTCCTACCAGATGGTGCTTAGTGTACATTGCAATATGTTGTTATGACAACAGTCTGTGTGATGTTTTCCTCTCTTTGAAACTTGTCATGTGGTTGCCTCACTGAGTATTCCACTGCTCACTAAATGCTCTATAAATCACCTTAATAATAAACTATATGTGGATAAACACGTGTATTTTACTGAAAGATCTCAAATTATTTACTTCTTCTCTCGTGTTTTTTTTAATATTAAATTATGAAATGTGAAAACTGATATTAAGATGAATATGTTTTTTTATTGCAGGTCTCATGGGAGGCTGATCATGATCTTTTAACCTGTTTTACACTGCCTTCTAGAGGCAGTAGTGACATATTACAAAAATTGTCCCCATGGGTATAATAATGATGTAATACTGGATATTAATTTTTACAGTATATGGTTTTTTAAGTCAGATGGCCAAGATTGAACAAGTAACTGCTCTTTTTCTTCATTAAAAACCCTTAAATTTTGTTAACATGTTTAAAATGTTGGTACATTTGTTCACTAAAAGCAGATACGTGACTTATAAACATGATAAGAATTTTATGTACGCTGTCATGAATCTGATTATATATGTTTACCACATTGTAAAGTGCTGATGTAAACATGTTCTGTCTGTATGTTTTTCTGGTTTAACAGTGTTCTCTGACGTTGGTTTGTGCTTCGGTTATCACAACTGTGTTGATAAACATCAGAACATTTTCTCAAAGCTTCCACATTATCAGCTTTTTTTAAAAAATGTGTCACTGAAATATCTGAACACAAAAATCTCTCAGCTATGAACGAAGAAAACAACTAACCGATTATTTCATTCACCTGATACTTTTCTACATTTAAAGTTTCCTCTCAGTTTCAGTTCATTCCTTTCCAACAAGCTCATTAAACGAGTCCCCGAAGACGTCAGGTGATAGAAGGAAGTCGATAAAGCAGATGGCAATTATATGTGTGAAATGCACTGTTTACTGCAAACAAAGCAACTCCAGTCTACAGACACATGAGCAAAAAGAAATGAAAAAATAATAATTAAGCTTACAAAGAGATCAAGATAGATACCAACATACCAATGTGTTTTACGTGTGTTTGTCGTCACACTTTTAATTGATAATCTGATCAAATTAGCCAAGATAAAGAAGAATATATATTTAACAACAATTAAATACAATGTCTGATTTCAAATATATAATAATGTTGCATGTTGCTTTTAGTGATAAAAGAAACAGAGTAAGAAAATCTAGACTTTTCTGTATTTAGTTTTCTCCCACAGACCAAAAACATGCATGAGGTTAATTGGTAGCTCTAAATTGGCTCCAGCTGTGAGTGTGTAATTGATTAGTTATCACCTCTATGTGGCCCATGATGGACTGGTGACCTGTCCAAGGTGTGACCCCGCCTCTTACCCAGTGGCTGCTGGAGATAGACACTAAACACATGGATTGAATAAGCTGCAGATGGCAGTATAGGACTGGTACTATATTGTTCAAAGTATCAACCAGATACACCAACTATGAAAATGTAACGTTAGTGTTTTACATTTAAAATTGTTATCTGATTTAACTTGTTACTTTCTGTTTCCTTTCCAGTGTGTTGGCTTTTTATCATTCTGCTCGTTTTTTGGCTAAAACCACAGCAACATGTTACCTGGAACTTTCCATTTGCTTGTGACAACATTTGGTGTCATGTAACTCGCTGCTAAACTTGATGATTGAAACAACTTCCTGTCTGTCCACAGATTTAAATCAGATTGTTTTTTTTCCCACGCCCCCTTTCAGTCCTTTTTACCAGAATCAGCTGGTAAAGTCCTACAATCAACAAAAGTTCACATGAAATGTTAAACATCATGTGAAAGCTGATGAATCCGTCATCAGTGGGTCCATGTTTACAACCTGGTTTCACTGATAACATCTGTTCTTTAAAAACAAAAACCAGCAGTGGTTCTTTTTATCTGGTTTCTGCTTTAATATAAATATCTAATATAAAATGTTAAAAAAATCTGTGCAACACTTTTGAGACAACCTGTCAAACCTTTATTTGTGTGCCCAATTAAAGCAATATAATATTAATATCATGTAAAATAAGAAGTATCTTGTCATTTTAAGAGCTCATTTCCGAAAAGAAGGAAATTAATTTTGACTGTTGATTAACACGTCTCATTGTGTGACTGACAACAACAACCAAGAAGAAACACAAAAATGGTTTAAATATCTAATAAAAACTGGGGATTATTGTTCAAATTTAAACATTGTTTTATGTTTTACTAAAGTTGATTATATTTACTTTTTTGAATCAGTCTGGTTTTTGTACCATCTGTTCTGGAAGTTCAGCTGATGTATAAGTGATGACACATCAGCTACTTCTTCCACGTCTCTTTCCAAAAACTTTGCAACAAAATCCAAATATTTTAGCAGCTATATACTGTACATGTCAGTTATTTTTTTATCTAGGGAAATAAGCGGAAGATTGTCTTAAACTAGTACTGTTTCTTTAGGTTTGTATTGCAGGTTTACGCAGAACTTGAATTTCTTAGCAAGTTACACAATTTATAAATAAAAAAGACAAACTTAATGTTTAATGGATAAATGAGAAAATTCCTACATACAACCTTCTAAATTTAAATCAAATAAAAATCATTCTTTATGAAACCACAGAGGCCAACATGCTGTATGGTGGTACTTCCTGAAAACTTCCTGAAACTTTACAAAGTGATTTTAGGTGTGAGTGCAACACCTCAAACTGTTGTGTCTGAAATCTAAACTTGTATTCTGATGCATAACAATTAATTGATGTTTAAATCACACAAATTTATGGATTTGGTCTCGAATTAAATTTTCATTCGAATGTACAATTTGGCTTCTGAGCACTAAATATATTCTAACAACAATAAAACATTTTATAATACATATAATACAAATTCCTCTTAGACAGCAGCAGATTTGACTCAGGTTATTGAAAATCCGAGCTCCAACTTTAAATCTATAGGAACAGCCCAGATATTGAAGTCTGATTACAGGATTTTCACATTTAAAATGTTCTGTTAATTAATATATATTTTCTTTATGAACACTGATAGCTAATATATGAAGAAAATGTTTATCAATCTATCACATGCAAAGGAAAAACATAAAATAGTTTGCAGCTAATGCGTGTTAAAAGAATTAAAACATGCTGTTAGGTCAGACACTTTCATTTTATTTGAGATATTCACAAACCTCAAAACATTTACTTCATTTTAATCATTCATAAAAAATGTTACAGTGCTATGGGGCTAGTCAAGAAAAAAAATGTAAAAAAACAAAACAAAATATTTTCTACAGGTCCAAAGAATCTTGCATCATTTATCAACGTAATGGTAGAATTATTTTTTGATGGTTTATTCAGATGTGAAGTGATCGTTAAGTACTTGAGAAAATATTTTGAATGACTCAGCGCTTTTACCTTGAGTGGATGCTGGTGCAGCTGGTTAGATGCGTTGCCTCGCAGCAGTAACTGCCTGCAGTCTCGACTGAAGCTCTTCTATGTGGAGTTGCAAAGTTCTTCTCTGGTTTTCTCCAGCACAAAAACATGCATTTTAAATTAACCATATGTAAATGTTAGGGGTGTAACTGTACACAAAAATCATGGTTCGGTACGTATCTCGGTTTTGAGGTCACGGTTCGGTTCATTTTCAGTACAGTAAGTGAAAAAAAAAACAAAAAAAACATAGAAATTGCTTTTTGTTTAATTTCCAACTTTTGCAAACATCGGTTTACACATTTTCTTATAAAAATGGAACATTAAAAAATAGAAATAAAAATAGGAATAAAAAAATAGAATACTGCTTAACTTCCCAAACAGGAGACCTTAAAGATAAAGCTCCGGTTTCTTATTTGCATCAGCCATGACGTCTGCTAGAGGGAAAAAAAAACTCACGCGGGAGTCAAGTCAAAACAACAAACTTCCAGTCTGCCACTTAAGATGCTCCGTGCACAAAACAAGCCTGTTAACTAGCTGTAATTGGATTGGTAAACATCTGCAACAGCCCAGTACCAAAACGGTTTGTATGAATGTGTTTACTGTTACACCCATCAGCTCATGTATTTACTTTAATGTGTTCTTGCAGCTCCACTATGCGTCACGCAATACAGCGTCCGTGCGGAAACTCACCTGGAAACTTTCTTACGCTGCGCTTAATATCACACTAATGATACATTTATGGAAAAAATGCACCGAAACGGTACACAAGTGGACCGAACCGAACGGTTCAACGTATACCCATGAACCGTTACACCCCTAGTATATGTGAGGAAGGTTGTTGATGGACTGGCAACACGTTCATTTGAACCATGTCTTCATCAGTTAGCTGTTCACTATCAGTATATCCTGCTTATATTGTACTTTAATTCAGTTAGAGGCAGTTCTTATCTTTGCATATCTGAAAACAATATCAGATTTTATCCTCAAAACTTAAATGTCAAGAAAAAAAAACTACAAAAACAGTTTTTTACAGAAAAAACAAATTAACACTGTCTTAAAACGTCTTCATCATTGACAATAGTCCAGTGAGTTTTAGTGGATCCAGATGATGAGCGACATCAGCTCATGGCAGTTCTGTTTAGGAGAAGGTTTATTGGGACATTAATGTCCTTCATCCCACTTCAGTTCTCAGGTTTACTCATGTGAGTGTAATCTCCTTTCAGAGTGTCTTTCACTGTTCAGTTGGATCTTGTTGCCATCAATGAGGTCCTTGGAGGAGCCTTCAGGTGATGTTCTTACTGCACTGGAGAAGGAAACACTGACCTGTAACTTCAGCAGCTTCAGGACTTTTCTTTTGTATCCCTTACAGGCAAAAAAGTAGATAAATGGATCCAAGCAGGAGTTGAAGTTCATTAGACACACTGTGATGTGCAGTGACACTTGAAAGGCTGTCAGATCGGCACAATCAGGGTTGGACACCAACTTACGGATCATGTATTGAAGGATGTCAATGTGATAGGGACTAAAACAGACGACAAAGACAACAGAGACGCAGCAGATCACACCGATAGCCTTTCGACTACGGCCAGATTTTTCAGTCAAATGGTTGGTCTTGGCTGTTAGGTGTAGTTTGGAGCACAAGATAGAATAACACACCAGGATGGTGATGACAGGGATGATGTAACCCAAGAAGACAGCACCAATCAGCATAGGGGCAATATAGTCAATCTTTTCAAAGTTGGGGTATTCCATACAGGTGATGTAGTTGTCTTGTTTACTGGTCATAGGCATGCCTAAAAGAGGGAGGGTCTGAGCCAGGACCAAGACCCACACACCAACACAAATATAACGAACATTACTGACATTTCTGAATTTAGCAAAGCGCAGAGGCAAGACAACTGCAATAAAACGGTCCACGCTGAGGCAGGTCATGAAGTTGACCCCTGCGTAGGTGTTAATGTAGAAGATCATGCCTACGATCTTACAAAGTGTCTCCCCAAGAGGCCAGTGGAAGCCCTGAGCATAGTAAATCATCCGGAGAGGCAGACAGAGAGTGAAAAGGATGTCCGAGATCACCAGGTTGAGTGAGTACAACGTGGTGGAGTTGAGTTTCTTCATATTGGCTCGAATGACATGGAGAGCGAGGCAGTTCCCCAGCAGGCCCACAGAAAACACGATGGAGTAAAAAAGAGGAATGAAGACACGGGCATAGACACGGTGGTCATAGAGGGTCTCACACGTTGCATTAAGGGATGAGTCGTTCATAGTGACAGATGGGGAGCCCGTCATGGTGTTTGGGGAACCAATAACTGAAAAAAGGAAGTAAAACACAACTTCTGTTAAAGTTTAACATATCATGTTTTCATTATTCACAAGTCGCTTTTATGTTGCAAGAAAGCAAAACAGAGTAGTACACAAAACACACACTGAAATACACTCTCACCTTTTACCCCTGTTGTTCAAAAACACATGCAAATCTCAAAAATATAACACCTAACTTTCAAAACGGAAGTATAAGTAGATGCTGTTTTTAATTTACATATGTCCGTGTTGAAACATGGACATTTTCGTAGAAACTTGAATCATTTGTTGTTTTCACCTGTGCTGATTTATAATACTGAAACATATTAAAAACAAACTCAAAGACGTGTCGTCACGCCGTTTTAACAAAGTAAAAACCGTTATGCTGACTTGAAATCTGTTAAGAGTTCAAATATAAATATTAGTTTTCATTACTTAACCTAACTATTTTGTTTAGATTTCAATTACTGAAATCTTTAATTACATTTCAAATAAAACGCTTGTTGTCAGCGCTGGTTGTTTTCATGGAGTGCACTGCCATCTTGTGGAGCATTTTATAGTAAATATATTTTAATTTTGATGTAATTATTTTGAACGGGTCAAGGGTTCACATTTTAAAAAAAGCTAATAGTTTTAAATGAAAACAAGTTTCAAGTCATATCTGAGAAATTTTGTCCATTTGAAACTATGAAGTAAAATCACTTTGAATTCATATGATTAAAGAAATCCTAACATATTTTGACAGAAGCAGAGGGAGTTAGTGTGGATGTTAAGGTGTTTTAGCATGAAAGAAGTGGTGGACACATCTGGTTTTATGACCTTGGCTATGAATGAGATTAAGTGGTTTATCAAATGAATGAACTTCTGATGAAAGCTTTATGACTGTCACACATTTTGGCTTAAACGGAGAGCTGGATGATGTATCTAGCTGAAAGTGACAGAAAGGAAGTAAATGAACATTAACTTCTCTGACTGTGAATGCAGCTGCAACACACACGTTAACGTTACAAAAAAAAAAAAAAAAATGGAGGTGTTAAAAGACGAGCCCTTGTGTTTAAGGAAGTCTACTTCCCTCTGTTGTTCAAGCTTAAAATAAGGATGTTGGAAAGTCTTTGAGCCAAAGTTTTCATTGTACGGTGGTACATGAAGCACATTTCCAAGCCTATTAATAGAACTCATGCAAAAATGTGGATCACAAAAGATCAGTCTTTTCATTAAATCTTTTAAAGGATTAGAATAGACCAAAATTCAGAATTTTCTGTTTTAGTGCCCCTAATTTCAAAACTTAGAAAAGGTTTAAAATAGTGTGATCTGCATGTCTATTTTTACAGTGTAAGAAACTTTTCAAAATCCACAATATAAATAAAAAAAGACCCCACATTTTACAGGCTTTAAGACGTGTCATGATATTTTCATCAACTTGTACTGCATCTAGTAGTTATTCAACTCTGGAAAATAGCTCATTTCCTCAAATCCATCAAAAAACAAACAAAAGAACCGGTTTTCTTGTTTAAACAAGTCCCATATATCAGTTTACTGTAACTTTTAAAATAATGCCTGGAAAATATTCTTACCTGACAGGTGGAAAACTCTGCTCCACAGATTTGCTGAAGTCACATTGATCT
Source organism: Pachypanchax playfairii (assembly GCA_006937955.1). NCBI lineage: Eukaryota > Metazoa > Chordata > Actinopteri > Cyprinodontiformes > Aplocheilidae > Pachypanchax > Pachypanchax playfairii. The sequence goes on from SSNP01000027.1 coordinate 5,185,835, forward strand.
AAAGACTGTGAAATGTCATCAAAAACAGTTTCACCAGATGCCTGGCAATTCATCAGTCCCGCTCACTCATGTGAAAACAACTTGATATTCAGACATCTAGATTACTATCTGCTGTAAGTAACCACAGTGACAAAATATCCTGTTGAAGCTCCCCCTCTCTTCCCTTTCTCTCTCTCTCTACACCTCTAACTTTTGCACAAGGTTTTCAAATACTTTACTGCTTTCCAAATATTTTGTATCTAAATACGTTCAGATATTTAATCGTATCCAGCTTAAGCTGCTTCCTTTTAAACGTGAAATAGTAGTTGACTGGAAGGTCGTTTCTGAGCAAAAACAAATCTTGGTTTCATAAAGCATGGCAAATCGTGTGTACCCGAGGCAGGATGTGGCTTGAACTAAAAAGCTGACACTGTCCAGATGTTTTATCAGCTTTTTTTTAATAATCTTTCAAAACACCCACTTTGCTCTTTTTATAAATGTAATTGTATTTTCTATAACGTATGACACTTCTTGGAAAAATACCTGATTAAATATCATTTTTAAATTTTTTTTTTTTTTTTTAACGCCTTGCAGATTACACAAATGAGTAAAAGCAAAATGGGGATTTTCCCAATTGCCCCAAAGTAAATTGTTAGTTCTAATGTTCCAATCTCAGACAGATTTTCAGAAAATCACTCATATAATTTATTTTCATTGCTCAGTAAATACTTTTCTTTCACTTTAAACTGAAAGTCAAAACCCTTCACAATAAAAGTAAAAATAATTAAAAAAACAAACAGCTTGCCTTTACTTTCTGACATGTCACTGCGAAAAGGAACCAAAATAGTTATGCAAGAAGGATGATTCTTGATTGAGACAGGACTGGATAAACTTATGGTTTATAAGCACAAGTGCACATAGCAACCACAATAATAAACACAACAAACAAACTTAAGAGAAGAAGTTTCAGATTGGTGGCGCAAACTACCCAAATACAGGTCAGACACAAGGTTTGGAGGTAATAAAATAAGATAAAAAACTAGTTATTCAGCAAAAAGTCTGACAGGCAGCTGAACTAAACTTGGATAAATGAGGAAATACGGGGAGCAAACAGGCAAGGCTCACATGAGGACTCCAACATGAGTAAAGAGTAGGAGCTGGTAATGAAGTGACAAACTGAAAACCATTTAGCAGGAAGTGTTGATTACCAGAATGAAGATAAGCTGAGAAGAAAAGCAGATGAACTGAGAACTAAATGACTGGCAGGTGTGAATATCAGAGTAGAATGACATAAACAATGAAGTGACACTGGTAAGGAAAAGTGAAACCAGTAAAACACAAAGAGAAAGACAAGGAGCAAAGCAGGGAAGATCAGTGAAGGACAACCTATGCATCCATCTGTCCATTCGTCCAATCCTTTTCTGTACCTAATAGTTTCTGTACAGGAACACAGGAAGATGGTGCCTATCTCTACCACTCACTACACCCTCAACAGGTCACGCCCTGCTCCTCTGGTTGGTTCCTCGGTTCCCTGGAATCCATTTGATACCTTCACCCAGATACCAGCATATTTTGCATAATTCAAGGATTTTTTTTTTTTTTTAAGTAACACAGTCAGTTACTTTCTCTGGTAACTAGTTACTTTTTTGTAGCGTAATCCAGTTACTTCAATTACTTTTTGGAACAAGTAGTGATTAACTATAACTAATTACTTCTCTAACACTGTTGTTAAATCATGAGCACTGACCTGAACCAAGGCCTGCAGGTCTTTAGATGTTGTTCTGGGTTTATTGTGACCTCCTAGTTGGAGTTGTTAATGGAGTAATTTTGGTAGGTCAGCGGCTCCTGGGTAGGTACACTACTTTTCCACATTTGTTGCTGGAGTCCAGAAGCCTTAGGCATCACTCTGTAACCCTCAAAATACAAAAACACCAATGGTTCTGCTTCATAGAATAAATCTGTCAGGTTTGTGTTAATGAGGACCTCAAAGTGCGAGAGACGGATGACAGACAGTGTCATCTTTAAACAGTTTATTGAAGAGGATGTTAACAGCAAGCAGAGTAGACGGCAAACAGGTCGCACGCAGGTCACATGCACAAGTTGCTTGCTCTGGGCAGGAAGAGAAAGCTTTTTGTCATAGAAACGATTCAAGCCATACATAAAAACGTAAGACAGACAAGTGCAATGAAGTACCAACAGGGGCTGAGGCAGTAATGTCCATGTAGTCTGACAGGGACAGGCAAAAGACTGAGTCATATGCAGTCTGGAGCTGAAAATAAAAAAAAAGGCAAACAGGCAGACAGGAAAACCAAACAGACAGGATTCGGAAACATCAGAAACTAAATACACAGACTACTAAAAGAATCAAACTACAATAGTACTCAAATAAAGTCAAAAAGGTGTGAGGAGACACGGGACACAGACAAACAGGACACATAGGAACAGGACAATACATGACACTATCAGTGTAAAACAATCATGTTTGTTGCAGGGAGTATAACATGCATCAAAAAGTGTGAGCATCATTCTTAAAGGAAAGATATTGTAAATTCTTTCTTTTTTACATCTAAATCATTTAATTGTGGTCTATATACTGTATAGAGGAGATGCAGTTATTAGGTCTGAATTTTTATTATATTAGTTCCTCTTCTACCCAGAATAGTACATTTTCGTGCTGTCCCTTTAAAAACTGCTGGCATGCAGATGTGCCAGTGTTCTGTAGAACACTGGTACACACGTGCTTTACAGCCATGTGCGCATCCCGTACGTCATGCACCCTGACAATCTATACATCATATGAAAGCTCTGATTCTCTTCATTCCGATGAAATAAATCAGTTATGTTGATAATGCAATTATTGAATTCCTTTGTATCAATTATAGTATTGTCGGGTGGGTAATGTATATTTCAATTTATGGTTGGGCTGTTTCAAATAACTTAGCAACAGTCGCTTTTTTAGAAATAGCTCAATGGTTTTGGGCCCCGATCTTCCAGTTGTGAATCACTGTTATATGTTTGTGTAAATTGGACTGAAGTATTGATCATGGAGAGCTTTGTGTGTGTGTGTGTGTGTGTTGTGTATGGTGTGTGTGATAGTCTGGGTGTGTGAGTGAGTGTATTTGTATTTATATTGTATTGGTTGTTTTTGTTTTGTTTTTGTATTATTTTGATATATTGTACTGCTGCTTCTGTCTGTACATCCTGTTTATTTGTAATGTCTGCATTGAGGACCCTCTTGAAAACGAGATGGCACATCTCAAGGGGTTTATCCTCTTAAATTAAATAAACTAAATTAAATTAACCATTTTGACATGCAACAACCAAAGAACTGACAGTAAAGCCTTTTTCTAGAGAAGCAAAAACTTCAAGAGTTAACTTTTCTCAATTTGACAGATTTCTACATGTACAAAATCCATCATTTCCAGCAAGATGTTGGTCTCATTTGGTCTGGACATTTCCAGTGAATATAATCCAGTAAAATAATTAAGTCCACAACACAGAATAGATCCTCAAAGGCACAAAAACTGCAGAAAATGTCTCCCCACTTGAGATCAGCTCAAACAGATTTTTTCATACATATTGGTCATATCAGGCGTAATGTACTTCTGTTGACGATAACTTGCTCAAATTTGGAGGAAGCACGTGATTTAGCAAAAATGACCCTGCTTGTTGTTAATACACATGACAACAGAACATTTTGATACTTTTAATTTCAGCATATGGACTACAAACTCAGAGCAAGGAATAAAGATATTGGATTCACTCAGCGTTTAGCTGGAAGTCCATGGCCATGTTTAGCAGTTTCAGGGCATGACCTGTGATGTAATAGTAAGCATTAAAGGGCTAAAAAAGTCTAATTTCCATGATATGTCACCTTTAAAGAACATATATCCCATTTACATATTATCATATTAACTGTCCATATAACCAGTCAGATCCATTGGATTCATAATTTCCTATTTAACCACAGTAACCACTTCAAGAACAACACCAGACAGACATCAGTAGATATTAGTTGCGGATCCTTCTTACCTACTTCTTACAGTCAAAATAATACTCTTCTTTTCATCATAGTAAAATATAAACCATGTTGCGAAGAGACCATCAATAACTGTTAAAGTCCACTTTTATATGGACAGAAAAGTACTAAATCATTTGCAATCATAGTATCATCAAACACATCCTGTTTCACAGACATTTAACAGCTTTGATAAATAATTCATGTGACATTAAAAGGGAGCGAATACTGCCTGGTCGCGCCCTATTAAAAACTTTGAAAGAGGCAGCTACAGATTGACCTATGAGCATTTTAAAAACGGACAAAACCCTACTTGAGAGTTGGGAAACCCCTGAGTTACATAACTTATAAGAAAAAACATTTTATGATAAATAAAATCAAATGTTTCAAAAGAATCAAGATGTTAAAGATCTTTTATAAGTCTGTTGTGAAGAGTGTGATCACACCTGCAGTCATCTGTTGGGGGCGGAGCATCAGAGCAAGTGACATGAAGAGGTTGAACAAACTGATAAAGAAGGCTGGTTCTGTTCTACAAACTGATCTGGATCCTGATTGTCCAAAGGAGAATGACGAGCATGATGGAAAACCCTCATCATCCTCTTCACAACACAGTAACTCAACAACAAACAGTCTTCAATCAGAGGCTTCCTCAGACCTGCTACAGGAGATCCTTCCTGTCCACAACTAGAACTGTATGTAATGCTCTCTCAATAAAAGGAGGAGTTACTACAGCATCTAATTTCATGTTGGGATTAATTCAGAATGATTGAACAGAACTGAATAAATCATGTTTTTGTCCTGATTCTAATAAGTAAGTGTGTAAATATTTCTGTAACAATAAGTTTGTTTTTCTGTGTGAAAATAATCCCTATAAATGGGAGTACTTGTTTTTTTTTAATTATGGAAAATGTGATTCAGTTATGTTTTTCTCAATGCCAAATTCTATATCCATCAGTTTAAAGAAACTTTTTAAATTAAGTCATGTACTCAGGGTTTCAGATGTATTACTTAATAAAGACAGTGCAACTCGAGTACAAATGCTATATTGTGGTTTTAGCACCTTCAAATCTTGCACACCCATTTGGAGACCTTTTCCGCTGCAGGATGTGCACTTTGTGATAACATACATACAGTATATTAATGAACATTTGTTTTCACATTTTTTATAAAAAACAGTCCCCTTGTTTGACTTCATTATTTTTACTGGATAAATTATAAAACTTTGCAATTTAAGCACTGTAACCACGTGGCAGCAAAATCCATACCATTTTTTTTCCCCTGACCATATGCATCATTTACTAAAAACATGTCCGGTGGCGAGGCAGAGGAAGCAGTTTAACTTCCTCGTGGTTTGGCCATGAGTATCTGACTCACTGGGCCTCAGACAACCAGACACACCCAATGCAGATGGACAACCAGACGAGTGTTTCATTGTTTCTACTTTTAACAGAAAACATTAGTGACTGAAACCAGAAGTAGTTTAAGTATAACACCTCCGCACCCTGTTGTTATAAATACTTAGAATTTTGGTTTGAATAACATGTTACTTATTAACGAAAAGTATGTGCATGAACCAAAGATTGTTCTCTGGATCATGGCACGTTAGCAAGTCTTTTGGGCTATTCGATGCTAATCTGTGCTCTTTACATCCTGTTTGTGATAAGGGAAGTTTAGTGAGAAAAAAAAAGTTTCAAAGGATGTCCTCTTGAGTAGTATGTAGTGAAATTCATAGCTTCATGTCAGTGAGGAATGTTGTTGGTCTTTAGCAGTATTTAACTGGTGCTAATTTTAAAAGTAGTTCATGTGAAACTAGTTATGATCGGACTTGAGATGCTGTAATAGATTTGTACAATTAAAATTGCAACATGTGACCCTGTAGACTGGATTCTATAATTTTCAGCACTAGTCTAAATGTGAATATGTAAAACATCTTCACTCTATGTTCAGTGTTGAGAGTTGTAGTTATATCTGTTTCTCACATTGTTTTTTTTAGTGACACCCAAAAGGGCAAATACGTGACAACCACCCATAGAATAACTTATCAATAATGAGATGGCACGTTCTTCACATTTTACACTGTGGTTTTGAGATTAGATTGCAACAGAACAGGAAACTTCTGTAGAAAAACAGCTTCAGAAAAAAACAAGAACATTTCTACAAGGTAGAAGAAAAGAGTTAAATAACAAAACTCTTGTGTAAAAGGTTCAGATATATATTTTTAAACAATAAAATAAGTTGTGGTGGGAATGTCAAGTCCTGGGTTCACTGTTGATAATGATAACAATAATAATGTAAGTTCAAAAATAACAAAATATTTTTATGAACTGATCAAAATGATTAAAATAGAGAACCTAATAATTATTTATGGTCATTTATAGAGCTGTAAACATAAATAAAATCAATGTGTTTATGAAATTTTATAGATCAGGAGACCATTTTATTTACGTCTCAGTTCTGTTTTCCTGCGCTGACTGCAGTGTTTGGTACTTTTCTCTTTATCTCGTTGATCCCCCCCCCCTGGATTACTGTAACAGAGCCCTGCAGGGAGCGTTTTCAGGGTTTGGTGTAGGGATCCGTGGCGTGCACTCTCACTCGAGATCAGAACAGAGTCGATGTGTCTGGCTGTTATCATTTGTCAGTGTGTGTCTGTATTCCTTCCAGGGATCTGCATACCTTCTGGTCCTGTCTGTGGTTTGAGATGTGCTGTGTAAGGTGCTCTGATCATCCATTGGTGACCTTGTGAGTGCATGTACCAGATAGATTAGTCTCTATCGGTAATTTTGTTTGTGTTTGTTGTGTGCTGCAGGGTTAGTTTTTAAGTATTAGGCACAGAGTTAGATGGTTAAGTTTAGGGCAGAGGTGTGGCTTGGGGTTAGTTGTTAGTTTCGGTGTGTATCTGACAAGAGTGGTCGTGGTGTGAGGGTTGGCTCTGTTCAAGGGCTAGTTTTAAGTATTAGGCATAGAGTCGGGTGTTTAAATTTAGTGAAGAGCTATGGGTAGGGTTAGTTGTTTGCTCTTTTGTGTATCTGTCTAGGTGTGATGGGTTTAGGGTAAGAGTAGTGGGGTGTGGGCATTGGTTCCATTCTGGGGCTAGTTTTAAGTATTAGGCATGGGGTTTTGTTGTTAAGTTTTAGTACAGAGATATAGGTTAAGGTTAGGGTTATGTTTAGGGTTAGGGTTAGATTTTAATATAAGGGGGTAGTCGGCCTTGTGGTCGGTGTAGTAGTTTCACTCATGGTTGCATTTGTCATCGACTGAGTGTTCAGGGGCCAGTTGCAATGCCTGTTGAGTAGGAAGTGGGCATGGTTTTAACAGAGGTGGGAAATCTTAACTCTTAGCGTTAAGCACCGTTTACAGAGTAAACTGGATACAGTTGTGTATCCTTCCCTCTAATTATACTAGGGGTAAGTTTGTTGTTTGGTTGCCCCTTATCTCTGTTGGGTGAAGCAGTTTCACTCATATTTGCTTTTGTCGCTGTCTGAGTGTTTTGGGATCAGTTGCAATTCATGCTGGGTGAGAAGTGGGCGTGGTTTTATAGAGGTAATAGGGTTTATGCACTTATTTTCAGGGTCGTTATAGCACTGTGTCCATTCCTCTACTTTTTATTAAGTGTGAGTTTTATAACTTGTTATTTGTGTTGTTTGGTTGCAATTTATCTATGTTGGGTGTAGTCATTTCACTCACGGTTGCATTTGTTACTGTCTGAGTGTTTAGGGGCCTGTTGCAATGCACACATGTCACATTCATGCAAATGTCACATCACAAAAACCTCAGTGGAGGTGGACCACAAAGATACAAAGACAATGTGGCAAATGCAAAAGTTACACCATTGGTCAGTGGGTACCAGCTTTTGTTACTACACAGGATGTGGGGTAATGACAGTGTTCTTTCAATCATATCAAAACATCCGGGTTAATCTACATACAACCCAACAGAAATGGTTTTGAATCCATTTAGTTTAAAATGTTCTGTCTGATGCATAGTATAGCTCATCCAGCTAGTCTTAATCACAGAGACTTATGAGGTGATCATTTGGAATGAAAGCAGTAAATGCAGTTTATCTCCAGAGTCTGCTCCTTAAATAGCAGCATAAATGGAATAACTCACAAACAAGTGTGCTATAACTAAAGTAAGTCACAGGATGGCAGCAATGTCATTGTGTAATTCAACAATAATCAGACACTCTGCTTACAGTCCTTATACAAGCTACAATATGTTGTTCCCAAACTTACCTGATTAAGAATTCAATGAACACCAACTGGAAATAATTCAAAATATTCACTTTTTACCTGCAAAATACTGAACTCTTCTTGTAATGTCAAACTGAGCATTAAAAATGCATGAACATAGAAGAATTACGTGAAGAAATCAGTCTGCTTGTTGATACAATATTTTTCCAACTTTTTAACTTTGTAACTTACAGTTAAGTGCCATTTATTGTATTTTGTATTTCATAGAATTTTTTTTTTAAACTGATTAGATGAAAGTGACAGCACAACAAAATAATGGTACATGGTAACTTGCACCCAAACAGGGGATGAAAACACTCAAATGTCAGGCTAGTTTGCTTGTCTTATCATCTCAGCCCACAATAAGTCTGTTGTGCAACATCATCAATTGGTGAAAAGAGATTCTGAAAAAATAACAGTTGCAACCTAACTGGTGTTTGTCTGTTTTAAGTGTTACAGACTATTTCAGTGGTGGTTTAAGTGTTTTTTAGACATTACAAGAGTTTAATTAGTTGTTCTTGTCCATTTAAACGAGTCATAAACTATTAATACTGTGGATACCCACGCACTATAATAGTTGTGCAGGCCTTAAAAAAACTGATTGAAAAATACATTCAAAAAATCTTTTATGACCCTTTTTTATTAACACACAGTTTCTTTGTTCGTTAGTATTCGGCAGCTCCTGCAGTTCAAACCACGCCTAGCATGCTGTTGGCTAAAAGCTGTTAGCATAAGACGTAACAAACCGGAAGACACAACGTCTGCTGCTGCTATGCGCAGCAGGGAAGAAAACAATATACCTTGCTCTCATAGGCTACTTTGTTAGCCAATCTGAGTCCAGCAAATTTAAATAATGAATATGAACAAGCTGCTGCCCGAAGCCTGATGAAACCAGTTGAATTTTGAGGCAGAGAGATTGAAAGGTCTGTTAATCAGTGTTTTCATATTACTGGTTAATACTTAAGAAATAACCACAAAGTCATAAAATTTGTGTGAAATGGCTTCTTTAAGTACAAGTGTTAATTAAACCAGTGAGGGAAGTGTTTGAATGGCCATGTCACCTCACAGCAAGTGGGTCTACTATTGAAATCTTGGCTTTTGTAGCTCTTCTATGTGCAGTTTGCATCTTTACTCTGAACTTGTGTGTGTGTGTGTGTGTGTGTGCTGAGGGGGTCTTTCTACAGATATTCCAGGTACATGTATTAATGTCAAACATAAACCTCAAAAAGACTTTTTCTTTTCTGCAACCAAGAATTGTTCACAGTTACAAGAAATAATGCCACAATGTTGCTGTAAAATTTGTCATTTTAGTCAAGTTGGTCAGAAAGTTCTTTAAAGAAACCATTCAAAATAAGGACATTGATTGGAACTGAGATACATTTATTTTTTTGTTGTAAAATTAAACTTACATAAAAAACTACTACTGTAATGATGATGTTATTATATATAGTCTTTGTAAAGTTTGTGTAAAGTGGAGTGACAGTAAACAACCTTTAAATAGTCTCGAATGTCTTGATTCATTGTGGGTTTTAACTGTTTCAGCCTTTGCCAGGTTAACCATTATTGTGGTATTGATGTAGAACTTAATAATTAAAAAAGGTAACAATGACAGGTAATGTAAGGACAGCCAAGGAGGCAAAACTACAGCCAGAAAACTGTGGTTTGTGGATAACACTGACTGCCTCTGAGAGAGGAAGTGAACATGCACTTCTCCAAAATGCACTCAATGTGGGTAGTAACAACAAAGCTCTTATGTACCGAAGAATTTAAAAGAAGCAGAGAACACCGAGTAACAAAACTACCTGTGATGAATTTGATCTTTGAACCCTATACTTGGTTGCTTTATGTTAAACCACACAAGAATAATGGGATTTTGTAGCCTATAATTTACATTTGATGAAAAGATTATGCATATGTTTTCATATATTCATTTTCACATTCTGATACAATTACCATTTTTGATGAAAATTTTCAAATACAATGGATGACGGTTATATGCACGACCTCGGTGCCCAGCAGTTTTGTGCATATAAGCGTGATGTGCATTTATTAATCAGTGGTCATTTGGACTGTAAACACGGGTAGCAGTGTTTGGTACTGATAACAGCTAATCAGATATGACAAAATAACGCAATTAAAATATATTAGGGGAATAAAACTCTCAAACAGACTGAGTTTTATATTCGTAGAGAGAATCCACTATAAGACTGTAACGCCGGGCTCACACTGCATCCGGATCCGGTCCGGTGCGGACCCCGCAGGTATTCCGTTAGATTAAAATCCCTTTTGAAGGCTCACAGTAGCTCCGCGCGGTGCGGGTCCGGTTACGGGGGCCGTACGGCACTACGGAAAGAATCCGCAAGGTTCAATTTTTTCCAGACGCCGGAGTCACTCCGCGTCAAGTTTGATGAAATCTGACGAACTATACAGGAAGTGTGGCTTGAATATCCGGTGTTTTTTCAAAATAAACGAGTGTACAAACAATTGTAACTTGACTCTTCTTTTTAGACAGCACACGCGCTAATAGGAAATGTAAACATTACATCACACCCGGTGACACAGGGTCCCGAAAGCCTGCAGCACAACACATTTTCACACATTTGCTAAATAATGGACGTGTTCTCGTGTGAAGTCCCAACAAAACGATAACCCACGTGAACTTCTGTTCTCGCGGGTGACGTTTTACGCACCCAGCACCGGAGCTGGCCGCATTCCCTATCTGGAGCAGATGTGAGTGGTAGCTTGCGGAAAAACCGCACCGAAGCCGGACCGAAGCCGTTCCGTAGGCAGTGTGAGCCCGGCATAAGTAAACAGATGCGCCAGATATGCGTGAATGGACGCGACGTTAACGGCACATATTAAGTTACAGTTAGTAACAGAACTGAGACGTTTTCTATTTTTGATATAAAGAACTCATGATCGGGCAATAAAAACTAGAACAAATGTTACATTTGACACTATTTCACACTGAAGAAGTCGTTGATTAATTTTTGGCGACCATCTGACAGCTTCAGGCAGACACGCCAGACACTCGTGCATAAACGCCAGAGCAGCCTAGTTCCAGGCACATAACAGTGACAGTGTGTGGGAGAACACCAGCAGCTCCATTTTATATTAGGGATCTTATTGTTCCATATGTTCCTTACAGAGCACTTAACTCTCAGATCACAGGTCTGCTTCTGGTTCCTAGAGTAGGGTTTGAGTACCCCTTTGATCCTGGGCACTATGCTATCTAGGCCCGTCTCTCAGTGGTACATTGTTGTTAGCCAAAGCTAAATGGTGTGTGTACTTATATAGCACTTTTCTTAAGTCAGGTGACTCCCAAAGCGCTTAACACTATAGTTTGTCATTCACTGTCAAGGATGATACTCCTCTTTAATGGAGGACTGGGGCAACACCTGTGGAGTGGCAGCCTGGGGTGATGGTCCCAATTTTCCTAAAGGGGGACCTGAGAATGTGATACAACCAGAGGGATCCTGCATCTCAGCCTAGTGGGAAAAGTTTATTCTAGGATGTAGGAAAGGAGGTTCTGAGCAATTATCAAACCTTGGATTAATGAGGGGCAGTGTGGAAATTGCCTGGGTACTGGATCAATATCAGTGCTTAATTTGTAAATCAAAAGTTACCGGACCGCAAATAGCGCTATGAGACCAGAATTCACTGAGGCCAAACTGATACCGGAACGCACACACATACACAACCGTCGGACCAGACCCAGATCAAGCAGGGCTAGAGAAAGTGATGATAAGCCCAGAAGAAGTAAGTTATACTGCCTTTTTGGCATTTTGATGCCGCTGTTATTTATCCCAACTGGCGCCGTTAAAGGATTCTAGCAAACAGTTACCGGAACACACCCTTCAAAATAAGACAGTTCCCGGATCTTGTTCCGGCAGGATCCGGCTCAAATTAAGCACTGAACAATATAGTCCAGATCTTTAACTTCATGGAGCTGCTGAGGATGTTGTAGTAGTTTGCTCCTTTGGTCCACATGTGTTTTGTATGACCATTCAGTGGGGGGTGCTTACAAGACTAAAAAAAATCATGCATCCCTAAAATAATATTAGATTTTAACATGATTGTCTGAAAACACAAGCAGCTGAGCACAAGTGCTTTCTCTGTATCCACTTTATCCAGGCAACATCCATTTCAATAAATCTGCACTATAGTCTCTGCTGGCAGGTGTGTATTTTTGGTATTATTGGGCTGTTACACACACCTCAATAACTGAATCCAGAGTCACATAAAGCAGGTGCCAATATTGGCCAGTAAATAATAAATACTATTGCAAAGAATATCACATTATATAAAAGTGATGCTTAACCCTGTGCAGGGTTGGATGTAAGTGGGGAAACATGCATAGTGTCAGATAATGGATGCAAATTGCTAACAGTAATGTACCACACTGGTAAAAAATATTAATTTTTATGTATGAAATGGTGATAGGATTTGAGAAAAGTAGAAATTTATAAGCAACCCTGTTATCTAAAATCTGTTATTTTTAGCATCATAGCAAGCTTTAATTTACTGTAATTAAAAATGAATAACACATTTTTTTTTGTAATCTTTCTGTGCTGTACCTTAAAAAAATCTGTTGCATAATAACGGCACGGCACATCAGCTTTCTTTTTAGGTAGTTTAATCTCTCTGAATTACACAACTTACACAATGTTTTATGCAAAGTTTTAGGGTTGCTTTTCCAAAAACTCAGGAAACGTTAAAGGTTAAATTTAAAAGTGGGACTCAGTATAAACAGAGAAAGTGCACCTGCTTACACACACACCAAAGCCTTACTGCAAGATGTGGAACGCAGCAGGAATGAGGCCCATGAGGGGGAAGCAGGAAAGGTGGGTGAGGAAGTGGTGATTTTATCTAGGCACACCTACACAGAAGTCAAATGTGGGTAAAACAAAAAATAGTAATATGTTCTCATTTTCACTTTTTGAAAGTTTTGTGATATTTGTAATTCTGTGAGGACCCTACCAATGATATTTTTGAGTGCAGTAGAGTAACAGTTGGTGTCATCATGACTTTCTGTTTAACACACAATTTGATTGCAGGTTTTCTTTTTAAGGAAGTCACCAAACACTTTTGAAATTCAAAAGAAATTTCAAATAATTATTACAACTACAGACACTTCTTTAGTATTATACTAACAGTTGACTATACAAATAGCCCTGGAGCACACAACTATACATTAATACAAGGCACATTATTAACATAAAACCATCTTACATAGACATTACACCCAAAAATAAAAGTATTAATTTCCAACAAAGACAACCGTTACTATGAGAAGACTTTGGGAATGTGTTTCATGTTTCTAAATTATACACAAGAAAAGCACAGTCAGTCAAAACAAAACCATAACCATGTAAAAGTGAAACAAGGTTTTGCATCAAAGACTTTACTCATTGTCATGAATAGCCTCAACATAAAAGCAAACAAATCTGCATTTTTGAGGTCAACATGTTAAACTAGGTCTTCAGTGTAGCGGTGTGCTGTGGTTTTGATCAGGTGTTGCTGCTGCTATTTTCAGCAGTCACTTTGGAGGAGGCACCAGATGTATAGAGATAGTTCCTAAACAGGCTCATCACTCGCTTCTTGTATGTCTTTATGGCAAAGAAGTAGATGACGGGATCCAGGCAGCAGTTTAAATTCATCAACGAGACCGTAATCTGGAGAATGGATTGTGACAGTGGATTATAAGGATTAAATCAAATCAGGCATGTTTAGAGTCAACTGAAACCAGAGCACTTACCTGCAAGGACATCTTAAAAGCTCTTAGTTCATCACAAGTTGGCTGGTGGTTTATTTTTCTGAACATAAACTGCATGATGTTGAGGTGGTAAGGGCTGAAGCAGATAATAAAAGTGAGAAGGATGAGGAGAATAATAGTGTTGGCCCTGTGGTTTCGACTTGTTCGGCCCGTTATGGAGTTCTTCTTGGCAGCATCTCGCAGTTTCAGGTTGATCTTGGCATAGCAGCCCATGATGATGGTAAGTGGACAGCAGAATGAGATGATGCAAGCCAGGATCAGGAAATAAGGGGTGAGGTGAGAACCCTCGAAGTTGAAGTACTCCATGCAGGTTTGTTTGTCCCCACGCATGTGCAGCATGCTGCGGAACAACAGAGGAGCTGTTTCCAATGATACTAGAGCCCAGACCAGGCAGCAGATCCTGCGAACAAATTTTACACTACGCAAGAATTGCAGCTGGTGTGGATGCACCATGGCCAGGTATCTGTCCAAGCTGATGCAGGTCATGAAGCCAATACCTGTTAGAAACATGATGAATCATCAACACATCTGATATTAAACACATGCATGCACCATCCTGGTTTAAATTGTATGCATGTGCTTATTTGTAAAGGAAGTGCTACCTTTTCTTTCTTATGTCAAAAGTTATCGTATTCTGAGGATTCAAAATGTGATGACAAAACTGTATGAAGTACCTGCATAGGTATTTGCAAAGAAGAGAAGTGTGGTCAGTCTGCAGAGAAGGTCACCAAAGGGCCAGTCAAAGTGACGGATGTAGTAAGTGATTCTACCTGGCAGTGCCAGCGTGAACAGGGCATCAGATAGTGCAAGGTTGACCAGATAGATGGAAGTGGAGTTGAACTTCTGTTTCCTCTGGCAGATGACACAGAGAACCAAACTGTTGCCACATACGCTGATGATAAATACCAAAGAGTAGAAAATAGGGAAGATGACCACTGCAGCTCGTTGGTAAACAAACACATCACAGCTGCTCTGGTTTGAGGAGGTTTCTGCAGAATCCACAGTGAAATTTACAGCAGCCATTCCAACCTGATGTTTTTTAAAGAAAATATCACACTGTAAATAATAAATCGTTACAGAGCAAAAGACAAAATAGCAAAGCTGTATGTTTTAAAAATCACAAATGCACAATACTTACAAAGAAATGAGTAGTCAAGTTGATGTTCACTTAATGATGGTGAGGCTCCTGATTGTGTTTTTGAATGAGAGCTGAATCATCTTTTTAAAGGCTGTATGAAAAGTTCAAATCCCACCTCTTTTTTTTGTCACCACGTCAGTTTTTAACTCCCTTCTTCCACAGAAGTTAGATAGTTTCAAAACTGTCTGAGTGTCACAGACACCCTGATAAACTTTATTTACAGCAACAAAAAATTTTTTCAGGTATTCATATTTAATTTAAATATCACAACTGTTCAACAGAAGATGTTCTTACAGTACACATACTTATAGGTCTTACACTATGTATTTTAAGCTAAAATCTTTCATGTGTGTTTTAATGACATAATTGGAGTTGTCCGTGCAATTTAAATAGATCTTTCTTAATGACTCAAATACAAAAAACTTATTTTAGAAGAATTCAGGGGAACATTTCTGGAGGCTAAACAAAGAGTTTAATTCTGAGAGAAGAGCTTTAACTCACACAAAAAAAAGGGTGAGTGACAAGCAGCTGGGACTGGGTGTCAGCATGTCTGTGGTGTCCTGGGATGCAGTTTATCTGTCAGATAAGCCTCAGTATGTCCAGCTGGGCAGCACCCTGTCTGTCTGATATGGTGGTCAGTGACTGAATCCCCACAGGGGGAATGTCCGATCTCTATTTCTTCACATTTTTTACACCTTAAGCTTTAATGTCATTTGTATAAGTTATCTGGTGATACTGCAGTATGGTGGTTAAAAGAGAAATTGACAGAATAAAGAGAACAAGGTGCTAGTGGATGACTTTGTGGAACAGTTCAACAGGGAAACATCCAGACCATCTACATCCTGGTAGACAAACTGGAGGTGGTGGGTAAATATAAGGACCCGGGTCAGGTGTACCTCAGCTACAAGCTGAAGCTTTTTTTAAAGAGGCCATTTCATACAAATTTCAGGACTTTGTGGTTATTTCTTAAGTATTTACCTGTAATATGAAACATTTTATATCTAAAAAACATCAGGAAACACTGATTAACAGACCTTTCAATCTGTCTGTATGAAAATTCGGGTGGTTCCGTCAGGCTTCAGCAGCAGCTCGTTCATATTCATTTTTTAAATTTGCTGGACTCAGATTGGCTAACAAACTAGCCTATGAGAGCAAGGTATACTGTTTCCTGACCTGCTGTCATGGCAACAGTAGACGTTCTCTCTTCCTGTTTGCTACGTGTAATGCTAATAGCTTTTAGCCAGCAGCATGCTAGGCGTGGTTTCAACAGCGGTAGCTGCCGAATACTAACGAACAAAGGAGTTGTGATGAAACAGATACAGACCGTTAGAACTCGGGAGAACTCGGGTTTTATCACCACCTGCGTAGTTTGAGAGATTAAAACTTAAAGAGAAGTTGTTGACCTGTTTTCACCCACTATGAAGGTAAGAACACCTGTGGAGCTAAAATATTCAACAGAAACCTCAGAAAAACTGTTTTTAATGAAAGAAAAATCAGACTCTCTTGTGTGTCCAATGAAAAGTTGTAGATATTGTAGATTAGTCTGTTTTCAGTGGTAAAGTTAATGAAGCAAAAGTTCTTTTTAACTCAACTTTTTTAATTCTGTTTGCAGTTAAAAAGAAACTCAGCTTGATATTATGTTGCATCGTTCATGCTACAATGATTCATTCAATGCTCAGCACCCGGAAGAAACTGACAACACTAAAACTGCAAACTTTATTTACTGTGGAGGTGATCACTTACCTGGAAACTGGTGTGGAATTAACAAACGAGAAACAGCTGAAAAATCATGAGAAACTTAATGAAATCAAACAAGAAGTAAAGAGTTGTGGAAAATGTGAATACTGTGACTCTTGAAGATGACAGAGACAATGGCAAGATAAGTGACAGCAAAAATTTATATGAAATTTATAAAAGAGGACAAGACATTAACTGTGAGAAAATAAGAACATAGCTGGTGGTGAAATACCCATTGTTTCATCTTATTCTTCACAAACTTCACAAGATGCTTGGTTGAACTTCACCCTTTACTTCAGGGAATCTTTATTCAACGTTACAGTCACAACTTATCGGTAGAGACTAATAAAGAGAGTTAAGAGATAAGAAAGAACATGCAGATCTGATGAAAAACACCATGACTATAATTAACCAAAGAACATTGTGGGTGTAAGAATTAATCATAACTAGATATAAAAAGATAATAAACAAAATGTTTTCAGAAAAAAAAAGTAAAAATAATGACACAAGCTCACTCATTGCTTCTATCACATCCTGGCAAAGAGAGACAACCACTGTTTTTTCCTGCAATCACTATCTTATCTGATCATTTATTCAAACATTTTTACGCTAAGTTTAGCATGAATCAGAGAATTAATAACAGGAAATTACAGAAAAAATTTAGGTTTATTTTTTGAATGCTATAGAATGAAATAAATATTCTTTTATCTCACAGAGCCACAACTTCTGAAAAGCTTGACACTTCTCTTCAAAGTGCCAGGCTCATCATACAACAAAAACGTTCTGGCATAAATGGCAGTTGTTATAGAGCACAGTTTTGAGAACGCAATTGTTAAAGTCACAAATTGTTAGAGAAAACACAGTGTGGCTGAGACTGTGTGCAGGATCCATAATCCAGACAGTAGAACCAAAAAATGATTTCAGGGAAGGTCCAAAACAGATCAAACTTATAAACTTGAATTGATTAGAAATAAAATAAAATGAAAATGGACTTAAGGTGGCTTAACTTGATTTGGCAGAACAAAAACATTAAATACGAGCACATGCATGTGCACAATAACAAACATGTTAAAGGTCCTATATCATGTAAAAATGAACTTTTTGGAGCTTTAACCCTGTTTTAATGCTCTTTCCTTATTAACACCCCATAATGTGTGTTAGCCATTTATGAAGCTTTCACTTCAAATTCACTGTTGGACTCCGAGTCTAGATGGTAAGGGTCCACACTACGCTCCTGCATCATTACCAAATTGTTTACAAAGTTTTGGGGGCGGGGCTGTTGCTCATACTCCTTCGCTGCAGCCAAGCTGGGCTCGAGGCTACATCAGGAACTGGGTGGCACTCACGGGGGGGAGACAGGATTTTAGAGTGTCTTACTTCCTGGTTTCAGGACAACTAAAGACTATATAACACCAATAGTAACATTTTATCCTACATGTGCCTATCCCAGATGTTAATGCTGTATAATAGCAGGATACAGGATCTTTAACATTCTTTTGCAAGTACCTGATATAGAACAAAGGGTAGAACCTATACTGGAGAACACCGTGACACACGAGAGAAACAGATAGAGCAGGTCATCTGGTAGCCAGAGGGTCACAGGTTCAAATCCCTGCTCCTTCTGGAAAAGATTGCTTCGCTGTTGTGTTCTTGGGCAAGACACTTCACCCATCCTGCCTGTTTGGTGGTGGTCGGAGGGTCTGGTGACACCTGGCAGGTGTGTCTCAGGAGACAGCTGTGGCTAAAACATGTGTGTAGTTTTTCACCACCAAACATGAGAGTGTGTAACAAACTTTATTGTGTAGAACTTTTGGAGTTGTCTGTAATAAAGTATGCTAAACAAGTGCACACCATTTACTTCTCACTTTTAATGATGAGAAGGGGCAACACCTCAGCAAAGGTGTTATGTTCTATAAGGTACACCATGTAGTCACCTTCTGACTGACAGTCCAGCTCTTAGAACATAGAGGTGCTGCCTCTGGAACCATGGCTGCACCCATCAGGATCCAGGTCCTCCTGGTGTGGCTACAACCACTAGATCAGGAACTGGAGTCTTAAATTTCCACAAATTTCCAAGATGTGATGATCACAGAATTTTGGAGTTGGCCACCACTAACAATTCCTAACAAACTGTGCTGAATAACCATAGCGGTAAAACAGTTTGTAGCAAAAATAAAAATTTGTTTTAGATTTTCATGTTCATGAATTGATTTATATATTATAATAAAACTGCAACCTTGCAGCCTACTTTTAGTGGGTGTAGCACATTGTGAGAAAGGTTAGATGAAGTGATAGTGAGATTTTATATTAAGTTCCTGTCACTGAGGTTTCTTAAGTTTGAACTATGTAAAACCAAAATGAATACTGGCAGCTCCGTGGTTGGGCTCATGGAAGATATAAAAAGGAACCTGAAGTATTGCTGGTGTTTGTAAAAAAAAAAAAAAAAAAGAACTGTAACAATCTTATGATGTGTGGATGCGTCACTAACAGTCACAAGAATGTCACATTAGATATCTCAAACACCGACCCAAGATTCAGACTGTGTAAACACTCTGAAGTAAAAAAAAAAATTCTGACATTGTTTTGACTTCTTAGAATAGTGATAGAAGTGAAGATGTGTCTGTATACACATAAAAGAAAGCTACATCAGACTACAAGAAGCCCCATTGTGCAGCTGCAACTGAAAAGATAAAAGTAGCCTCAAATCACAAGAACGTACACTCAAGTTACAAGTAAATTATTTAAAATACAGGCTAAATTTCCATTTGAAAAATGTGGGAGTGGGGGGTGAAAAACTAGATAACAGAAAGGATTTAGCCTGGAAGACAGAGAGGTTACATGAAGAATCATGTGAGGAGGATTCCAAGTCATGTCACGTGACTTCAGTAAAGCTCCGGTGTGTCCGGTACTGTACTTTGATTTTAATTCCAACAATTCCGCGTTCCATTTTAATGAAGTAATGCCAGTCAGTCAGTCCTTTTCTTTACCTGCTTCTGTCTTTTTAGGTTTGAAGGAAGCTGGTGTCTATCATTGGATGAGAGGCGGGGCTACACCTGGACAGGTCGCCAGCCCATCACAGGAACATGAAGCAATATTATATGTAAAAAGAAGAGTATAAGTATATGCTAGTAAATCTCTGATTAAATTCAAGTAATCTTTCTTTATATGATCTTTTTTGGACAAACACATTGCTGCTGACGTGTTCTAACAGAGTTGTTTGGTCACAGTTTAATGAGTGGCAGCAGATGTTTCCATACGCAGTAAGATTTTGTGCGAGGACCTTAAAGCTATAGTGCGTAACTTCTGTCGCTCCCTAGCGGAATTTTGCGTTATTACAACAATGAAGCTGGCGCTTCCATGTGGCGTACGCCCACCTGTCCCCCCCCCACCCCCTTCCCCCTACCGCTATCCCTCTGCCGCTGTGATTCGCGATTCCACAACATTTTTATTCTGTTTGAATAAGGACAGCTGTTGAAAAAATATGGACTCTTCGGAAGAGGTAATTATTGTATTTTTTATTTATTTTCCGCAGAAACGCAAATAGCTTATACCAAACGGGAGACAAGGTGCCTGCTAATTTGTAACTGACAGGTTAGTGAATGATCTCCTGCTACGAGACTCTCCGCTCGTCCTCCCCCTCCCTTCTTGTTGTGATGTAAAAGATGTAATTTCCTGCGCGCCTGCGCGGGAATGTCGCCGGTTGACACGCAAAGTAAAAATTATATATATTGAAAAATATCGTGAGATGTTTGAGGAGCCGATCGGCTTAATCTGCATTGTGTCATCTCCTCTAATAGTGGCTTGGCTGAAACGGACATTCACGGACATGTAAAAGTTACGCACTATAGCTTTAAAAACTGGGAAACGAAGCACTTTCTAATTTTCTTGTTAAGGTGCTTTTAAGTGTAATAGCTAGATTTTTTTTTTTTTAGAATTTACATTGTTGATAGTTTAACATAATTAAAATTTAAAAATTTTCTTGGATGAAAATTCGAGTGAATCAAAGAAAAAGTGGGAAAAATATCTGTATAAAGTTGTTTTTCTTGACGAAGCTCAGAAATCATGCTGTTTTATTCTGATGCAAGCTCACGCTAGTCATAGCTATATCTCATCTTTGTTGCCCATTGAAGTGTTCCTAGGTGTAATTGAAATGGAAGGCTACTGGATCAGCAAAAGGTCACTAATTGTCACCAGTCAAATGCAGTTATAATACAGCTCACTTAGTTCACGGGAAGAGCTTCATGTAGACAGTGTCACCCACAGGTTAGGAGCCTGCTGCACTTATAAGACCTACATTTCATGCCCCATTAATTCTGTGCTCAGAGTTAAACATCTCATACCATCTGAACGGATTTCCTGGAAAAGAAAAAGACAGCCGTCTGTTGAGCCGCACTAGGTGTTCCAAGGGTCTTTCAGTGTTAAATGCTGCAGGATCTCAGCAAGATATGAAAAGAATGAAGTG
The DNA here is from genome assembly GCA_006937955.1 of Pachypanchax playfairii. Classification (NCBI taxonomy): domain Eukaryota; kingdom Metazoa; phylum Chordata; class Actinopteri; order Cyprinodontiformes; family Aplocheilidae; genus Pachypanchax; species Pachypanchax playfairii. The sequence goes on from SSNP01000027.1 coordinate 5,207,174, forward strand.
GTGAATTCTCTTTATGTTTGCTCATTAATGACATCTTTAAATTTAAGGATATTTTACATGGAGATTTAACGTTGGAAGAGGCACATCATTGATTTTCACCTTTCTGTTGGCTATAAATAAAATCCACATTATGAATCAGTATGCTTTTCTCTTGCTTGCAAAAACAAAAATAACATTTTTCATGCCTGATTCAAATAAGCAAAGAGGGACGTTTTGTTTTTCTCAACAGTTTGTTGTCGTTCCCTGAGAAGTTGAACATGGTGGCATGTAGTAAAATGTTTGCGGTTTGATGGCTGCATGACACAAAAGGTCTTGGGAAATTAAAAGTGACGACCCAGCATGAAACATACATGGAAGTCACTTCTCAGAAATGTGACCTTTTTCTGGTTGTTAAGTCAGGGGTGGGCTAAAAACAAGGAGGGGAGAAAAGGGGTATAAACTGATTGGAAGAGAACTATACAATAGTAAAATGGGAAAGTAGTAGCCTATAAAAAATGGCTTAAAAGGCGCCATCACGTTATTTTTTTTAAGGTAAGGGGGGGAAGGGTATGTTAGTGAGGCAAACTGGGAATGACTTCTGGTGTCCACAACATGTGTAGAATAACCAGCATGGTTCCAAAAATAGTGCCCAACCAAACATGGAATGTTTTTTGCTGCCAAAATAAATTTTTGTATGAAATATCCCCCACAAATTTCACATTTGAGGGTCAGTTTGTCACACAAACTTTACTCTGCTGGCACTGACTCATCCAACTACAAATTAAAAGTAATGTGGTGATGGGTAAAATCTCTGGGTGTGTTACAGCCTAATTAGACAGACCAAAAACTCCTTATACAGTACAAATATTGCAGAGCAGTGGAACGTTACAGTCAACTGTAATAAAACAAGTTCCCACTAGATGGTGAGCAATCCTCAAAAATCAGATAAAAATTCTGAGTCGAGATTAAAGAGCAAAGTCAAATTGAGAAAAAAATTTGAAGTGATTTATTTGTATTTTACACAAATTTTACAGGCAAATATAAAATGTTTTTTTCTAATTTGTGGTTGTGTTGCATGTTTTGTAGGTTTGCATGTGATGTGGGGTTGTGCATGTGTTTGTGTGTGGAAGCATCAGACTTTGGACTTACCGCAGGGGGACTCCTACATTGTCAGGGGGCCTCATGTGGCTCGTGTCTGGTCTCATCATCACCACCCCCCATTCCACACTCTGACCACCCCCACCCCCTCTACGCATCAGCCGCCACCTGCCCTACACAGGCCCTGTCTGCTGTTCCACCACCCTTGCGTGAAGACTGTCCGTTCACACTTTGCTCCATGTTTGCACCTCTAGCACTGATGAGCTGTTTCTTATTTTTCACCAAACATGATTAATTCATTTGGCCTAAGAAAATCAAAACTGTGACATGATGAAGATGAATATAAGATGATGGACAAAAACTCTTTAATTATAGATAATCTTACAATATCTTATACAATATCTTTAATTATACAGTAATAATATGCTTTTATATGTGACAATTTTAACAATAGATATATAAAAATATATCTATAGATAGATAGATAGATAGATAGATAGATAGATAGATAGATAGATAGATAGATAGATAGATAGATAGATAGATAGATAGATAGATAGATAGATAGATAGATAGATAGATAGATATTCTTTATGGATGACTTAAAAAGTGGGCATTATAAGATAAAAAGAAACTCAAAAATAAAAAGGAAAATTGATTTTGATTATAAGACCCAGTCAAATTTTGACAGAAGAGACACTGCTGATTACCACAATAATCAGAGTAAGTGTTGAAACAGTAAAGGTTTGACCTCTGACCTTACACTGAGCTTTTATTTGAGGTCTTTGTCTGATATTTCGGTCTGTCTTTCATGGCTGTCACATGTTAATGTGTTTAGTGTCCATACATAGCAACACTTAAGCTTTACATTTCCTCCTTCCTGATTTGTCTTGCTTGTATTTTAAATAAAATAATATGTTTACAGTTTATGAAGTCAGAAAGTCAAGCTTAAGGAGCATGAAAATGCTAAATACACTTTTTTAAAGATAACACAAAATCTTAAATATAAAGTCACACAAAAATATTTTAAGTTTTCTCTTTTTCTCTATTAATTTTAAACCATCACGTCTTATAACGTGATGTCTTTACTTGTTTGAGGACACTTTCTCAGGTTATCCTTCCACCACAGTCTGTCCTGTGGAAGGTTTTCAGGTCATCTGAGGCGCTGCACATATTTTGGATGTCATCTCGGCTGTTGTATTATTGTTTTATTCGCAGGGCCATGGACTAATTATTTCAACAGCTCCCCTCATTGGGGAGCAGACTGACAGTTGCCATCATCGGAGTGATCAGTCTGTTTAAAGGGCTAGGCTGGAGCTATTTGATGTATATTAACAATAATTGGTGCCACCGCCGGAGTGATGTTTAGTAAACCTTTGTGTTATTTTCCACGAGGATGCCCATGAGGAATCTTCAAGCCGCTGTTCGGTCTACAGAGACGCCTTTGGAGTCGGGACAGATGGGAGGACTGCTGCTGTCTTCTGCAGATCACTAGACAGACCTCAATCTAATCATCATTACAGCCTTAAAAGAACACAGTGTTTCTTGTTGTCTCTTCTGATCACCAGAAGGACTTCAATCCGCCACATTCACACTATTATAACTATAACATTTTTTTTCCCGCTTTTTTAATACAAAACAAATCGAAACAACGAGAGACAACAACGTCATTTTCACACAAGACGTCATTTTATTTAAAACCATTTTTTGTGCAGTTGTGAAAGTGATAATAATTATTAGTCATGTTTGAATGAAATTTGAGGATTTTTTGTGTTTTAGAAAAGTAATTTTTTTGTGGATACAATGCTGTTATTTTAGAAACTAAACTCTGATAATATTGTTATTTAATAAGGACAATTAATGAGATTGAACTATGCTGTTTTGTTGCTTAAACCTTATCTGCACAACAGTTTAACTCTGTTTCTGCTTCTATTTACTTTGTTTGATTTTGTTGTTGAACCACCGTTTGGGAGTTTTCTTGTTTAATCTGACAGAAACAGTAAGGTGGCAGCAGCTCAACTTCCAGCTTCTAGCAGCTTTTCCAGCAGGTTTTTTTGTTTTGTTTTTGAGTCTGCCAGATTCTACAAGTGAATGAGAGGCAGATGTGTGGTGACAGCACTACGCTCATTAGGCTGAATCAGTATCACACTGTGACAACTGGCTAAGTTGAGGCTTCTCTCGTCAGTCAGCACTTCCTTCCATTCAGTGAAGACCAGTTCGGACTCTCCTGTACCCAATTTAAACATCTTTAGCTGTTCTTACAAGCTTCTAAAACAGAATCTTCCAGTTTCAGTTTAGTTATTACAACCTCAATGAAGTAAATCTCTATAAAACATTTCATCCTGGTTTCACTTCTCTTGACTTTTTACTTCCATCCCTAGTGGCATCCCTGACTCCAAGCAACTCTGCCTCCTCAGTCCCAGCTGTGTGGTCAGTTCCGGCTCCTCGGGGCCCACATCCCTTGTAGTGGAAGTTGTGATATCTATTTCAGTCCGCTTGGGACCAGACAGGCTGCCACCGTGGCTCCAGAGAATTCCCCGTCCAGTGATTACTGATGGTTTCACTACACTCATATGCTTTAGTATCTCCTGTGTCCAAACCTCTTAGCATCTGATGGGTTGCTCTGAGCCATTAAGACCAGTTTGCAATTATAGATGTGTGGCTGCTGGACACTGAAACAGATGTGCTTTGATCTATTTATGGTGGGATGGAACGGGGTGGTGGTTGAGTGGTTGATGGGGGGGGGGGGGGGTGACAGCTTCATTGAATACATGGATCAACTCATACAACCCTTTCAGTTCACTTGTTGTACATTTGTGGTTTTTAATCAGCAACACTTGTGTGACGAGTTGGCGTGAGGAGACAATCACAGCTGCAGCTTTATGTGTGTGACATTACAGTCACATATGTGTTGAATGTGTTGCCATCTTTAATCTTCAAGTGTTAACCACGTGCCCATGTGAAGGTGAGAACTCATTGAAAGGAAATTAAGACATTACGGCTTGTTGCACTAAATAAAAAAGAACTAACTCAAGTCCCATCTGGTTAAACATCCAAACTCTCCAAAGGGCAAAATAGTTAGTGTTGTTGTGTATATTTTAACGCCTTGTCCACTTTTTTACCCCCTCGTCAGACTGAAATGCTCTGGGTGGTGAAAAATGGAAAACAAATGTTCTGCTGACAGCTTTCTTATGCCTAAAGTGTTTTAGTATTTATATAATAAAGGTGCCAACACATTCGGATTTTACAGACTGACCATCACATGAGAGATGAGGTGGGGGGGGGTCATCCTCTACCTCATTTTGGTAATTACTAGAAGAGTGATGAACAGGCTTTGATGTAACAAATTAGCTTACAACTAAATCTGCCTTGGAGTGAAATTATTGTTTGTTTTGAAATAATTTAGTTTTACAGACTTGGAACATCAAGTGGTGATCCAGAGTTTGGTCGTGGGGGGGGGGGGCTCATAATAACTGAGATCATACTGTCACCTGTCAGGCAGGTCTGGTGGGAAACAACATGAATAAGAAATTGACTTATTTTCACAAATAGGTCAGATAGTTCAACAAATGAAAGTAAACATGTCACATACACATGGGGGCGACCGTGGTCGAAAGGAAAAGGAGGTTGTCCTCGAATCGTGAGGTTAAAGGTTTGATCCCCGACCCGGACAAGCCATGTGTCGATGCATCCTTGGGAAAGATGCTGAACCCCAAACTGCCTCCCGGGCGCCGTGACACATGCAGCCCTCTGCTCCCTCAGGATGGGTCAAATACAGAAGTGAATTTCTCCATTGTTAGATGAATAAAGTTGAATTATTATTATTACGCTGGGATAGTTCAGGTGTGGAAACAAAATCTAATGCTGCAAGAAGTTGTTCACTCAGTTTAATAAACCATGTGCATGGATTTGCAATCTGGTCCCACAATTTAAACAGCTATCGAGCACTGATTTATAATCCATTCATAGGTTTAATATAACTGACGTTATTTACAGATTTTCATTTCTATTTTTAAATCCAGAAGAACAGTTTATGAAAAACCAGACTGTCTCTCTGTCTTACTCTGGTGAGCTAGAGCTCATTCTGATTAAAACATGTCATCTTTGTGTGGTACAAATATTACTGACTTTAATGTGCAGCCAGGCTGAGACGAGTGCCCAGGGACCGTCTACAAAGTGCAACATAAATGTTAGGAACTTCACTCTAACTGATCCAGCTGTTACTAAATTCAACAGAAACATAAATTGTCTCTTGGTGATTATGTAACAATCTTTTTATAAAGAACTTTTGCTTTATTTGGGGACCATGTGTATAAAAAACAAAAACAACATTTAACTGAACTTTTACAAACTGTGGCGTCATGGCAGTCCACTCATAGATTTTGGACATTTTAAACTGATGGGGACCTCAAATGTTCCTCAACGCCTGACCCCTCCTCCCCCAGGCTCTGTAGAGTATTGATATTCACATTCAAGCCACTGTGTTTTGGTGTTAAGCAAAAATACCAAATTTATATGGCTTTTGCTATTATGAAAGTCTTTCTTGTGTGATTTTGCCTGCAGCATGCAAGGGAAACTTTGTCCACTGTACTATCACAGACAGCGTGCACAGAGGGAGCCCATCACTGACATTGTGCTGTAAGCAAGTCTGTCCTGAGGTGAACCATGTGTACACAGCTTTAGGTCCTCTCTGATGTAGGTGCTTCTCAGTCCACGAGTGTCATGTTGCAAGGCCACTATCCCACTGTGTTTGTTCAGTGTCAGTGCACTGAAAAGAGCACTATGGGAAAATTCTTTTGTAACATCTTGCAAATAACAGCCTGCAAACAGATTACTAGATTTTAGGAATGTTTTTATTTTTATATCCCTTTGTACTTTGTACTGTAGTATCAATATTTTCTCAGTCAATACTCCAAAAGGTTTTGGGAGAGTGACTCCCTTATTCTTTTTACCAAACTACACATACAACAACTGAAGTACAACATGGCCAAGAAGCTAATATTTTGAGTTCTGGCTGGTTCTGCTCATTAATTTAGTTAAATGAAGTGAGAGAGGAAAAATCAAAAAGCCCTTAAAAGCATTTCCTGTGATTTAGTTAGCCTGCAGAGACGACTAAAGCGCAGCACACGTTTTACCCCTCACAGGTTTCTCGCCTCATTCTTCACCATCACATCATATTCATTATATTTTTCTCATTTTAATTTATTAAATATTTTCATTTTTCTTCTGCCTGCTTTGCTCCTGATTGTTGTGCCCATAACTTGGTGGTAGACCGGGGTCGAGGGGTGCAGGCTTGTCTTGTCCACCAGTTTTGGGTTGTGAAGGCTAATTCCTCCTGACACGCTCAGCTCCATCAGTCCCAGCAGCATCATTTTAGTAATGCAGAAGTCATCGAGGGCCCCGGATTGCGTGAGGGCTCTCATCTGGAAACCCAAACAGCCTTAACCCCGATGAAATCCTGTTGATGAACATGAAAAACAATGAATGGATGGAATCGTTACTTTGTCTCATTACACCATCCTGTTGAAATGAACTGCAGCTATCGATTGAAAAAGCAGTCTGGGATTTGCTTTTGAGAAAGGACTAATAAATATATTAAAATCTGTATTTTTTCTAATATTTCAGTTATTATAATTTATTTAAAAGGCCAGAGTTTAAGCTAAAGAGCTGAGCCTCCTTAACTGGTGTGCTGGTCTTTTCCATCCACACTACACTACTTTTATGGGCATTCAACTGAATTGTTGCTTAACCTGTGCAGTGACCCTGCCACATGCTATCTGCACCCTTCTGCCTCAGATCCACCACAACACTATTCCCCTTGTGAGCAAGAGGTTTGCTGTATGTCAACCACAGCCACACTCTTGCAGAGGGAAATCCATGAATCCTATGTGAGGGCAGAGAAAAAAAGTCCGAACCAGTGCTTACTCATCTGTTAAAAACGGAGTGATCTGCAAAGTTTGTATGAGAGGGTTTTTGACAGTGCCCTGCTGCTTTGTCAGTGCAGCACATGCTGCAGGCACTGGCATCCCCTATTGCCTTCCAGGTCATTGGCCAGGCTCAGCAGGGGGTGGGCTTCTAGCCCCATGAATCGTCCCTGATTCACAGCTGGATCCGTAACAAGGTATCATAGCAAATGAGTCGGTAAAACATCACTGGTCCGAAGAGCATGAAAAATTGTCATGATATCATTTGTAATTCACGATCTGGACTGCAGTTAGTAGAGAGAGACAGAAAATGAGAAAGAGAACTAGTAATGAAAGATTTTATTCCTCCTACTGTCAGCACCAACCTCTCCTTCTAGCCCACCACCACTAACATTATGACACCGACCTGGATGGGTGGGGGATCAAAACTACTGTAAAGAGGCAATAATTAAACATCTCACAGTTCTCCGCCAAGTGGCTTTTAGGTGTTGCACTCTTAACATGAGAGCTTTCTGACACACTGTCCAGTTCCCCAACATGGTGGCTGCTGTTCATTACATGTGACTTACAAGAAGTCATGACACGTCAGATTGTTCTCATCCTGGTGGGCTGTGGTGACAATGGTGAGGTACGGAAATACATCCAGAAAAACTGTTGCAGAAAAGCATATACTGTGCTTGATACTTTTAACATTTTTCAAAAAATAAAAACATTATTACCACTGTGTCTCTGGCATTTTTCTACAAAAAATGTAGTACTTTTAGGATATTTTATTTAGAATAATTTGTGGTATGGTTCATTCATTCATTCATTCATTCATTCATTCATTCATTCATTGGTTTATTTATGCAGATTTTTAAAAAACTGGTTAATAATGTTTGATCATTTATAAAAATGACTTAAGATAAATAAAAGAAAATGCCTTTACTTCTTTCACTCTATAAAATGATGGTCATTGAAGCTTTTTAGCAAAACGATGCAATTAAAATAAATCTGTGATATTTTCATATTATACTTTACTAATATTTTACGATAATGAAATATTTGTAATATCATAAAAACATCAATAAATATTAGATTTGTAAACCTTTGCGATCTTTAATCTTTTTATGTTTGGAGTACAGTTGGCTGTGAGGCTATTTGATGGATGCAAAGAATGGACAAACATCAGCTCCCTCTAAAACCACAATGGAGACCTTGGATCTAAATGTCATGGTTTCATAACGGATACACTGACATTTGTGTGATGGGATTTAGCCATGGGTTAATATAGCCATTGCTGGCACACTGCATTGATGTCCATCTCACTTGGGCTGTGAAGTCTATCTCACCAGTTTTTGGGGGGCTGCCCTCACAGAGGTTTCTTTCAAAAGGGTTGAACTGGCTTCTGCGCTGGTTTAAACCAATTATTTTATCAGAAAATAAAAAACCTGTTTGATATGTAGGTCTGTTTTATATGATGTTAATATGCCTCAGGAGCTGTTCAGATCATTCTCTTTTTTGGGGGGGTGGGTGGTGGTGTGTGGGGGGGTGTTATTGGGCTTGGGGCGGGGGGTGAGAGGGCTGCTGGGGAAGGCAGGCGATCAGCATCAAAATCAGAGCCATGTAAATCTAATCAATTATACAGTTTTTCAGATAAAATGTTGGTAAATCAAAACACATTTACCAAAAGTCACAGTATAATGAGAAATTTAAATTGGAAACAGAAACCATTTGTTTATTATAAATGCCAGGGTGAGGTGGTGTCTTGCCATCCATAAATTTTGTTATCCTTTCATATTCTTTTTATCTCTGACTACAGCTTTGGCACTCGTTCAAGATTTTAATGAACCCAGACTTCTGAAGCATCAAGGCCTAGTGATGCATTGTACATTTAGATGGGGGGGGGGGGTTGGGGGGGGCACAGAGGAGGACAAAGGCAAAAAGCTTTCTCTTTAGACATAATATTTTATATTCTGATGCCTTTTGGACGGGGTCATTAGGTGACTGCAACATTCAACAACATAAGAGACTGACAAGAATAAACATGCATTCAGCATATATCGCAAATTAACTGCCAGGCTGATGAGCCTGTGAACAGGTTTGTGTGTGTGTGTGTGTGTGTGCGCATGAAGCTATGGGTTGACTTGAATCAAAAAATAATTTTCTGTGCTTCATGAAGACACAGAGAACCCCCGTGCTCCGGCGCGACCTGGTGTCGGCTGCTTACTTGGGCTCAGAGGTTCCTAGGGGAGACCAGAATGGAAGTTGAGCATCTTGCTGTGATCCAAAGAAAGTGTGCCAAATGCTATCAAAACTGGATTAGTAGACAACAATTGTGTTCGATGAACAGAAGGGGAGAGAAAGAAGTAGTTTCCAAGTAACCCACGGATGGAATTTTCCAACCCCGTTGAATTTTTTATTTCACTTATCCTCACTGTGTTTAGACGTGTAATCTATGTTCAAAAAAAGGAAGGTTTATATGGAATTGATTTTTAGATTTGCTGTATAAAAAATACGATTTAATGTGAAAATGACAGTTTGAATAAAATGCATTCCTCATTTTAGGTGTCATTACCTTAGATGATCTGAAACATTTAAAACAAACAAACAAAATAACAAGCTTCCTCATGCTACCACAGGAAAAAAAAACAAAAAAACAAAAGAATCTTTGTATCATACTGTCAATAGTATTCAGCCATTCGTCCCACTGACATATTCTGCTCCTGATGCTTCATTGGAGGCTTTCAAAACATAAATTAAATTAAAAAAAAAAACACACAAGACATGCTTTTCACATGCAAACTCAGTCTGCTGGTGATAAATATCCAACTAATTAAATAATTAATTAAATGCTTCAATAAAGAGCAGAAATTATGATTTTGGTCACTGAAACATCACAAAAATGTATTTCTTCTCAAGTCTTCATGCACAAAGTGAAGAAGCTTTTTATTTCGATACAGTAACACAAAACTGTCCATGAATCCTGACATTTGGAGTAAATACCCTGCAAACCTAATCATCATGAAAACATTGTGTATCATATACTGTGTAGCAGCCGGACTCTCAGACTGAGAGTTGTGGAAGTAGTTCCCCACTGCTGTGAGAGACATCTCCTGTGGTGACAATGCACAAAGCTCCCTCTGCTTTTATTCCTTGTTTTTTTCTGGCCACCAATCCGACGACATTAGACGTTTAACTAATTGTTTAAATTCTTTTCATTTGTTGCACGAACTGTAGGTTAAAGAGCCTGCGGACACAAGCTTCCACACACTTGTGTTTCCCGACAGCTCCTGCCACCAGCCGGCACGTCTTTCTGTTTACCTTACCACGTGCTCGAGATGCGCAAACTCCGCCCTTCTTCGAGTAGTGGCCAATCGTTTGACTTAGGCAACACGCGTGACCTTGTGAGGAAGCCAATCACCGTTTTTTCATTGTTTCGTCACTAGAAAAAATGGCGGCGCACATCACAACAAGAGCTTTCAGACGACTTGTTCCACAGTAAGTCCGTTTATCTATTTTAATACGTTGCTCGGTGTGTTTCCTCTTTATTTTTGAGAAAATCCTTCCTGGTAAAATATCCGTATTGTTCCGTTTTGGCCTACTGTCTGCTGTTTTGTTGAGGAATCTAAAACCTCCACATTTGTGTTTGAAATTATTCTGTTTTATCAACAACTTCAACAATAACGAATCTTTGTCGCTGATTTCGGTGTTTATAACGCTGAACATTTAAATACAAAGCTACAACTTGTGACAATTTGAGGATTTAATAGTTCTTCCTGATTTTTGGAGCCAGGAATAAAACAAAACAGACTGAAAGCGAGTTTTTAATTAGTGAAACGTACAAACCTGATGTGACATCAAGAACTGAAGTTTATAATTTATGCTAATGTTTTGTCTCAGTGTTTTGGAGGCTAAAACAAATTTCTGTTGAAAAAACTAATGTTAAAACTCTAATTCATGAAGCACATCAACCTAGTGACATGGCCTGAAAATTGTGTTAATTTTCACTTTTATTAGCAATCCAGTTGATATAAAATGAATATAATTTTGTTGAGTTAGCCAACCTGTTGCATTAACACATCAGTCGCCTGAGTGAGCTGCAGACCTTTTCTTCTGAGAGTTACATGTTCACTGAAACTCCTGTTAAATCCCATAAACACAGAGAACAGCAGGCCCTTTTGAAACGGGATGTTTTGCAACGTCTTTCCATCTCAGACTCGGTTATCTGGTTATTTGACCTGGTGTTTGGAATGTGTCATTTCTAAACCAAACCAGCCAAAGGAGAAGGCGCATGTTTAGGAGATTTACGCTCTTGTTTCAAAAAGCAGGTGAAAATGTTCTTCATTTCATTTTCATAGATTTTTTAGAACCTTGTAGATTCCCAGTCATCTAGGACATTGTAATAATAACTTTTAAAAGGCAACTGAACTTCTGTAGTCTTGTCTCTTGAAAACTTTTTAGCTTTTATCCAAATAGCTTCTACGGTCTTGATTCTGTGTTGGGACTTGCAGGTTTATAAGTTGTCGTTGGGACAACAGATAAAAGCTCTTTCCTGAAAGTAGTTTTGTTTTTGTGTCCCTTGATCGGATTTTGTCAGCTGTGTCAGTCACATGTTTCACTGTGTGAATGGTTGTGAAACTGCCTGAGAAGAAGAGCCGAAGCGTTATTTTGGGATGTAGCAGAGTCTTAACATGAATAGCTGATTGTCCTGTGTGATGACCTGCATCTGTGGAGCACTTGTCGAGGTCTGAACACTCCTACTGCGCTGGACTGTGTGCACTACACTGCTCTTTAGGGTGAACCAGTCTCTGTTTGAGGGTCCTGTTTGGTTTGAAATGCACAGGGATGTTGTGTTTGGAGAAAATCCTTGTCTCTAACAATCTTGCCATCAGGAGAGCGAACGTGTGTCAGCAAGGGTAGAGGCACTGCTGGCTTGTGTGGGCTAGCAGTTATATGGGGCGTGGAAGGTGCCACGGATTCCCTGCCTAAGGAGACTGTCGTGTAACGTGTACGTTTGATAAGCTCACCAACGCCTGGATAACGCTGCCTCCCCCAAACGCCTGGATAACGCCGCCTCCCCCCAAACGCCTGGATAGCGCTGTATGTCTATGGCTGCCACAATCGTGATAGTCAACTCCTCTTACACCGTTTGTGCAACTTCAGCCATTCAAATAATAAAATCTTATGTTGTACAAACAGGAGATTCTTGTTACGACTTTAGGCATTTCTAACTATTAAACTGTTTCATTTATTTACCATTTGGTAAAGGTTTAAATTACTCCACTGGTGGATATGTATTTTGCTTTCACCTCTCATGTATCTCTGTGGCCTCGGGTTGCTGTTTCTCTACAAAGCATGAGGTTGAAAGTTCAATTTCTCTTACTTTCAACTCTCTTAACACTACGTGTATTATATTATATTCTTATTGTTAAAAGTAATTACAGCAATAACAAAAGTAATAACTAAGATACTAGGTAAAAAAAATTCTTCAAAATTTTCCCTTGAAAGAGTAAGTCACACCAATATTAACTATTTTTAGTGATAAACTGTAGGCTCTAAATTAGTGTATAAAATCACAGTCTGTATTATCCTTATTTTTGATTTTAGTAAATTCTTGCATAAACAATAATTTTGTGCCAAAAACGTCAATTTTCTGTTGTCTGTTTTATAGCACACAAAGCTAGAACTTTGTGCATCCACATCGTGATGGTCTATTTTGTCTTCTTCTTAAAGTTTAAATTTACTTGCATTCTTTAGCCGTTTGCAATTTTTAATTGTAAACTGCCAACACAATTCATTGAGTTGACAAGCGCTGTTCAGACAAAGCTATTCAATATCTGTAGTAATTGGTGATTTTAAGAAATGTACATAGATTTCTTCACTGTAAACAGTCACTCCATCTGCTACCAGGTTCAATAATGACAAACGCTCTTGAGGCGACGTCAGGTGAGAAACTTTGAGGCGGCGTAAGCTTATACACGTACGCGAGGCGACGTCAGGAGAGAGACGTTCATAATTTGTATGAATTTGACACGTTATTTTGAAGTATGCTGCCGCGACGTCGCCGTCAGTAGACGTTCACTTCATAACATCGCCGCCAGTAGACGTTCACTTCATAACGTCGCCGCCACTTCACCGCCCATCTGACGTTTGCAGCCCATGCAAAATCCCATTGCCATGTCAGACGTTGAGGTGGCGACGTGAGGTTCGAGATCGCACTCGGTTAGCTTAGAACTGGCAGTTTCCACGCCCCATAGCAGTTAGGCATGTGCCTCTCCGTTCTTACTGTGTTTCCACTTCCTGTCACATTGCTTTTAGTCATTTCTTTTGGCTGTTCCTGCAGGTTTCTTTGCAGGTTTTTTCTGTAGCTTAGGAGTCTGGGCTTACTGAAATCATTTACCAGATGATTTTCACAACACCAGACATTGTTACAATTCTAAAAGAAACTGGAGCTCATACACACTTTCCCTTTCATCCAGTTTGCATTTGTACCACTGATTTTCCCATTAACACATCGTTCTACCACAAGCATTGGTCACATCAGTCCATCATGTTGTTTCTCAAAAAAAAAAAAAAATGGGTGAAGTGACTCTCATCCAGTGGCGGCTGGTGTCATTTTATCCAGGGGGGGCTATAGCTCACAAAATAATCATAAAAAAATAGCAAGCAGATAATGTACTAAGCTGAGCAGAAATGTTCGTTTTCCCAAGCATGGCTAACCGCATAGCATTTTGCATGTGGATCCCAGTTTGTTCATGCTTCTTTGCTTTTTCTGAAAAGTGCTTTAAATCAGTCATACCTGTCTGAATCCAAGCTGGGTCTGATCCTGTCATTTGAAAAAGGAGGCAGGGAAAGCAGAATAAAGCATTAGCTTCATTACATCCAGTTAGCCAAGCCTTTTTCTCGAACCAGGTCCTTGAAAAAGATCGAGTATACTCTCGTCCTCTGTCTTTGGACTGCTGGCGAATGGTGATGTCCGGCTGATCAGGTCCAAGCTGCTTCACCTCAAGCTTCTCTTGAAATGTTCTCCTCTCAAATGAAAATTTTTTAAGCGACTTCACAGAATTGTTTAATTTCTCCGTCTCCATTTTGCTTCGTTCTCCTTTGTTCGTCTCCATCTCCCGCACAAACTCAAAATCACTCCGCCGCGCCTTGTGACCGACGGTGACAGTGATATCACGGCGCGAGGGCAGTGACGTGTAAATCCAGCTGCACTCAGCTTTGGGGCGCAGGCTGGCCGCGCCTGAGAAGCTCCTATCTGTTTGTATTGAAGAGACACAACTGCGCATGTCCAACTTAAAGCGAGAGTCTGTGAGCAAAGATTTCTGCGCCCTGAGGAGGAAACACGTGACCAATAACCGTAGGTTCTGACCATAGACAGCATGGATGAATAAAATAACTTTAAACACACAAACTATGTAATATATATCCTATTTATATCAGAAAAATATACCCGTATATTTTGAAGTATTTTATTAGCATTTTTTTATTTTTTTGTGGAGAGTGGCAAGTGGTGGGGCGGCGCCCTAGCGCCCTCTACTGGCCGGCCGCCACTGCTCTCATCACATTTTGTTGAGGCTGTCTGTGTGTATTTAATCTCTTTCTTTTGTGAGAATGAATCAAACAGATTTTACACTTTCTTGTATTTAAAGTTAATTTCAGGTAAACTAATATTTGTGCTTGGATTTGTGTGAAGTCTGAGCTTAAAGCCCACTTTTATAAATGCGAGTCTGGCTAAATGAGGATGGATTTTTCTAAGAACCAGTACTTCAGTGGTTAAATTCAGTCCCCTCAGATGGCTGGAGCTAAGAGAGGAATGTGTGTACTCATTTTATGAACAGCCTAGAGCTCTCGCCCTAGTGTTGGCGGCAGACTGCTCTTTGTCACAAACACCCTCGTGTCAAAGATGCAACAGCATCCTGGAGGAAGCATTGGCTGCTACTATGAAGTCGACAAGTGATGAAAGTAGCCTAGAGGTTGTCAATTAAGAGAGCCAAGGCCTGGACCTTATAAGTTAATGGGTAGTTTCCCCTTCTCAGGCCCTGCTAGGGCTTTATAGCACAACCTATAAAAACCCTAAGTGTAATGCACCCCCGTAACGTTTTCAATTAAGAGAAGGGGCATAAAGCAATGCAGAGATTTGGCATTCATGCTAGAATGTTTACCTACTGGCATTTGGCATATACTGGACAGGGAATTTTTGATTGCCCCAGTTCTTTAAAGTGGTAGCTACTTTGCAGAATTTTATTTTGCTGGCACTTCATGCTGATCAGAAGATTTACAGACTTCCTGTTACTTCTCTATGTCTTATTTCTTAAATGGCTTTGTCATATGAGAGAGAGATATTATATTAACATGCAAAAAATGTAAACGCATCAGACATTTTAAAGTAAGAAAGTGGGACTATATTGGAACCTGTTTACTTTTACTTTTGATGTCTTAGAAAAATTCCAAACAGACGCATAAGCAAAAATACTTACTTGCAATGCTATTAGCCATATGCTGTGATAATAAACAAAAATACTCATCTGGTTGCTCTCTGTGGCTGAGCTTTCTTTGGCTTCCGGTAGAAAAATAAATGAGTGTTGAATAAACACCAGAGTGTTGACACCTCATTTCCTCATTGATTGGTGGTGGAAGCTGAGCTTTAGGTGTGTGGCCATAATCTGATCAAGCAGGAAAACAACCATTGGGTCTTTGTAACTAAAATCTGCAGCTAAGGGAGGGCGAGGAGGTCAGCCAGGGCACCTCAAACGCAGCGCACCTTGAACCGTTTAATGGTGTTTCTAATCCTTAAATCAGCATAATGTAGATCATCGTCTGGGTATTTTTGGCATGTTTAATTGTCAATGTTCCTCTTTTTATATGTTAAAAATAGCCAGTCACAAACCTGACTGTTGTATTATCAGGCTGAATTTACCATTAACAGAATAAATGTACATTTCAGTTTCAGTTCCTGTCTCTACCTGTACCTACAGTTGTACTGCATTGTTTTTGTTTTCCATTTAAATATTTTTTTGGTGCCAAGAAATCAATAAATGGCTTTATTACCCTCTGCTGACCCAGCTAAGCTTGCCTTTGAAATCTGTTACAGAGCATTAAGTTAACACATGTTGCTGTGGGAAAACAGAGCCCTGGTGATTGGCGTGGAAACCAGCTGAGTAAACAGGGTTGAAGGAGGAGTTAGAGATGTTAAGAGAGAGAGAGAGAGAGACCTACACTTGTCTCAGCACTGACTAAGGTGGATCCATAAGGCCAACAGATGGATATGTTATCTTGTATCTCCTAGAAGAAGAAGAGGGAGAAGAAAAACAACTACTGACTCCTCTCTTGCATTAATGCCTTTGATCAACAGCACATCTTCAGCCATGGTGTAGGACTTGTTGCAACCCCAGAGAGCACATGGAACTACATCTGTATAAACATAGCTAAGAGGAATGTGTGAACAATGCAACAAAAGAATTTTGTTCTAGAAACATTGGGGGAACTTTGCTAACGGGTGGTTTATGTGGTTAAGGATTTGAGCATGGGGGTTTGGTTGAGAATGAGAAGCTGGGGAAATATTCTGTGTTTTGAATGACAACACAAGTGGGAAACGTATACGTTTGCTTTTAGATGTGAACTGATATGAGTGGTGTGATAAGTATAGTGCAGTGTTTGGTGACTACAATAAAACCTCTGTAGAAGCTTGTAATTCTACATTAGATTCACTGTAACTTTATAGACTAAAGTTACCCGTCTTTGATTAAGATTTGCCAAGACAATTATAAGCATATTGTGTTCACCTGTCCTGAGACCACTGTTATGAGATTAATAATTATCTCTGACCAAAGAAATTAAACAAATACGTAAAAATGTATTTTTGAAGATTAAAAATACATCACAAATTACAAACATCACTGAAGTGTCAATGTGCATAATGTAAGTACCATAAAATCCTGGAAAACCCTAATCATCCTCTTCACAACACAGTAACTTAACGACAGAGTGTCTTCAGTCAGAAGCTTCCTCAGATTCAACACAGACCACGACAGGAGATCCTTCCTGTCCACAGCTAGAACAATCTTTAGAAGAACAGTTACTGCAACAGCTAATTTCCCTTTGGGGACTCATAAAGTATGTTTGAATTTGACTTTGAAAAATAATATTAAACTGTTATACACTAAATTGCCACAAGCATTGGGACAACCCTCTTAATCACTTAGTTCAGGTTTTCCAAATACTTTCATTGCCTTATGTGTATATGATCAAACAGTTAGTCACACTGGCTGCTTCTGTACTTTTTATCACTTTGTAAATTACAAAGCATGTCACACTACAATTAGTCATTCACCCATTAACACACAAACACACACTAACACTCACACGTTTGGTGGTGATAAACTACACACATTGTACAGCTGTCCTGGGACACACACTGACAGTGACAAGGCTGCCAGGTGCCACCAGACCCACTGACTACCTTCAAACAGGCATGGTGGGTGAAGTGTCTTGCCCAAGGAGACAACAGCAAAGTGATATCTTCTGGATGGAGCAAGGATTTGAAATGTTGACCCTCCACTTACTGGACAACCTGCTCTACCCTATGAGCTGAGGTAATGTGATATGATGCCAGCGGTGCAACAGGTCCATTCAAGAAACTCATTCACAGTTGTGACAACAGTTTGAAGATGGCCCTTCAGTGTTCCAACATGCATACCAGCACGCACCCATAGGGTTGCCAACCATCCCTTGAAAAACGGAATCGTCCCGTATTTAGAAACAAAAGTGCGCGTCCTGTATTGACCTGAAAAGGAACGCACTTTGTTCCGTATTTTTGTGAGAATCAAAATTAGTCTGTAAAACATCAATGGAATTAACGCTTTGTAGGAAAATATAAGGTAAACTTATTCTCATGCCCTCTCCTGCTCTGTGACTAATGCGCTAACAGCACACTTACACACGTGTGTGATAATACAAAATCCCGCTTATCTCATCGGTCGAAGTGCGGTTGCTTGAGAAGAAGATACCAGAAGACAAACGACAATTACAAAGCAGCATGAGTGACAATGACTACGTTTACATGCACACCTAAATCGAGCTTTTGGCAGAAGTCGGACTAAGGACTAGCCCCCAGGCGAGAGCTGTATCCCAGTTTACATGTCACTTCAAAAATTAAATTTTTGAAAGAAGTGCGCTCACCGCCGCTACGGTAGGTGGCGCCATGCGACCCTTCGCGGGGGCGTTCTCTCGGTTCGCGTCAAACAAAGAAACAGTTGCTGTAGTGAAAACATGTAAAAAGTAAAATGTACTGATCTTCCACTTATGCTTGAGTTAGCCGCCATCTTCGTCTTCTTTTACTATTTTGCTGTTTATCGCCGCAATGCCACCGACGTCATTTCCCGAAGCTCGACTTATCTGGGTAGCTTAGTCGGACTATTCAAAGTTCAGTTCGGTTCGATTGCAGTCCGACTAAGCCATTTACATGTGTTTCAAAAGTCCCATTTCAGTCGGACTAAGGCAATAATTCAAATTTCTCTGACTGCATGTAAACATACTGACTGGAGCTGATCTGCCCTCCATCCAGGACCTGTACTCCTCCAGAGTCAGAAAAAAGGCAGGGAGCATCAGCAGGGACCCCTTTCACCCAGGATCTCACCTCTTTTCTCCCCTCAGATGAGCGCTACAGATCTCTGTACGCCAAAACCAAACACTTTTTTTCCCACAGGCCGTCACCATGTTAAACAAACATGTTATGCATAACATACTTGGCAAAATAAATCTGATTCTGGTATAGACACAAATTAATTAGCACAATTATAAGGTCCTTGGTAGCTATGATGCCAGTTTTTATTTAATTTGTCTCAGATTGTAGGTATAAGGAGTAGTTTAAGCTGTTTTGGTTATTTCATTTGTGGTAGTTTTAACAGTATTTGGGGGGTACAGTTTTGCCTATGTAACTTTATCTGGATAACAGTCTTAATGTATGTACCTGTGGCATAACATTTCTGGATTTAAACAAAGTTCATTTTGTGAAGAAAAAAAAAAATCAAAGTTAATTTTTTTTGTTGACCTAACATTACCTCTCAGGAACCTGATACTGTACTAGTATAGAGTTCTGTAGAAGAAACATATTTGGTACTGTCTTCTTCTTTCTTGGCGATATTTTGGCCTTTTCACTGACCTGTTCGTGGCTCATTGCATGTAAATGGTTGGGTAGTTCCATGTAGATGAAGTGTAATTTACCCAGCATTTCCTGTCTGATGCACAGCACCCTAATAAGAGGCCTGGTTTTATAGCAGAGTGATTAACTGATCTCAGCAAGAGCACCATGTCTGTTTGTGCTTGTGTTGTTCCCTGTGCCAGTTTGCCTTAAGCATGTTGAGTGTGTGGGATTCTATAGGTGAAGCTAAGTGTGAGTTCATGGGTCTGTGGCAGTAAAACCGAAGTTCTTTCCTTGACCTCATGGTGTCAGTGTTGATAGCGTGCTTTGAGGTAAGGTCTGAGGGGGCAGCTCGGGATTTTTGTTCTAGAAATTCTAACTTTATAAACTTTTTTCAAGAAATATTTGGTCCAGGAAACTGAAAGAAATTTAATCAAATACAACCATGCTGGGAACATGGCAACAATGCTGCTGTGAAAGATATAGGCTGTTATTAATAGTATATGACTTCCTATACACAGAATTAACCAATAAAACTAAAAGTAACTTGACAAAATGCTATAAAGGGAGAAAAAAGTATTTCTATTTGTTAATAATCAAGTAAATAGTTTGACCTAAAACTGCATGATAGAGAAATTTGATTCTAAGCACTTCATTATTTCGTTTTTTTGTAAATTCAAAGACATCATTAGTTAGATATTTTAGATTTTAAATGCATGGAATGAATTTATATTCCCAGTCCAGACTATGATTAGGAGATATTGCTAAATTCCATCTTTAATCTGAAACAATGCACAAGGTGAGTGTAACTTAGCTCACATGTTCTGGTTCTCTTTGACCAATCAGCAGTCTGCACTGTCTCCTCATTACTGTAAGGTACCATCATGGGTTGCTTTGAATGTCCAGTGCTGGACTGGTCAACATGAGCAGCAGATGACGTTTTATATCCAGTGTGAGGATCAGAGAGCTCATTAACTGATATGATAGCTAAGAGCATAGTGGACAATGGAAGCTTAAAACAGAACATTTCTAATATTTGACATCATAACATTATATTATCTTGAGAAAACTTGCTGCCCACCCTGTATGCATTCACAAGTGAAGGAATTTTAGATGTCATTTACATTATCAGCATGTTTCTTCAACACATTTGCATTTTCGTAAACCAAGTTTTACAATAATCACAAGTATTGTTCTTTTTGCACAATATAATTTAATCCGTCTGCTTGTTTGTGTTTGCTGAAACATAGATAGAAGCTTTGTTCTTAATTAATATAAAAATAGTCAATTAACTTACCCAATACAACAAAATCAAATGATCTATTTATTGGTAAATTAATACAACAGTGTTCTTCTTTTGAAGTGGCTTCCTGAGAAAAGATTGAGTGCTTGAGTGCCTGTTTTAGTGAAAAGCCTCAGTTTGAAGAAATGGAGTTTAAATTTGGCCTGACTCATGAGTTAATGGCTAATCTGATCCTAACCCTGAGACTACCTATTAATTCCACAGTCTGGTCAGAATTAAGCTCAGTTTCTCTAGACTGAGGCTATTCAAAGAGCTTTTTACATCAAGTAAGATATTAAGTGATCATAAGTCTTCCACAGAGAATTACTTTACTACTTCCTTTTTTTTTTTGCAATCCCCCCCCCCATGTCACTCCAATTTACACACTAAACATAAAGAGATCATTTTCAGTCATACATTGTGTTCAGTGTGTTGAGGAGCATCATGGCTTTTCAGATCAAATATCTGTTTTAAAACACACACAAAATAAATAAATAAAATGCAGCTTCTGTTTGTTTTGCTGTTTATTAAAGAGTTGCTTTAGTCCTTTTGGTATTTTGCTCAATTTGGCACTTGTTTGTAATTTCTTACCACAGCACTCGTTGCAGACAGACAGCCTCCTGTTAGCGCTGCACTTCATTAGAACCAGGTTTCAGTGGTACCACACACATTCTAACAGCAGGGCCATCTCCCTAGCATCAATAGATGTTTTATACAAAGGGCTGTCTCTGTGTTTGTCCTCCCATCAGTGTCTGCTAATGATGCATGCTGCACACATTTTTAACACTGACACCCTCCTCACGCCGTCACTCTTTCACATTCTTAAACACTGAATGTCTGATTCTATTTCTCTCTTTATTCTTACGGTTTCTGCCCCCCTTCTGCCGTTCATGGTGTTTGTTTGGCTGCTGGGTTTTGTTTGTTTATTGTTTCCAGATGGCAGACACAGACTTCATTTGTGTGGCTTTCAAGTTCCAGAGAGCTTTTTACAGCCAAGGCTCAAGCGCTTATCCTGTTTCCTCTTGCCAGTCTTTATGATCGGCCCTTTTAAATGTAGCAACTGGAAACAACTGTCACTTCCAGGCTGCATTCTGAACTGGAGAAAGTACCCTGTGCTTTCCTCACTTGGAGATCTTCAACACTAACAGAGAATCTGTCATCAGATGAGGATGTTTCTTGTCCCACAAGTTCGACTTGACTGGCTTTCATGTTTGTTAATCCAGATTTCAACTGCATCATCAAGCAAAAATAGAGAGCAAGTATGTGGACATGTACATCTGTACCATCTCTTTCTATACATAACTTCTGTATAATTTTTTTTTCTCTTAAGATTTCCAGTTAGTCTGGGCATCATTAAGCTCTATGACATCACTTATTTACAGGAATCCAGGAGGGCGACTTGCCCAGTAAATGTGGGGGAGGACCAGTGCTGTCTTTACTCATCGGATGTGGTTTTAAGACGGCACAATAATCAAAGCTCTCAGCTTTATGAAGCCCACCACCCATCTCCTTAAAGGAGGCTTTTTCCCCTGTGTGCTGCTAAATGAGTGATTACTCTGGCATTTCTGCCTGTCTAATCACATTTCTTATAGTGAATTTTAACTGAGAGTTGCAGTCAGTGAATCAGTGATTTAACTATAAAAAGTTACTGGAAGTAAAAACTAAATAGTCTGGATTCCTATTTTTGTGAAATATGAACATTAATATAATATGCAGATGCATTTTTAATTATATTTAAACTCATTCATTGAAGGATGCCTGATGAGTCGATGGCTTTTTTTTTTTTCACTGGGTGTTAACAGATTGTGTCACAGGATGTCTGTATGTTTTATTGCTCATGATGTCAATAATATGAGCAAAGACAGGGTTGTCCTCCCATACAGTCATTACAGTAACCTGCTTGTGACCCCATGCAAGGGGATCTGAGCTGAAGTGTGAGGAGATCGGTCTTTAATGTTCACGTAATCACTGGTGTTTGTGTTTTACCACTACTGAGCGCCTGGCTGGCCGGCTAATCTCATCAGGACTTGAGCTGTGTTGCTGGGGTGAGAGAGAGGACAGCCTAGCATGACCCACATCTCTGTGCCAGGACAGTTACAAGACTCCAGCTCAACTGTGGAGTTCCATCAAGAGTTTACTACAAGACCTCTTGTCAGGGTATTTACTACCAATCAGTCTGGCACACCAACATAATGCCTGTCCTGATGTCCTAAGGACACAGACGGTGTCATTTAGAAGTGTTTACTGGTTTTCTACATTCAAGATTGTGTCAAATTAACACAAAATTTTATTTTGGAGAGATGAAGCTTGTTTTGTTTTCATAGTTCAAATGGATAATATGTATTTGACAGACTGTAATTCACAAGATGCACTTCTGTGCTCTCACCATGTGCAGCAGATTTTCCACTAAGATCCTAACCGTGCTCCAGGCTTGCACCAGGAAGACTCACTCAAACCTGGTTGATTCAGTATAAATGAAGAAGATGGTAACAGTCAGGACACAGCTACATTCTACCTACATGGGTATTATGTCTGCACTAGGTTGTTTCCATGACTCTGTCACTGCCATTGTTGTATGGGCATAATGGGGTCTTGGCCTAGACATGAGTCCCACCTGGCTAGTTCTGTACCAAATTATCAACAACAAAACTTCTGTTGAATGTGTACACTATGGGTACACTACCACCACATTCCTCCATGCTCCACTTAGGACACTGACACTCTACAAACACAATGAGAAGCCATTATTAACTTGCTAAGGAAGCTCTGTGCATGCTCCAATACCATTGTGGACCTAACACAATCTATTGCACATGATGGCAAGCTCCCTGCATACTTATTGCACACTTGAAGCTCTCACTCAGATCCAGCAAAGACCATTGATGTCCTGACAGTTTCTTTTTTCTACATCTCAGCAGGGCCTATGGGAAGAGGAGCTAGCAAAATGGTATGTTATTTCATGTTGATCTGCTTAGAAAGTAACTGAGTTGTCATAGTTTCATCTAATCAGGTGTCACTTTACCACATCTAAAGTCAAACAGCATGACTAAAGTTAAAGTTTAGCTCCATTCATCTTTACAAAAAAACTCTTTACCATGCATTGTGATTTACTGAAGTTGTAAAACTCTTCATGAATTTCAATTCTGTGTCTCTTAAATCTACAGTTTATGTATCTGTTACTCAGAACAAACCACCCAATTTCCAGTTCCAATTTTAAGTCTCTTTACCACTGTCATACTTAGTAGAGACATGCAACACCAATACATTTATAACAAAAATCACAACAATGACATTACCATCTGCATTGTTTAGGATGTCATGTAAGGGAGTTAACAGAGGAGCAGTGAATAAACATAAGTACAAAGTATTATAGGTGTTTAATACTTTTTCAGTTAGTGGAAAAGGTTTGACTTTAATACACCTAAAACTAGTTTTTGAAAGGTCTGTTTGGGGTTCTCCTTTTGCACAATTGAAAATCCCCTTTGATGTAGACATTACACGCTTCTGCACTCATTAAAGGGCTGATACTTGCTCTTTCCTCTGCCTGGTATCACCACTGAACTAAGACACACAAACACATCCTCTCACACACGCTTACACAGGAAACAAATCAGCAGCTGGCTGTTTGATGGTCTAATTTAAACCAGTGGATATTTTTGAACTGTTTCAATCCCCTGATGTCTGTGTGTTTGTGGACACAGAGGTATAATAAAGGTAGTTTCTTTAGTGCAAGGGTTAGATAGCTTTCCTGTTTTGATACTGAGACATAGTGCTAAATATTTAGTTTTCCATTTTATTACAGAAAAATATAGTCATACAAATGTCAGCTCATGAGTAGTTTTTTACATATGTTTTATTTATAGTACTCAGCTTAAAGTAGACACTGATAAAGTTTTTAGTTACATGTGACTGAAGTTTTCTACAAATAAGAAAGATGAGAAAAATCTATGAATCATGCGTTGTCTTTTTCAATATTACCGTACATGAAGTTACACAGACATGTATTCCAAGAGCTGTCGTATACTGTTGAATTGAATAGTTGAGAAGGCTGTGTTATCATATAAACTTCAATAATATTTAAAGCGAACAACATTAAGTTCCATCTGCAAACACCTGTTCAGATCAAACCAGCCATTTAGGATTTAGGCATAATTTTCACCTAGTAGCTCATGAGACAACAAATGAGCACTTATCTCATTTGTTTCTTTTTTTTCTCACATGATTCTTTCTGTCTCATTTGATTGTTTTATCTCAATCTGCAGATGGCTTTATCTCTACAAATTTAATCTAAGATTTGTTCTAAACAAAGATTGAGAGTTAAATGTCAAAGTGTTAACGTTTGTGATGTGATTCTCCCCAGCCACTGATTTCTGGTCTGCTCTGTATATGCAAATCTTTCAAACAAAAAAAATGATTTTTGAAATGTTAGATTTTTCATGAACAGACAACAAGTGTAATCTTTTTTCCTGTTTGAAATGTAGAGTATGTTGTACTTTATGATTCACTGGTAATTCATCAAAAGGTGTTCTGCCTAAATGCTCATATGGTTTATTTTTTAGCTTGTAACTTGATACCTGCTCACTTATTAAATCAACAAATTAAAAACATGCCTAGCTTTATGATGTTATATACTTGAATGCAGGCATGAACACAAAAACATACAAACACAAGCAGCATGAAATGTTAGTTTAACTTTGATGTACACCCCCTGACAAAAAGACTCCCTCCAATGAAAGGATTACAAATAAACTAAAATGAAACAATTCAGTCACCAAAGGTGGACTATTTTCTTTCTGTTTGTCTTTGAAATAGTCTGTTGGGAATTAGTAATATGTTTCTGCTTTGATCTAAATGTAGCACATGATGGCTGGTCCTTTATACCTCAACATATTGGAAGATTCCTTCCCTGTTTAAGAGAAGCATTTGCTTTTGGAACATATTTACCGTGAATAGTGGATGATGGACAGAATCAGATGGCAGTATGACCACAAGCAAATTGCCGTGGCTTTTTGAGTCCCATCTCCGCTGATGCGGTACTTCCTCAGGCTTTTGTCTGTCTGGGGCACAGCTGTCAGGCTAGGTGCTATCCACGCTCCCCTCCCAAAAAAACTCAGGCCACGCGCCACTGCACCTCAAACACTAAATAGGAGCATTAGACACACTGCATTAAGGGCTGCTGGTGTTTGGGTTGTGGCTTTTAGGTGCTTGTCTTGTCTTATGGCCATAGACATGTGCATTATCACAAGAACACACTTGCAACTCAACACCATGCTGCAAAAGTTATTGTATGCTCCTCAACTATCAGAAACAGATATACACAATTGTGGTAAATTTGTGGTATCTGTTGTCCAAAGGACACCTTGCCTCATGTTAGTTTTTACTGCCTGACTATTGATCAGCTCTATGTAAATGCGTACAGGGTCCATCTCCTCATATGCTGCATTGCTGGTTTGATTATGCACCATTGCCATCACACCTCAGCAGGATATGAGCAAACATGAAAATTAATTCACAGCTAAATGCTACTATATGCAGTCTGAGAAGGTGGGGAGAGGGAAAATCAAACACAGATTTACACTAGTGAACAGCTCCAGCATTAGGAAAGGGAGCCCGAAGGGAGTCTTCATTAATGTGCAGAGCAAATGAGCTAACACGTGCACACACACTTACACCGATCACTCATAACAAGTAAGTAACACATGCTCATTTTTGCAACATGTTTCTGGGAACACTTACATTTTATAATTCATATGGATCTTATTTTGAATCTGTCTAAATAATTATGCACACCCCTTCAGTGGCAACGTCTCTCGTCTGCAGTGGTAGTCCCCCTCCCAAAGCTGGACCTGCTTTGGGCCCCTTGTACCACACAGGTTAATGGCCCCTCTATACTTTCCATAACTCAAATAAATTCGACTGGATTGTGAAAAAAACTGAAAATCATTTTAGTGTGAAGGAAATCACGATACTGCTACACTCTGGGTACTCCCCAAACAAGATTTTACCTACTATTTTGTGCATCCCAGAGATACGTTCCTGACTCTGCCCACTCTCATGTCATGTTCCCACGACGTTCTTACCATGTCTGCCAACAACTGTCCTCCACACAGGACCCCAAAATACTTCTACCATAATTGTAAACCACTACAACTTTGTTGTGGTATTTTTGTGAGTTCTTGAAAGCTTTGCCAACCTACCACACTTCATTGTGGAGAATGGGGAACCCCTTACACACTTAGCATGGTTTTCAAACACATACTAAGAAACTGCCATCCACAAACTGGCTGAATTTTTATGTCATTGTAGGATCTTCATCCAGTTTAAATTAGGATTTATGAATGTCTTAAAACTCTACATCTGTTCTAATATGATCTTCTGATCTTCAAACCCTGCAGATACCATCAAATGATTAGGGTGAATGGGATGGGGGAAATAAGCCCATGTTTTAGAGTCATACACAATCCACATGCCCCCAAATAATATATTTATATCTCAGATCAGTACTAGACAACCCAGTCACATGTGTATTTTGTCTATGACCTATGTTGATTGGTTAGAGAGCTTTTAGCTGTAAAAGTTGGATATTCTCAGTATAAGATCGTCTGTCATGATGCTATGGTTGGATAGTGTGCACAAAAATATTCTAAATTCAACATAATTTGAATAAAATCAACATAATACGTTTTAATAAGAATTATAATGATTAGTCTGACATTTAGAAAGCTAGCAAAAGCTGCTTGTTTTTGTTGTGCAAGGTTTTTGCGAAATTTTGCTCAACTTATGAACACTTACAGTTTTGAAACTCAACCTATTAAATACGTTACAATGAGGTTTCCAAAGGAAGAAGACACTCCTGTTGGTTTGATGTATATTACTTGGTTTAGGTTTTTCAGTAATCTTGACATTCACCTGCAGTTTTAACATCCGTTTAGAATGTCCATTATGAACTTAAGCATGAAAGTACTTGAGCATGACTTTGTCTGAGAGCAATGCAAATGGAATTCCCCCCTAATGGTTTGGAATGCACCCAGCTGGCCTTTAAAAGGTGATAATTGGAAAATACAGGATGAAGCCTCAAAGTGGGGACCTTATGTAAGAAAGTAAGCTATGGAAAAGATGAAATGAGGAGAACAGTAGAGATGTACAAAACATTTAAAGAGAAAAGATCAAATACACGCACTTTGCTTTTTTCCTCTTCTGTGTTGTAAAACTAGACTGCACATAAGCCATGAAATCCTTGATAGTTCCCATTAGCAGTTTTGACAGTCACTTCTTAACCTGAAAGTATAACAGTGTGTTTGTTGTTAAAAAGTTCTTAAAATGGTCTTGCTAAAGTTTTTATTTGACCATTAGGAGGACAAGGTTGAATCCAGTGTTCTGAAAGTAATACAACAAGGCATTCATACAGAATGTATGTGTCATCTACACTGATGTTTGCAAGACTAACTTAAAGTTCAGTCTTTGGATAAAAATCCCAAATAGGACACTATAATGCTCTACCTCATGTTGGGAAGAAAGTTAACTTAAAACATCACATTTACTGAATAAGACAGGTGACACATGCATGTGCTAACCAGTTTATGAAAACCTAATGAGCATTCCTTTACTAGTCAGGGTGGGACCTCAAGTTGGACTTTCAGGAGGCCTGTACAGGAGCACTTCCCTTTATCTTAACTCTTCTCCTTGTGTTAACCAAATGCAGTGCAAGTCTCTGTATCTGGTCTCCTTTTCTGTACTCTTCCAAGAAAATGGGACAGTCATAAGATTCTTTTGAAGTCTGGTTTTACTATCAGACTTAAAAAAGAAGGACAGACCCTATAGTCATCTGCTAAACCGGACAGAACACTCAGCTTGCATTCCTTAGTTTTCTTAGCTTCAAAACTAAATGAATGTGCTGTATTTATATGTTGAGAATCTAATTCTCTCTTCAGAACTTGATGCAGGCTTAATCAAATTTCCACATCATAAATTAGAGTGACTGTAGTCACTCGGCTTAGATCCAGTTAAAACAGTCTGCAGTGCCGCATCCATGTCAGTCAGCTGGTATTTCCAGTAACATTATACCAACACCCATTCCACACAGTCCAGGAAACATTTTGCTAACTTCAAATGGAATGTTCTTAATGACATTCTGTATTTCATATCTGCTCTCACTTTCTGTATTTTGATGATGGAACTGTTTGATGTGCACCCTGACTTTTGATCTTGACATTGCTTTTGTTATGTAAGAATGATCAGTGATCATTATGTCCAAATTAGCACCCTGTTATTCTTAAAAACATCCTGTTCAATTCTTTTTATCGTTTCCTGGAAGTAGCATGGCGGGTTTTAAAGTGATGTGCCCCTTTCTGTTGAATTTAACTGCATGTACACACACATAAAATGATTCCAGTGTCGATCAATTTAGAAATAAAAATAAAATCCCTACATTGTTGTTTAAACTCCCAAGTAACTTGAAAACAAATATCTAGCTGTCAGGGCAAAGCTGTTTGATTGTGGAAAAAATACTAATCACAATTATTTTGGTCTGTACTGAAACAGAGTGACTGGCAACCTGTCCAGGATGTACCCCACCTCTTACCCAGTGACTTCTGTGGGATCAGGCCCCATGACCCTGTGCAGTAACAAGCAGTTATTGCAAATGAATGGATACTCATTGAGTTTGGAAACACTGGATTTGTTGCACTTACAGAACATTGAATTGCCTTGAACTTGAAAATTTCCTGGAAATCTTCCTGTTGAATCTTCCCTTACTTTGGATCCGGTCCGGTGAGGCCCCCGCAGGTGTTCCGTTAGATTAAAATCCCTTTTGAAGGCTCACATGAGCTCCGCGCGGTGCGAGTCCGGTTACGGGGGCTGTACAGCACAACAGAAAGAATCCGCAAAGTTCTATTTTTTCCGGACGCCGGAGAGGATCCGCGTCTAGTTTGATGAAATCTGACGAGCTTTACAGGAAGTGGGGCTTGAATATCCGGTGTTTTTTCAAAATAAATGAGTGTACAAACAATTGTAACTTGACTCTTCTTTTTAGACAGCACACGCGCTAATAGGAAATGTAAACATTACATCACACCCGGTGACACAGGGTCCCGAAAGCCGGCAGCACAACACCTTTTCACACATTTGCTAAATAATGGACGTGTTCTCGTGTGAAGTCCTGACAAAACGATAACCCACGTGAACTTCTGTTCTCACGGGTGCCGTTTCCGCACCCAGCACCGGAGCTGGCCGCACTCCCTATCTGGAGCAAATGCGAGTGGTAGCTTGCAGAAAAACCGCACCGAATCCGGACCGAAGCCGTTCCGTAGGCAGTGTGAGCCCGGCATTAAAGGTGTCCTGCCTTTGAAAAAAACAACTACATTTTTCAGATTTTTCTGTTGAATATTTTAGGTCCACGGGTGTTCTTGGTTTTGTACTTGGTGTTAAAGTTGCACAATAACTTCTCTGTCTGTTTTTTCAATTAAACGAGGCAGGTTGCGGAATCAGCCGAGTTCGAAAATCCTATCAGTGTTACGTCACACTGATTTTGCTCATTAGTATTCATCAGCTTGTTCAGTTGAGACCACGCCTGCAAAGTTAGCTCAGCTGTTCAGTAGCAAACATGGCGGACCATCAGCGTTGTTGTGCTATGCTCCAGTCAGACTTCCACCATGCACAGACTGCTGAAAAATCCAGATTTGCGGGACATACGCTAGCTCTGAGTCAAGTGAATTAATATCATGAATATTGATGAATACAGGCCCAAATTGAGGTCAATTTTCAAGCAATCAGATTACTCTGAGCTTGAAAGGCTGGAAAATAGTTTTCCCTAGCATTTTATAGATATAAAATATTTCAGATTATAGGTTAATACTTCGGAAATAATCACAAAGTTATGAAATTTGTGTGACAGGGCACCTTTAAAATACAGACAGTTTTTTATTGAAATGTAAGCTATGTACTTCAAAACCCTGCTTTCTTGATGGAAAGCTGGGCACATGGGTATTCTAGTTGGGTAAATGTGTTTGGCCAAGAATTAAGCAACAACCTGTGTCAGTCAGTACGTTTACACGCAGCAAGAAAAATTCAAATTATTGCCTAAGTCCAACTGACATTGCAGTTTTGAAATGCATGTAAAGTCTAACTAAGCTACCCAGATAACGCGATTGTCAATTCAAATTTCTCTGCATGTACACGGCCATTTTGAGAAGTTATCTGGAGCTAAGCCCCACCCCTTCAGGAAATGACACATCGTGGAAGTTGTAATCAATAATTATAATATCATCAGACACTGCATGCATCTTGACGTGTAATAGCATCGAACAGTTCAGTTTGTAACAAATGTACTGTGCTGTAGCGTGGTTTTCATCCAGTTTTTACTCCGTTTGCTTCACTTGGTGGTACTTTGTGTGATACGAACCAGAAGTAATACCACACGAAGTGTCGCATGTTGCCACCTACTGGAGAGGTGGTGAGAGCATTTTTTTCAGTAATTCGAATCTCAGAGCGACGTGTAAACTCGGACAAAGCTCTCAATAGGGGGTTAATCCATTAGTTCGGTTTCTGCCAGTAGCTCGGTTTAGATGCTCATGTACATGTACTGACTGTCTTGTGCTTTCTTCATTTAAAATTCTGTGGAGTTACACTTTAAAATGTGCATCTTTTTGATGATTGTTGTGAAGGGCCTTGTGAATTTTCTCTCTTTCCTGTTTCTTTTTGAGTTGCTTATAGGTATTTAAATTTCAGGTGTTTGGAAAGATTTGTTGTTTTGCTAAGTAAAATTGATAAATTAACTGACCCAACATTTAGTGTTTACTGAATACTGCTGTTGCTCAGTTTCAGCCAAAAACACACCAGTAGCAGCATGGTGCAGCACAGAACTCCCGCATTGTGACTCACAATGCAGCGCTGTCTGAGAAAAAGTTATGTTAGCTACTTTTTTTTTTATTTTGTCACGAAGGACAGCTGTGATCTAATGCAAAAAGATTAAGTCCTAACAACTGCTGAATTTTGTGGATGTGTTTGCTCAAGTGTATAAGCTGCAAAGAGAAGATCACAGCTGCAAATGTGACAAAAATGAAGCAAAAATGTTGTCAGACATTACTTTACCTTAAAACTTTAGACTTCTTGCCATAAAAATCTACATGTTTACAACTTGGACATACATTATTTAATCTGCAGCACAAACACCAGTCTGATCACTCTGCATCCTTAGACACATCTACATGTTAATATTCCCTCTCCATGTCTGTCCAATGAGAAGAGGAATTTACATGTTCTAAGGTGTAGAATGAGGAATGTTTGTGGTCCATACTTTGGTGTTTGTGAAGTTGCCAGAGTTATTAATAACAGATGAATACATACAAACATACTAGCGCTGTTTTACAGACATAAATGTTTTCATAATGGTGAGGGTTATTTGGCAACAAATGATCTAATAGGACACTATTGAATAAGAATGTCATGATTCAAAGTCTTGGGTCTCTGATTATTTTTTTAGGTTTGTTTGTGATTTTGTTTTCAGCTTTGGTTTTATGATTGTTATGTGGCTGATCTGCCTGTGGCCGTGAGTGTGTGTGTGGGTGCGATTAACCTAATTTCCAACAGGTGGATCAGCTCTGGAGCGGCAGGTGTGGCTCATTCTCCTCTTCACCTGAGAGGGGATTTAAGGGGAGGATCAACACGAGACAGGCGCCAGATAGTTCTCTCTCATCACTTGGTAGAGGTTCTAGTACTGACCATATGCACATTTCTGAAAGACGAGCCCCATAACGCTTGGTCTTTCTTTTCCTTTCTCTACAGGAGTTTCACCCGGATCCGACGCCTCTCCGAGGATCTGCACCTCCTGTCCTGGAGACAATCCGATTCCACAGGCTCTCACGCTGGCTTGGTTCTCCCTGGATTTGTTCTCCGCCTGTCTCTTCCTCCCCGGAGCCTGCACCTGCTGGACACACAGACCCAGAGCTGATCTGTTCACCCTCCAGCACCTGCACATCTCACTCCGGACCACAGACCTCTTTTCAGCCACCAACAACTCCTCCTCTCAACAACCACCATCTGCGCCATCCAAGTAAGCCTTCTCTCATGTTCTCATGCTTGCTCCAACATCACAACCCCCAGATAACTAACCTGTGTTCTCACCGTTTAGAGTCCCACGGTTCCATCCCGGTGAGGCCCGGTTCCTGTACCGCCAGCAGCACAGGAGTTACGTGCCTGGCCGTGCTCTTTCTCATATCTTCAATAAACACTTTAAAACTGTTTTGTTGTCTGGAGCTTGTGCTTGTAAGAGGGTTCGCACCAAACAGAGGCCATGACAGAACTATCTGGCCACCAGAACCCTACGGCACAGCTCCAGGCTGCACTCTCCCAACAGGGAATTCTCCTGGGCAAGCATGAGAACTTCCTACAGGAGATGGCGCAGCAGCAGACCCACCTAATAGATAACATGGGCAGACTCACCCGGCAACTCGCGGAGCTAACCGCGCATCTGGCGGACACCGACACTCGGATGACGGATCTCTCTTCGTCAGAACCCCAGGCCGCGTCTCCTCCGGTCGCACCTCCCGAGCCTGTCCATCGAGGGGTCTCTCCTCCAAATCCACAGCCCTATGACGGAGATCTCCGTAAGTGCAAAGGATTTATACTTCAGTGTAACCTTATGTTTAACAGTACTCCTAACTCTTTCGGCACAGACGCCAGCAGGATCTCGTTCCTGGTAGCTGGAATGCGCGACAGAGCCCTCAGGTGGGCGGAGGCGTACCTCGACTCCAACCCCATCGACCAGACGGAATACGAGGAGTTTCTGGATGCTTTCAAGCAGACGTTCGACTCGGAGGAGACGGAAGAGGAGACGATGGACCAGCTGCTCCGGATCCGGCAAGGGAAGCAGTCGGTGGCGGATTTCGCCATCGAGTTCCGCACCCTGGCTGCCAGAACAGCATGGAACGACTCCGCCCTTCGAGGAGTGTTTAAGAACGCGCTCACGGAGAGACTGCAGGATGAACTCTCCGGTCGTGACAGTCCGACCTCATTCAACCAGCTGGTCAAGCTCGCCATTCGGCTGGACAACCGGGCTCGGGAGAGACTTCGGTCCCGGGTCTCAGCCTCTACAGCCCAGGAACGACCACCACCTTCGCCGCCCCGACGGCGTCCGGTTCGCCTTCCCTCACCCGAACCGATGCAGCTGGGACGGGCCCGTCTCAGCTATGCCGAAAGGAGGCGACGTCAAGCCGAAGGAGTTTGTCTCTACTGTGCTTCTCCCAAACATGCAGTAAATAACTGTCCGGAAGCGCCAAACGACAGCGCCCGCTAGTGAGGATGGGGATCCTGGCGGGCGGAAAGTGCCAAAGTCCCCGTTTGACTCTTCCCGTCTCTATATGTTATCAGAACCAGGAGCCTGTTAAGTGTGTTGCACTTGTAGACTCCGGTTCTGAGAAGAATTTAATTCACCCCGAGTTAGTTAGAAAGTGTCACCTCTCTTTGACCCCACTGCCCGCGCCTCTTTGTGTGCGCGCTCTAGACGGTAGCTCTATGGCGTCAATAACTCACTGTACTGACTCTGTTTCCCTTGTTGTCTCCGGAAATCACAGAGAGAACATTAAATTTTTTGTTTACCCCAGCACGGAGGTTCCCGTAGTCCTGGGATACCCGTGGTTGGTGCAACATTGTCCGCTAATTGACTGGGTTCACAACCGCATCACGTCATGGAGCCCGCACTGCCTGGAGCGGTGTTTACAGTCTGCACTTCCGGTGGGTGTTCCCGCTTCTTCGGCCCCACAGCAACCGACAGACTTAACAAGGGTTCCCCCTGAGTACCACGACCTTAGTGAGGTCTTCAATAAAGAT
>SSNP01000270.1:0-48182 GCA_006937955.1 Pachypanchax playfairii
GATAAACAAGTCTTCCGTTGCCATGGAGACTCATCATAACCAAATCTGGAAACAGCCAAAAAGAGCCAAAAACATCCAAAAAACTCTCCCGTGCAGCACAGCCCCCGAACCGATGCAAAATCCCCTTTAAAACAAAACTAATTTGACAGCTGAAGTCTGTCAAAAGACGGCTGTAATTTTAAAAAATCACGATAGCAAAGACAGAGCTACTACAATTTGCTGCCACCTCGCGGCGCATTCTAGAACGATGGATGGATGGATGGATGGATGGATGGATGGATGGATGGATGGATGGATGGATGGATGGATGGATGGATGGATGGATGGATGGATGGATGGATGGATGGATGATGGATGGATGGATGGATATATATAGTCAATCATGGTGTTATTTCCAAAATATGGAGACATCAGGATCATATGAACAATCACATGACCACTTTGTTTTTATTTGAAACAAATAACAAATTTTATTTGAAAGAAAACAAAGGTTCTGTTTATTTCATTCAAAGTTTACTTTTATCCTAAATAAGCCCACTTTTTAACTCATGCTTAAAAATCCATCACTAAAAACTGTTTTAAATTCATCAAGGTTAGAAGTAGTAATAAGTTAATATTAAATAAATACATGTATAGATGTTGTACCAGAACTGGCCACAAGGCGGCGCTTGTTTTAATTTGGATTCAACTTCCATGTTACGTTTGGAACTCTTATTTTTATTTATGTTAACACCAATATGTTGACTGATTATTCAGACTATCACCATCTGAGAACAAAAATAAAGTTAATTGAACATCAAACAAAGTTGAGAATAGCAAAAATCTGTTAAATTAAAAAAAAAGTGTTTAAAATCTTTAAAGCGTAAACAACTTCTAACCGACCTTTATTCTCCCGACCTCCTGAGACCAGCCCACTTTACAGCCTTCTAGACCGAAGACACAGTCCTAGAAACTAAAATGTTTTTCTTTTGTGCATCCATAAAATCAACATATTTATTTTATATTTTTCTCAAAAATAAAAAAAAATATTGTTTCCTTTTCTTTAACATCAACTCATTTCTGTCACCTTTACATGTTAAATGACCCTGTAAATCTTGTAAATTGTAAATGCATAAACTTGAAATATTGAACAAACTTTAGCATTTTCCAGCTCTCAGTTCCACCTTTTTAAATGCTCATTCTATAAATAGAGACTGCAGAGCATCAAAGAGAAGAGAGGTTTTTCTCAGCAACAGGAAACAGAACAGTCATTATCCACTGGCTCTAAATACATCAAGTCTATTTCAGCTGATCCCATTCTAGAGTACAACATGCACTGTGTGTGCACGCTGCAAATCGTGCTGACTCACCGTCAAAAGAACAAACACATGGTTCACATGATGCAACATCAGCCAAATGTAAGTGAAAGTATTTAATCAGGATATTTTAAACACTCTAAAATCACAAAACGGACCGATTTTTATTTCAGGGAGAAAAAAACAAATTTATTTGAAATTACTGACATTTATTTTGTAGCTTTTCCCTCTTTTTTCCTTTTTTTTTCATGATTTTTCTTCCTCAACTGTTTTTGTACCTTCTCTGAACTATATCACTGTAGCAACTGTTGCAATTGGCAAGTGTTTCAGAGACCCCCTGCTGATCTCGAGGTATTTGTGTGGACACCTGGGTTTGTGTGAAAGTGTGTGTGTTTGTCTTCTGTAATCTGTGAGCACATTTTGTTCTAATCTTTCTTTCATGAGTAATTCCATAAGCAAGTGTTTTTTTTTTTCGATTTCGGGTGATTGTTTTGTTTGTTTGTTTGTTTGTTTGTTAGCTTGCTTGCGCTTTGTCTTGTTTCATTTCAACAATTGTAGTACTTTCAGAGAGATTTCACCACAAAAGGGGAAGCAGAGACACAAGTATAATCAGGCAGTAAATTTGGGGTGGAATAAACATGTAATTTAGCTTTCAGTAACTAACGTTTAGGACTTTATCTCTGAATTTGTCTGGAAATGTGTAATAAACTTTCTTTAATTCCTGCTTTAATCTTTACCTGAAATTTGTCAGTTTTCTAATATTGCTTATAGTTAGGCTAATATTAATGATTAACACTTTTTGAAGAACTTTAATTGATATTGAACTTATTTTTGCAGGTGAAAATCTGTCTATTCATTTGTAGTCCTGGTGCCTCTTGGTCGTGGGGGGGGGGGGTTACACACATAGCAGGTCACAGATCCATCAAAGAGACCCATAGAGACAAAAAACTATTCCACACGCTCATGCACTCATGGTGAGGAGCTATTTAACCTATAAATTGTTTTTTTTTTCTGATTTCTTTGGACCATCATCACAGATTGTATATAAAGATGAACAACACACATCTGTTTATTTTCACTGTATAGAAGTAAAGCCATGAGTTCCAGAGACCCGAGTTCTAACAGCCTGTATCTGTTTCATCACAACTCGTTTGTTCGTTAGTATTCATCAGCTCCTGCAGTTGAAACCACACCTAGCATGCTGCTGGCTAAAAGCTGTTAGCATAAGATGTAACAAACAGCAAGACATGACGTCTGATGTTGCCATGTGCAGCGGGACAGGAAACAGTATACCTTGCTCTCATAGGCTAGTTTGTTAGCCAATCAGAGTCCAGCAAATTGGAATAATGAATATGAACGAGCTGCTGACGAAGCCTGACGGAAGGAGTTGGAACCACCCGAATTTTAACACAGACAGATTGAAAGGTCTGTTAATCAGTGTTTCCTGACGTTTTTTAGATATAAAATGTTTCATATTACTGGTTAATACTTAAGAAATAACCACAAAGTCCTGAAATTTGTATAAAATGGACTCTTTAAAAGAAAGAAATTGTCTCTAGGTGTCTGTGCATTTTCTGTACTTTGATATGTCGTTAATCTGACGATCCATATAATGATGCAAAATGCAGCATTTATTTTTATCATGTTTGTTACAGTAAAGTGAGTGAAGCTTTTTCTATAAAAGAATCATTTTATCTGGAGCAGTGTGGAAGGTGTCTACGTATCTGTTATGGATTTAACAATTTAACCAAAACGTGAGTTTATTTTGCTGCTTTTAACAGGTTTCTTTTTGTGCATCTTATCTTTGCGAAAATAATATATTTGATTGGTTCTGGTCCAAGGCAGTTTTTTGTGTATGGAATTATGATTGTTGTTGTTGTTGTTTTTTGTCCATCACCTTAGACCTGCTCTTAACTGAAGAAGTATGGATTCTTCTTCCTCAGTTTTGTCATTTTAAAACAGTAATTTTTTTTGTACATTGTCAGCACGAAACTGAAAATAATGACAACTTAAGGATTGTGTCATGCACACACACACACACACACACTGAGAGACCTTTACACAGACATTTCACCCTTTGCAGATCGGCTCCTTTCAGCCATTACAGAGCTGTTCAGAGGGAATAGAAGGTTGAGCGGATAGGCGCCGCTCCCTCTGCACCTCGGGTCGAGGGTCCTTCCGGTTTTATGTCTTTTCACGTGTAGTGTGCTTGTATATGTCTGTGTGTGTGCACACCATTAGCCAAGTGTGCTTGTCCATGGCATGGATCTGTGCGCATGTTTGTATTTATACCAGAGGAGGAGGCTATTTTTATTTGATTGTTTTCAATGAGGGTCCAACGTGAAGAATCCATAACAATACCATCAATCCTCAGCGGCAGCAACAACATGGATGTAATTTATATGGTAATGCAGCCTCCATGGTTGCCCCGAGTCACCCGGTGGACATCTCTGACAGTGGACTGCATGACTGTGCTGTAGAATCCCAATGCTACAAACAGCTGCAGCTGCACAGAAAAACTCCCACACACAAGCAGCAGAGAGGCATGTTTCAATTAGCACATGCAGATAAATCATGGAAAGCACTTGTGCGTCGAGGTAAAAAGGTTGAGTGCATTGCTTTGTGTCAGGTTAGGAATGTCCTCATCCGACATCTTAAGAAAAGAGGAGAAATGCCTCTTGATTGTGGACAGAATCAAAGAAGGACGTCTTGAATCACATTGAAAGGCTGTGAGTTTATTTCAGTGCAGCATCCTCAATGAATGCACATTCTAACCAAACATTCATCTAAATATATATGGATTTGTTTATGTATTTGACATTTAATATACTGTATAGTGTGCACACTAGACAGCTCCAGAGATGACGACTGAAGAGCATGTGCATTCGTGAGGAGATATAACAGCATTTTTGCATCATCCCCGTCTGACGAGACCTAATTCACTGCAATGTGGTTTCAAAGTCCAGACACTTTCAAAGCATGTTAATACCGGGCTAAAGTCTGCAGCATCTTATTTGCTGCTGCGATGTGATGAGGCTGAACGGAGAGAAGTTAAATCCTTTTTTGTATGATATTAACATTTTAATCTCATAATGCCAAACTGTAGCTTGTACAGAATCAAATGAGAGAAAATGCTTGTTTGTTTAGTCTTAATCAGATTAAGACCTAAAGTGGATAAACACAACATTTTGTGTAAATGAAAGAGAAATCAGATCCTTTTAGGCAGATTTCAAAAGAGATTTGTAATAATTTGTTACCTGTTTGAGCGCTTTAAATGATCTTAACGTGGAGAGAAATAAATTAGCTCTGACCAGATGAATAAGCTAACAGCTGATCACAGCAAGGACAAGATGCTCTGCTCTGAACTCCAATATCAAAACTTTTTCTAGCAGTTCATGAAAACATCTTCTTAATTTTTATATCTGTTAGAGTTGCATGAAATAGTTCTGTACATCGAACTCTGTGATTATTTACAAATGACATCATAGCGGCAGAACGCTGTAGCACTCCTGGTGTTGCCTGGGACACTTCAGGCAGGAATTTCATCATATTTCTACTAGAAAAATTGTGTCAAGTCAAATTGGACATGACACAAAGGTTTAGACAAATGTTTTCACATAAATAAAATTTTTAGGCGCAAAGTTGTGTTGAAACAGCAGGGATCCATTTCAGTCATGTTCTCCCCTTTAGCTGGTTGCTAGCTAACAGAGCTAATCTCTGGACTGCACGGCGGCTAGCATGGCTGTGAGAAGCTACTGGGTTCTAAACCAGCCAGGACCTTTCTGCATGGAGTTTGCATGTGTGTGGGTTTTCTCCAGGGACTCTGGCTTCTTCCCACAGACAGAAAAGATGCATAATAGGTTAACTGATACTCCTAAATTGTCCCGAGGTGCGTGTTGGTGGTTGTATGGCTCTGTAAGACCCTGTGATGGACTGGCGACTTGTCCAGGTGTAACCCCGCCTCTCATCCAATAACAGCTGTGGCCCTGAACCAGAACATGCATGTAAATGAAAAGACTGATGACTGACTGATCTCAGTTTCTTCAAACTTAGGTCATTCAAAGAGCGATCTAACCCTCTTCAAACTGTTTCTAATCTAATCTAATCTAGATTAGTACGGGATTAGAACCAGTTTGAAAAGAGTTAAAAGAGGACGGTAATCATTTGTAAACTTTCCCCCAAATCTTGTGTCACAGTATAAATCTGTTGGATCCATCTTGGTGTCTTTTTATCAATATAAGCTGTATGTGTTTGTGTAACATACACATACATTTATATAACTCATAACTTCAATAAGTCTGTATTACACTAAATATTGAACAGTCTGTGTCTGTTTCATGGTATTTATTTAATAATAAAATTCACATTCATTCTTTTCCTTTTCTGATGATATAATCTTATAATCTTTGTTCTCTATTCTCTCCATTCTTCTCAGTTCTTTTTCTGTTTTCATCTGAACCACATTTGTGATTAAGGTTTCAATTAATTGGTTTCAGTATCTTTAACACGATATGTGTTTTACTGGGAGTTCATGACAAGAATGTTTTTAATTAGAGATGGATTCAGATCATATTAACAGATCATGTCTGAAATTTAAAGGGAGGGTATTTTTGTTTTCTTACTTGACTTGACCAACACTGACACTTTAATTGCTCATAAGAACTTACGTGTAATTAATATTGTCAGATTTCTGAAAAAAATCTGGTATTTTTAGGTGTCAATGCCACGTAAGGAATTCAAATTCTAAATCTCAATTATCACACTCAAAGAACTCTGAAAAGCTGAAAGTGGCAAAGTGCTGTGTTGTAAGCTTGGAGAGCACCTTTTTTATTCCTCCTGGAAAGAAGGCATCTTAAACACCAGCTCAAGGCACTTTTTGTGCACGAAGGATCTGCTTGTATGGGGAAGTGGGCCCCCATAGTTGTGCAGCAATGAATTGATGCAGGCAAGATGAAAGAGAGGAACTGAGCATGAGCAGAGGAGAGCTTCAGGCGAGAGAAGAACCCAGACACTCTGTTACATATCAAAGAAAGAGTCCGTGATACAATCTTCTCTGTGGCTACGAGAGTCCAACTTTACTAATTAAAAAATGCGTTTGTTGAATCATATACTCGTCTGTCTTTTCCCTCTTTACTCATTGTGTCACTCATTTTCTGCAGCTGATTACAGAAGAAGAAGAAAGTGTGTGTGTGTCTGTGTGTTGTGTGTGTGTGTGTGTGGGGGGGGGGGGGGGGGGGGGGGGAGACGACATTTGCAGCACAAAGAAAATAAGCTCAAAACATTCTTGGATAGGAAGGAGACGTTCATTTGTTGCTCGCACATAAAGGCGACAACAGGTGCAGGAGATACACAGTCAAGCAAACTGTAAAATATTAAAACGCAGCCAACGAGGGAAAAAGAGAAGGGGGGGGGGGCTAGGAAGAGAAACTGAGATGGAGGAGACAGACTGCACTAAATAGAGAAAAGGGCTCATTGTGTCAGCAGCTGTCTAAATAGCCCCCAGAATACTGACACACACACACACACACACAGAGAGAGAGATGAGTGTGTACAGTTAGACTTACACACGCTGACTGACAGCTCCCCCTCAGTCCAACATCTGTGATGACAGCAGCCATGGTAATGAGTCTCTCAATGTGCCAGGAAGGCTACGTCGCTTCTTTCCCTCCTTCCTTCCACTCTTCATTCCATCATTCCACATCAGCCTTATCATGTTACCCCCCCCCCTCCTCTTCCTTCAACCACACCCCTTTCTTTCTTTTCTTTTTTTTATTATCTTTGTAAATGCACCTGCTGATTTAGCAGCAAAAAGCTGCACCAGTGGAGACTAAACGACAGTAACATCAACTAAAGTTGTGCAGCAGATCTACTGTTATCTTTTACCGGAGTCGCCATCCAGGTGCGTCGCATTTCATGGAGAGGTGTGCAAGAAGAGAGGGATAAAAGAAGCGAGAGATGAAGAGATGATGAATGGCTCTCGTTAGAGGGGTAATTTGTTTCTCCTTGTCTGACTGGGCTCCAGCTGTCGCTCCATCCCTCGCTCCACTCCACTTTACTCTCCTCGGCCTACTGCTCCTCACCTCAGCCAGATGGGTGGACGGATGGACAGATTGAAGCAGAAGGGAAGGACAGACACTTCAAAAGAGAGAGGGGGGGGGGGGGAGAGAAGTTGCTGAGGAGTGTGTATTTGCACAACAAGGAATCGCTTCAAGGAGAAACAATAAATTATAGAAGAACTCACAATGAGATGATTCAGTAAAGACATGGAAGCAGATGCAACAGGCAAATGCAACTGCCTTCACACTAAACTAATGATGATTGTGTTTTGTTTGCTTCTTATTTTACAGTGTAGTCAAATCAACAAGGGACAATAATGCTTCTAATGTAGTGCTACAGACCAGATTCCCCACCATGATATGCTTTTTTTTTTCGCACCAATCAACACATACGTGAGAACAGCAGATACAGGGAGTGAGAGACGAGCACGGAGAGAAGGACCGTATACAGATGGCCAGGGAGGCGGCCGAAAGATGGCAACGAGCAAATTGTCTGGAGAACCTCGTGAGCTCATTGCCAAGTCTTTGTTCTAATAACACAAAGCAATTTTCACTGACCTTTCTAGAAATGTAGCGGGCAGAAATGACTGCGTTAAGGATGCCCCACAGCATAATTGCTAAGGAGATTAAAGTTCCCTTAATTGCTTTTGGCCAACTGGTGCAATTTTTCCTTTTTTGTAATTAAAGTGATTTAAAATATTAATAACCACACTCACATACACATAACCTCGTTTGTACGAGTTCAGACTCACAGAGTTGTGACAAAGTCGCACAACAGCAGTAAAACAGTCTTAAACACGAGCATTTTTCATTTCCCGTTGTCACCGATAGCCTCATTACGGGCCGTGTGAAATATGCAAATAGCTAAATCTTTCCACAACATCATTTGAGGGACTGAGGGATCAACTTTTTTTCTTCACACTTCTTCATGGCTTATTCCTCCTTCATGGTCAGTCCCCTGGCTGTTACTTCCTCCTTCCCAACGAATTACATCGTCTTCTGCTGCTTATCTTCCACAGAGTTTTGAACTCTCCTCTTTTGTGTCATTCTGTTGCTTTCTTTTCCCTCCTTATCTTCTTTAGTCTGTCTTCTCCTGGTTACCCCTGTGACCTTAATGTCCCTCATCTTCCCATCTGTCCTCTCACCATCCCTCCCTTCTCGTCTCCTTTTCCCTCCTGTCAGCCACAGTGTTTGCTTTGCCACTGTTTATCCATTTTTCTCTGTTAGCTTTGATGAGATTGACCGTATGGACACACCGAAGCACGCGCACATATCTAAACAGCAGCTGAGGCTGCATTCTCTCTGGGGTGCAGTTAACGTGGGGCTGCGTATCGATCTGAGCTCTGGTTTCCATGATGCAACGCTGTAAGGTGGAGCAGCTCAGGCAGCAGGACGGAGGCAGTCGGCCTCTGTTTCTATCATATAAAAGCTGCTCGTACACCCAGAGTCAGACATGTATAGATTAATGATTTATGTGTTTCAGTTTGATGCACCCCAAGTAGGTGAGTTAGACAACAAGTGCGGCCGACTGCTTTGTGCCTTAACTGATATCCGCATTGATTTCCTCCCCCTCCTCCCCCCTCCTCCCCTGACCAGGCACTGTTTTCATGATGCGAGCAGAATTGCAGAGTCACCTAAAGAAACTTCCCATCTATCAAGGCCTGTAGAGATTTTGATTTCTGCCGATAGCATGCTGAACGCTGTCAAATAAAAATCATGACATTTTCTGATGAACTGTCAATGGACAAATAAATATTCAGCTGTCTTTTTTTTTTTTTTTCTTCGACATTTTAATTCTTCTCTGTCATTTTTTCCCCCGTTTGTTATAAACTAGTTTTTCTTGCATAGAAACAGAAAAAATGAGAGAAAACGAGTCAGAGAATCTAAAAGCATCGTCGCCTCCTCCTTTTCCTGGTGAAGATTTTATTTTCTGTCAAATGAAAAAGTTTGCAAAACTTAAGATGAAGTCATTACAGTGAAAAAGACCCCCCCCCCCCCGAAGGTTCACTTGTAAATATGAATAAAGAAAACATCACAGGCGCCTCCGGCAATCGTTTCAAACATGAAATCAGGAGACAATAACGTCTTTGGACGACTCCTAATTAGTAGTTGTAATAACCAGAGTCCTTCGGTGGATTGACTGGACTCAATGGCCTCATTCTTACCCTATTGTTGATTGATTGAGCTGCAAATATGGCAGCCATAATTATTCTATATTTTGAACTGTCTCTAAATAGAATTTATTAGATTTGTCATTGTCCTTGATTCCAAACCTTTGGAGAGTAGTGTGAATTCTCTCCATCCTGTTCTTCACTCTCTCTGGTGTATGGGACAGCCTGATTGTGTCCACACATCCCATGGCTCCAACTATTTAAAGACTTGGCTGTTAACTTTCCTTTGTCTTACCCCATGTAGAGGACGATCGAACAATGGATGTAGGTCCTCTCCCACCATATGTGTTGAAATGGGACTACGTGACATTTGAAGGAAGAAACAATTCATGAGTCTGTTAACAAGTAGAAACTTCAATTTACTTGCAATGAGTTGCATTTCTAGTTGTTTTTATCGTTTAATTTGGGTTTATAACGGTAGTTTATGGAACATTTTTAGTTTTATCTTATAGTATTTTTCCTCTGAACAGTATTTTTTCACGAGTTTTGCTCATTTTTATCAGCTTATGAATCTTTTAAATTCTATTTGGATGTTTTACCTATTTATGAACATCAAATACAGATTTAGTATTTGTTTAGTTTTAGTGATAGATATGCCACAAATATACTAATAATAGTCTAATATTATCTCTAATTAAGTTAGTAAATTTTAAATCTTGTGAAAATTCTAATTAAATCAGTTTGTGACATCAGTATCTGTGTAGGAATGAAAGTGGAATCATATTGCATTTATTATAAGTTTTCAGTCCCTCTCAGCTGTTTTTATCGTTCATACTGATGTTATCAAGAAAACACGTTTATTCACGTGTTCTCTGCATGGGTTCAACCTGCTGCACAGTTCCTGATCAGTGTTGCAGGTGTGTGTGTGGGGGGGGGGGGTCTTTAGATACTGAAACAGTATGGTTTGATATGTTTACAAGTATCATCTAAAGTTTTTATTTGGATAAGAAGGGATGAGTTTTATAAAACCAGACTGATCTTCACTCACTCCTGCTGATAGAATCATGTGGTAAAATGTGGACAAGGTTATGAGTAAAAGTCTCTTTGGGTGAACTGACCCTTTAAGAGATTTGATCTTTCTTCACATCAGTTAAATCCACATCTCATTAAACCTGTTTGAACGGACGTCTGTCACTGTCAG
This sequence comes from Pachypanchax playfairii, assembly GCA_006937955.1. Lineage (NCBI taxonomy): Eukaryota > Metazoa > Chordata > Actinopteri > Cyprinodontiformes > Aplocheilidae > Pachypanchax > Pachypanchax playfairii. Next base: position 10,664 of record SSNP01000270.1, read on the forward strand.
TCATCTGTTTCTGTCTAACATCCCTTCTGTCCTTTTTGTCTCTTCTCTTCCTGTCCCTCCATTCTCCAGGTCGTCCACTCCCTCCAACCTCCTCCTCAACCCTGCTCCCACCGTCACTCCCGTCCTCCTCGTCAGCCCCCCACCACCCCTCACCCGGCCCTTCCCCACCCATCAGAGAATGCCAGGTGCCCCTGCTGGAGAAAAACTCCACCCACTCTCACCTGGAGCCCCACCGAGATGACTCATACTTGCTCCGTGCTCAGCCCTCCTCCACCGGTAAGCTAGCACTCCATTTAATCATCCTTTTGTTTTGTTTTTTAATCTGTTCATACATTTTGTGTTCACACTAACATCTAATCCATTTTCTGGGGATCTGGGTTCATTGCATTGCCTCATCAGGTATCCATTTCCTGTTATGATTTAGTCTGTGTTCAGTTAAATGTCAAGCAAATATTGGCTTTAATTTAATGTCACATCTTGTTCTGGTCAAACCATCTTGTTCCTGCGTTCCTCTGAAGTCAGCATTCGTTTGCAGTCATGGAAATAAACCATGTCAACTCTGTATTATTAAAACAGAGATACGGATCTCATTTTTGTTTTTAGCATAAAAATGGGTAAAATAAATTCATTTAAAAAGTTGATTAAAATATTTGAATTTGAATGAGTGTATGATCACGAACTGTTCCTTGACTTTTTGTCTAAGTCTTAAATAGACAGTCGACTTTTTAATCGATCGTATTTCACTCGTCTCCTTTTTTAATCAACAAAAAACAATGATGCAAGTAAAAGCAACCGCTCCCTTTCTGCGACATGCAGATGACAGCGAGCTGCTGTGCTTGTACTTATTTTGCATATGACATTAATAATCCAGCAGAAAGTGAAAGGTAAGGAGATGACGAATTTTAGGTGCCGGCAGGAGAATCCTCGTCGCAAAGACAAACTAGTTCCAGCTCCGAGCTTTCACTTTCATCACCAGACTTTCTCTGGCTGTCTGCTACAGCTCGTGTGTGTGTGTGTGTGCTCATATCAGCATCTCAAAACTATTTTTCCTCCATTGCACACATAAACATCTGCACTGATGAGTTTGTTCATCAGTCTGTCTGTTTATCCTCAACAGTTGCAGGCCAACTTTTGCTCCTGTGTCCCTCTCTTCCTCCCATTCCCGCTTCTTCTCCGTTTCCCTGTTCCTCTGTGCATCTGCACTTGTAATCAGCAGATATATTTAGCAGAGGCCTGATGGGAGGGGAGAGGGGTGGGCAGAGAAGTCCTAATGTGATTTTTGGTGGAATACAATCTATTGTTAATGGCGTTAGGCTCTCCTTTGATCCAGTATAAATCTTCATTAGGGAAGGCCCGGGTCCCAGGTTCAAGAGCAACGTGATTAGGAGGCTTTTAAAATGACGTTACATCAGCCTTCTAATTGGTTTACTGTTTGCTGGGGCAACATCAATCATTAGCCCAGTAACCGCACAGCAAATAAATTCACTCTGCCACTGACACCCTAATGGCAGACACTGGCGAAAAGGGAGAGTGAGGCTTGCAAGGCCCCATCTCTCTCCCTCTCATTTCTGCTCGCATACACCCACACTTTCTGTTCTAGGGGCTTCTTTCAGTCTCTGCTGAGCGTGTACGTGCAGACAGCGAGCAATAGCGACAAAGAAAGGAGAGAGAGGGAAAAAAAACTTTCAGAGAGGCAGGAAAAGGAGCCACAATGAGGCAAATGGGAGCAGAGATTGAGAAAGTCAAACTTTGACTTCTGAAGCTGTTTAATGAGACATCTAGCATGAAAAAAAGAGAGAGGGGGAGAGAGAGACAAGAGCATCCAAAGCCCACCAGTAAAAATAGATGGAGAAAACGACTAAAAGGGAGATGAAGAACAAGATGCATAGGAAGTCAAAGAAGCAGAGAAGAGAATAAAAAAAGGCTAAACTGATGAGAGCTTAGAGGGTGAAAGAAAGAGGCTTGGATGGAAGGAGAAAAACACTGAGATGAAATTGCAAATTGCTGTGTTTCCCAGACAGAACTGCAGATCTAATGGGTGCAGAGAGAGTCCTTGGCTTTGGGCATCCATTAAAATCGACCTAAATGAGTTTAGAGTGGCAGTCTGGCACTGTGTATGTATACACTGGCATGTAAGAAAGCATAGGAATGGCTATGAGCTGGTAATAAATAAATAAATAAATAAAACATCAACAGCTTCTGCATGTGCTGTGGATGTGTGTGTCTGTATTAATGTGTGTGTTTGCAGTTTTCCTGTAGAGAGAGGATGCTGGGCAGGAAATGAGCCTCACCAAGCCAGGCAGAAACTGACCAGGGCGAGATAATCCTCAGGAAGCTTCATGCTGTTTGTATTTGTGTGTGTTTGTGTTGTCAGTGTGTGTGTGTGTGTTCTTTTAAAGTGGTCCACCATTACCTAAGCTAACAGGTGGACAGACGTGACTTGTGTTGCCAGTGAAGCATGTCAGCTGAATGGGAACGAAACGTTGTTGTTGGGGATTGGCAGGGAATTGGACTGCAAATGTTTATGTGGGAATGCTGTATGGCTCAGAGCACCTGTCTGGGAACGCTCCCTCAGAACGCCGGGGGGGGAGCAGCGACGGCCAAACGGAGCGTAGCAGATCGCTCCTGGAAAGAGCTAGCGTTAGCGCTGTCTCTGTCCATTCATTATGCATGGGGAACACTAAGCTATTTTTAACTTGAGCCTCCTCTAAAGTGGCTTGCTATCTGCTGCCAGGGAAGCCACCTCAAGTCACTGCAGAAACGATGAATGTTTAATGGGCTTACTTGAAACAAATCTGCAGAAAACAAAGACAAAAAAATAGACACATTCCTTACTAATGGTATTCTTCCTAATGGTGCTTATGTAAGGGTGACATTTGTGTAACGGTGGGATGATTCGTGCATGCGTTGATACACACGTGTGTGTGTGTGTTTCTGCTTATGGAGTGTTTGTTTTTGGCTGAATTTGATGACTCTTCTCTAGCGGATTATTGCCTCCTAATTAGACAGAGATGACTAGCCAAGGCAGAGTCAGTGTATGTGTGTGTGTGTGTGTGTGTGTGTGTGTGTGTGTGTGTGTGTGTGTGTGTGTGTGTGTGTGTGGGTTTGTATTTCTGACCTCCTGGGGACCAGTTTCCTGACTTTTACTATCTTTCTGGGGTCCGAGGGTTCTTGTGGGGACCGAAGCCTGGTCCCCATGAGGGGGACTCCCCTTTTTAGGGTTAGGGGTTAGGTTTATAGGTATGGTGTGAATAGAGTTTTAGTTAGTCTTAGGGTTAGTTATAGATCAGTAATGGTTAAGGTTAGGAAAAGGGTTTGGGTTAGGTATAAATCTAGTTACTAAAATCAATGGAAGTCAATGGACGGTCCCCATAAGGATAACAAAACACACTTGTGTGTGTGTGTGTGTGTGTGTGTGTGTGTGTGTGTGTGTGTGTGTGTGTGTGTGTGTGTTGTGTGTGTGTGTGTGTGTGTGTGTGTGTGTGTGTGTGTGTGTGTGTGTGTGTGTGTGTGTATGGGTTTGTATTTCTGACCTCCTGGGGACCAGTTTCCTGACTTTTACTATCTTTCTGGGGTCCGAGGGTTCTTGTGGGGACCGAAGCCTGGTCCCCATGAGGGGGACTCCCCTTTTTAGGGTTAGGGGTTAGGTTTATAGGTATGGTGTGAATAGAGTTTTAGTTAGTCTTAGGGTTAGTTATAGATCAGTAATGGTTAAGGTTAGGAAAAGGGTTTGGGTTAGGTATAAATCTAGTTACTAAAATCAATGGAAGTCAATGGACGGTCCCCATAAGGATAACAAAACACACTTTGTGTGTGTGTGTGTGTGTGTGTGTGTGTGTGTGTGTGTGTGTGTGTGTGTGTGTGTGTGTACACGACTGCATGTTTAAATGTATACCCTCAACCTATTATTTGTGCCTGTTACTATGAACTCATTTGTTGAATATTTTCTTATTTTATATATATTTCTATCCACGTGAGGCTTTAAGCCCTTTTGTCAGCATGGATGCAGCTCTGGATTTTCACCTCAAGCTCTCCTTCTGCACTCAAACCTCAGAGCTCTGAGAAGAATGACAAACGAGGGGCGTGTGTCACTCTGAGACAGAGGACATGGGAAGAGGCAGCACATGGGAATACACCTCCTTTAAACTCAGGTTGCATAGCAAGTAGCACGGAGAGAATTTGCGTAAAAAAACAGTGAAGGCAGGTGCTGCTGTTTTTACGAAAGAAAGATGGAGGTAATCCAGAGCATGAAATGAAGAGATGGAGGGGGGGGGGCAGAACCCTGTAATGATCCTTTTTTTACTGCTGAATGGACATTTTTTTTTAGCTGTGCACACACACACACACACACGTGCACACACATCCTGGCCCTGTGACTTTTCTCTGTTAACCACAGAAAATGTCAATAAACAGTTTGCTCATCCAGGGCTGCAAAACAAACTGCCTTGGTTGGTTCCTGCTGCCAGCTGGCCACACACTTGCACGCACACACAGACACACACACTGGGAGATTAATATGGTGTGGCGAGCCCCTGCATGCACACTGACGTGCATGTCTGTGTGCATGCAGTGCGTTTTAACAGGGAGGCAGGTTAGCAGACGGGCTAATGCTCCTCTGCCGAGAGAGGCTCCGTTGAATTGGCGAGCATAATAGACTTCCAGGGATTAGCCCGAGCCAAACCCGCAAGCTTACAGCCATGGTCCCCACTTCTCCAGTCGCAGGAGACCTCGGGTAGAATAAAGTGGGTCAGGCTTCAGCAGCAGTCAAAAGGGCCCTTTGCTTATCACAAAAGGTGACAACAAAACAGAGAGCTGTTGAGAAAATCTTTTCATGATCAGTGTTTGCTTACACAAGCCAGTGGCAAAAGAAGAAAGAAGGCAGGATAAAATAAACCAGAATTAAACGTGATCTGCTTGGCTGCCCGCTAATTGCTCTGTTTTCTAGTTGCATATTTAGTGTTTCATCAAACCGGGTTCCTGGTGTTCGTATTAGCCTGCCTGCAGCTTGATCTGTATCACTCCGTCAATTCATCTGACAAAGTCCCCTATCTTAATTTATTGGACCTATTTACTTGTTCGCATACTGTGCGCTGCATCTGTTCCAAGGCTTCATCAAATTTGTGTTTCTGAGGCCAAAACAAGCTGCAGTTTTATTCAGGGACTGTCAACATGTCCTGCATACAAAAGTGCCTTGGACACAGGCCTTGCTCCTCAGCCCGCAACGCTTCTCCATGTATTTGTGTTTCCTCTAGCAAGCTTGAGGGCTTTTTTTCAACATAAGAATAAGTTTTTCTGACATCAATTTCTTTTGCTGTTGCAGGGAGAGAAAAAAAACAATTTGTCATAAATATTCTGTAGCCTATCGACAGAGACTTTTCCTTTTTTCATTTTAGATGTTAGCTTTGACAAGGCATATTCAACAAGATACTCCTTCTATTTAATGTTTTTATAATTGTAATAAGAATGAAAAAAGTGGCGAATGGTTCATTCATTTTATTGTGCAAATATCAATTTAGTGAAGAAGAAAAGAAGCGATTCCATCCTATTGTGTGGCAGTGCAGCAAAGGACAGTTCTGGCAGAAGGCTGTAAAGAACGAGAGGCAGAGAATTACTGATCACACTTCGCTCTGAATTTACATTTTTCTGACATTATCTGGTGATACATAATAGGATTTTGTGTGTGTGTGTGTGTCAGTGAGCTTTAATGTCTGTTTTACAAAATGTGATAGATCAAGACTCTGTTCTTACACAGCTTTAAAGTTCCCTCATACTGTGTGGGGTGCCTGCAAATGAACATTTGAGAAGAATACCCATAATTGAAGAGACTTGAAACCACAAAAGTTCATTGAGGACTTGCGCTAAAATAAATTATTCATTCCTTTTCTATACAATATGAAATATATTATTCATTGGAATTTGAAACCCTTAAAAAATGTCCTCACATTTTTGTGTTGAAAAGATTTAAAGAGGCAAAAGGCATCTACTTGTAATCACGGGAGACAGTGTGTGTGTCTGCTTTTATTTTGTCACTCGAACTGAGTCCGGCGTCTGAGCCGTGCGTGAGCTTTGTTTTCTAAGACAGCTGTTTGTTGTGTGCATTGTTGCTAAATAAATGTACTTATGGAGATTAGATACTGTAGAAGCTGTTGTATTTCACATTCATAGAGGCGTTGCCCTGAAGGAGAAGTCAAGACGAATTTCTTTTTAAAAGGCTTGTAGCAAACTAGGTTTATGTCAAAAGGCTTCCGATCTCAGTAAAGCATGCAAACAAAATGCAAATGGAAGGAAAATGAAAGGAAGAGGAGCAGTTTTCTAGAGGAAATGATGCTTTCTGAGAAGGAGGAGTAACTGAGAAGAGCTCAAAGCAAAGTGAAAAATATACACTGTCAGTTTGCTTTGTGCATGTATCAAACAAGAACTGGACTTTTCCTGCAGGTGTGTAGCTGTATGTATGTTCTCAAGTGTATGCATGCATGTGTGTATCACTCTCTCCCTACGGGATCCTTGCATGTTCAAACAGATGTTTCGGGACTCTCGTGTGTAGAGGTCTGGCCCCATCTTTCTCTCGTCTTTCTCTCTTCTCCCCTTTCACAAGCATCTGTTCTTCACGGCCGTGTTGGTGACACCTGTGTCCCAGTAGTACTGCTGAGGAATCGGGTCACATTATAAACTGGTTTCCATTACAGCTGCAGTTGCAAGGGAGCTCACTGCCCTCTATCTGTTCTAAATACCCGTGTAGGAGAAAGAAAATGAGCAAAAAGTTAGTTAACTCATGCAAACAGGACTATAAACCAGTTTTATTCCTAAATTAGCCTTTACACTTGTGCACATGTGCAAAGCTACGTACCATCATTCCTGCCTCTTAGGAACCTTGAAATATCAAAGCAGAAGTATTCAGGAGAGCACAAAGCATCCACACGTCCCTCTTCCTCTCACAGTCTTTCTTTTCTTGTCTAAATCTAGAGAAGAAGACAAAAGAAGGAGGGCAAGTGTGATCACACGGGTTGACGAAGCAGTTGCTCTGTTGTTTTCGCCCCAACACGTATGAGTGCATATGTGCGCTCGCTTGAATCTTTGATTCATACAAGAAAGGCAGTGTGCAACCAAACAATTAGTAGGATTTATTCTATGCCTCAAAGTGTGAAAAAAAAGAGAAAAGTGTGATGCGTAGAGCTGCTGAAAGACAAAGCAAACTATGTTGCAGAGCCAGAACTGAAAGCCAAATGTAGCCTGAGTGACTGTGTGCTTTGCACAAATACACTTCTATATGGACAGAAGTAGAGTAACGGCATGGACACTTTGTCATGACTCTTCAAATGGGTTTTTTTCCTTTGCTTCAACGATGCCAAGAAACAGTATTTTTTCAGCTTTATTTGTTCGTCTCTCTGTTTGCAGTTATCAAGACTGTGCAAGCTCTCTGAGGCCAAATTTGCTAAAGCATGGTGGAAAAGTGGAACATGAGCTAAAGAGGAAGTCGTTACAAATCGGTTCGGATGTGAATCAAACTAGAATTCAAGATGAGATGTTTGGTAGAAGATGCTCTCTTCAGTTACTTCTTTACCAGCTGTGCATTCAGTCCATTCATAATTTGAAACAAAATGCATGGTAAGGAAGTGATGCAACTGTGTCAGGCTCTTTTATACTGTATAGTATGTGGTTCATTGATTTCCACGAGTAAACCACACATGCAAAATGAAGATGGGCTCAAACCTTCCAACCCCCCTCATGCTTCAGAGAGAGACAAGGGAGAAAGGTGATGTGTGAATGGGTGTTCTCGTCTGAGACATGCCGGTTTGTTTTTCAGCTCTCTCACTCAACAGTCCATTAGCTCATTGTTGGAGGAGCTGCTATTGGATTCTGACATGTTCCCTCAAGTCTGAGAGCAAGAGATGAGGATGCATGCGGTGCTGAGTGCTCTAATATTGCTCACGCGCGCAAGCACTCACACGCACACTTTCACTTAGATGTGACAAAGAAAACTAGATACAAAAGAGGGAAGAAGGGGGACGGGAGTAGATGACCTGGCAGAAAAGGAAGATGAAGAACATGTCAAAATGTGAATAATGAGAAGATGAGGATCAAGTTTGTAAGAGGTTTTATTGCCGGAATTTTCTTCTGAATAAAATATTGGATCATTTGTCCGATATCAAGTTGGAAACTAAAATAGTCTGAAAACTATTAGTTAGTGGATTTTTGGTGGAGGTTTAGGCTTACCAAGAAATAAACACCATCAACTAACATTTTTGTTTTATTTTTGGATTTACAACTTTTCAAACTAAAAGAATGTTTTTCTCTCTTCTCCAGGAGCTGCAAACCACCACAGTCAGTCCACACTACAGCCTCCACTTCCCCCTCCACACAACCACCACAACCTGTCCCATCAGTCTGCCAACAGCCTGAACAGAAACACCCTGAGAGGGGGACGTAACCCCATTCATGCTCCGGCTCCGGGCACCGGAGATGGACCAACCACTCCAGAGTCAGTCCAGTTACAAGACAGCTGGGTGCTCAACAGTAACGTCCCGCTGGAGACCAGGTCAGGAGGAAAATGTTTTCTTCTCTGTAACTTTTTGGAACTACTCACAGTCAGAAACATCTGTGGAATTAGTCCTGGTTAAGAAATAGTGTGGAATTAAAATATGGAAATATGATGTGGATTTTTGAGAAAGGGATAAAGACTTGTTTTATAAGAGTCCCTTAACTTGTTTTAAACATCCAGTGAGCTAATAAAACACACATTAAAAAGTCAGTTATAGAAATAGTTATAGAAAGTTTTCAGCTTACCCTAACACATCACACCAATAACTTAGCAACAGCGTAAGAATCAATAAATAGACATTAACGTTGGAATTAACTTTATGGACCTGAAAGTGCTTTTAAAAAAAAGGTTTTTTCTTTTCTGTCTTTTTCCTTCTTCTACTAGTGTTATTAAAGGCTGGAAGACTGATTGTAATCTGTGTTCTTTCTATATAAAGCTGAATGAAAGATGTGGACCAAAAAAAGCAGGAGGCCTCACTTTTCAGTTGAAAGGCTCCACCAGCAAATTTCTGTAATCATTAAAATTAATATTTACACACTTTTGTTCACTGAGCAACCTCATATACACACAGACCTCCAAGTTACAAAAGAAAATTACCCAGAGCGTGTCACTCGGATGCACTCCATACCCCGTCACAAAGCCTGACACAAAAAGCTCCACATATCAAAGCTATTATGCATGCTACCTGGAGTGAGCTGGCAGGAAATACAAACCATTTCACACAAGCTACATGTGTGCTTTTGCCAGTACACAAAGAACACTTCCCAGGCAAACAGAGCATTCATGCAGAGCATTACTATTCATGAGGCATGCAGCGAGAAGGCCTCAGCCTACATCCCTGCTAGCGTGCACACGGACGATCTATGAACATTTACTCTGCGAGCTGTAGTTGTGTTTTTCCTGCTGGGTGCTGGAGCTTCCAGCCCTGATGGGTCCAGATAAGCTCCCAAGAGTGCTGGCCCTGTGCAGTATTTATGAGGTTGGGCCATGTTTAATTCAACCACACTGGTATCAGCTCTGTTCTCAGCCTGTGCTGAAGCATTGTGTTGTTATGCTTTATGGGCAAGAGGCACGGTGTTGAACAAGAATATAAACACATTTAAAGAGAAGATTCTTGCAGACGTGCACCTCCACCTGGGTTGCCATGGAAATGTGTAAATCATTTCGGAGGAGTTTGTAGTGAGGCAGTGATCTGTACTGAAACAGTATTGAGTTTAAATAATTCTCCATGATTAGGGTGTTTGTAACTGCCATAGCTGCAGATTTTAAATGAAGGATTCCACAATCCCATTGGACCCCCCCCCCCCGCCCGCCTCTGCAATGCCAATATTTGGTCATGTTCAGGTGGTGGGGTGGGGCATGGCTCAGAGCCTGTCACTGTGAATGGTGCCCAGAGTGGCTGAGAGAACTCCACCCTCAGGCGCCATCTCTGTCTCTCTCTCTCTCCGCGGTCCTGGCCATGGCGTAGGCCGGGTGGGATGTCTGGAGCTGCTGAAGCTTGAGGTTGGGATGAGGCCAGCCAGGCAGAGCCAAAAAGTCACACCACCCCTGTGCTGGCGGCGCTCATCCTCCCTCCATCTCATTATAACCATCAGCTAAAGGAAATGACGAGCAACCCTTTCGTGAGCGGGAGCAAGCATGGGATTGAGTACATTTGTGTTTACTGTGTGATTACATCCGAGCATGTGCGCTCTTCTCTGTGATCATATGTAAATCCTGGCATTTGATGCCCACTCGTTACAGTCAATGTGTGTGTGTGTGTGTGTGGGGGGGGGGTTGTGTGGCTTGACCCGATTCCTTGACAGCGCTGAGAGGATGAAGATTGATCACCTAAGAACACTCTAGGGCCTGGATGACTGGCAGAGAGGGAGAAAGGTAGAAACTGATGATAGAGGGAGCGGCGAGATAGCAGAGAAATATAAGTAGGGGTGGTGTTGGAAGAAGTGGTTTACGGTAGAGGAGGGAGAGATAAAGAGGGAGAGAGAGGCAAAGAAATTGAGAGAAGTGGTGATTGAAGGAGATTGTTTTGGGGAGTGTGTGTGTGAGAGAGAAGATAGAAAGGCAGAGGAAGGAGATTGGGGCCCGTGGAACATGGATACATTTACTGGTGTGAGATAAATGACTATAGATGGCTGCCGCCACTGAGGGTGTATATGTGTGTGTGTGTGTGTGTGTGTATAAAAGAGTTAAATAATGTGTGTTTCCTTCTGAGGTTGGGCGTACATGTGTTGTATACATGTGTTACAGCATTTTGTGTGAAAGCACCTGATTTCCAATTGGTCCCTTGGAGCCTTTAGGCCAGTCAATGCCAGGTTCAATCTCTCTCTGCGATCGCAGGACATTCTCCAGCACCCTGCTATACACACTCCACTGTGGGCCACAACTCTAAGGGAGAAATAAGCTCCCCAAGAAGGCCGCAGCATCTCAATTTATCTGGCAAGAACAGCGGATGATGAGGTTGGGGAGGGTGGGTTACTATGGGGACAGATAGAAGATGCAACCTGTGGAAAGGACGGAGAATGAAAAAAAAAGATTCAGTTTTAGCCCGGCAACTGCTACTCTAATGTGCAATCATTACTCCTTAATGTTATTCAAAGTTTTATTAATGATGTGACCTTGCATTCACTTAGCACAAGCTTTGAAAACAGTTTTTTTTCTTGCAGAGCCACAACTTAAAAAAAAAAACGAAAGTGTCTATTTTAACTGCACTTTCTTCTATGTCAGCAGTTCATTACCAAGATAAATAAACACTAAAACATGAACATCCATTCATTTCCAAGCTAGAACCATCTCAGCAGCTAAACGCTGCATCAAAAGCATAAGCTGTATTTATATTCCTAACAGCTGAATACAAATATATCAGCTGAAGAAAAATTATTAGCAATTAATCCATAAAGTACAGTACTGTATGTCGTATGGGGTATTTTACTTCTTGAGATATTTTAAAATGTTATTCAGTTACTACTCTTTTGTTTTTGTTTTTTTGTCTTATCACTTCGTTACACTCAAGATGAGAAATTAAAGCAAAAGAAGGATAAAAGTAGTTATTTCCTTATATGGAAACTGAAATTGTTAAATGGATTGTATCTAGTTTCTAGGCTGTTTAAAGGTTCTGTATCCTGCTATTTCATAGGCACATACTGTATATGATAAAATGTTACCGTTGGAAATATAACTTATATTCTCAAATTATTCTACAATCTGGAAATAAGATGCCCAGTTTACCTCAAATCTTGCCTCCCCCCTGAGTATATCCTCCCCCCCGAGTATATCCTCCCCCCCGAGTATATCCTCCCCCCCGAGTATATCCTCCCCCCCGAGTATATCCTCCCCCCCGAGTGCTGACCATTTCATGACGTAGTCTCGAGCTGCGTGAATAAAATGGTAAATAAATTCCTCTAACTCTTTACAGCCAAATGCATATTTTCACCAAGACATTTTTAGAAAGCAGAATACTACAAAACAATGGTGCTAAGGCTACGTTCAGACTGCAGGCTTAGAGACCCAAATCCATTTTTTTGCCCATATGTGACCTGTATCTGATTTTTTTTTTATGTCAGTCTGAAAGACAGAGATCTGATTTTTTCAAATGCGATCCAGCCCACTTCAGCATGTCGTCTTAAATCCCATACATATCTGATCTTTTGGCATGTAACATCAGTCTAAACTGCCAGGTCGCATTCCATATAACCTGTACGACATATGTGACCATTCTACATCGAGGAGGCTGGAGCGAAAAGAAAACAACAACAACGGCAGACGACGCGGAGAACAGTGAATGGCGAGGAACCGAGGTGTCTGAGTTAATTAATATTTAGGGAGACGGTTCTGTTCAGGCCAAACTTGAGGGGGTTATCAGAACCACACGGTTTTTGAAAACATTTCCACAGAAATAGCAGAGCGCGGGTTTAAACGAACCTGACTCCAATACCAAAGAAGAATAAAAAGTCTCTGAGCTACGTGTGTGTGTGGTGTCACTGTTCCCTCTACTGCACATGCGTGACACATTCAAGATGCATTCCATTCAGACAGGAAGTCACATTCAGGTCACATTTCATTGGCCACATGAACAACTTTGCAAAAAGATCAGATTTCATTAAAAAATTGGAATTGAGCATTAAGACCTGCAGTCTGAACGTAGTCATAGTGTTTTGTTTCGGACTCTTGCAGCTCGCACCTGTGTCAAAGGGGACGTGTGTGTTTAATCTGCAGGGGCGGTGCAGACACGTCGGGCACTTCCTGGTGTAACATTGTTACGTCACTATGCTACTAGTCAGTTGTTTACCAGGAGAGAGTGGAGCAGCTACTCAGAGCGCAGGATGCAGGAGGTGTATTAAGTCAAAAACCACTCTGGGTTTTTTTGAAAGAGGCTCTTCCATTAAAAACAGTTGTTCTGAGGTTTCTGTTGAATATTTTAGCTCCACAGGTGTTCTTACCTTCATAGTGGGTGAAAACAGGTCAACAACTTCTCTTTCAGTTTTTATCTCTCAAACTACGCAGGTGGTGATAAAACCCGAGTTCTCCGGAGTTCTAACGGCCTGTATCTGTTTCATCACAACTCCTTTGTTCGTTAGTATTCATCAGCTCCTGCAGTTGAAGCCACACCTAGCATGCTGCTAGCTAAAAGCTGTTAGCATAACGCCTAGCATGCTGCTAGCTAAAAGCTGTTAGCATAAGACGTAACAAACAGGAAAAGAGAAGAGAGCTGGGAACCAGCCAAATTTTGACACAGACAGATTGAAAGGTCTGTTAATCAGTGTTTCCTGACGTTTTTTAGATATAAAATGTTTCATATTACTGGTTAATACTTAAGAAATAACCACAAAGTCATGAAATGTGTATGAAATGGCCTGTTTTAGTTTATTATAGTCCGGATGCATTTAAGATGGCGTGTTTTGAAATGTAAAACACCAGCAGCTAACTGTTTTATCATCAAAGTAGGCCAACAAATGAATACCCATTGTGCATTATTCATCTGCTGATTTATTGTTCCTCCAATGACAGTAGCTAACAATTCACACAATTCTGTCCTTGACCATGCTCTCCTCCCCAGGAGCATTTTGTCTCATTCTCAGTTCTGACTGCATTTCAAACACCTCGGTAACGAGTCGACCTCCATTAATTGTTCCCTTCATCCGACATCTGATGCTGATTCTCAGACTGTCATCCTCAGCGACCACATGTTTGTGAGAACTGGAAAAAAAAAATCAACTCTGTTTGTGTATGTACATGTGTTTCAGAAGTGGGGGGGGGAAACATGTAAAACCATGTGTGTTTGTTCGCTCAAGGGGAAAGCAAGCTTTGACTTTCTGCTAATTACCCAGCATGCTCTCTGTTCTGTGGTTAATTGTCCAGGTCCTGTTTTTCTCTCAGTTGGGAAAAGTGTTGGAATGGAGAAAAAAACACATCCTCTATTCTTCTTCTTCTTTTTTTTTCTTCTTCTTTGCTCGTATTTAGCCTTCATCTCCATTCTGCATCGTTTATGTCACTTGTTGTTCAGCAGGGATGCAAATTAAACATTTGGTTGCACATGCAGGGCCAGCTCATGTAAAAAAATTCACTTAAATTTGAGCTGTTTGTGCGTGGGTGGGCGCTTATGTCTAAGTGTAAATATGTGTCACTGCGTGTTCTGTATGTGTGTGTTTATTGCATCTGTAAGAGGCAGTGACAGCAAGGTAGTCATGGCTGTGAGGTGGGTTGGGGAGGGGGGGGGGTCTCTGTCAGCTCTCTCTAATTATGTGTGACATTTCCATACTGGACCACTGTCAAAAACCTCACAACATTCACACACAAACACATATAAATAGACAACACACCCCCAGCCTAATGATACAGAGTTGTGATTGCTGGCTGCCTGCTATGATAGAACCCCTCCATAGCCGTCTGCAACATAAATCAATGTCAATTACCTCCCCAGAGCACATTAGACACTTTCCATTCCTGCTCGTAATTAGTCAGGACCATAGACATATCCCCATCCCACACAGGCTCGCATAGCAGCGACTGCTCACAAACAACAAAGCCGTGGACTGAAATGTTTTTACTGAGCAAGTTCAAATACCAGCACATCAAATCATATGCATTGTGTTGCACGTGATTCACCAGCTCGCTCTCACACATTAGGAGTATTGTCATTAATTAGCACTGGCCTTGCCATCACAGAGTGCTTCAATGGCTGTGAAAATGAGTTCAAGCAGACACAAGCTGCTTGACCTTGAAAAATGTGTGTGTGCTTTCAGTACACACATATGTGCATTGTTGCATTTGGCAGCATATGTGCATTTTGCATGCATAATAAAGTTGATAGCATTGACACTAAGTGTGTGGTATTTTTAGGCAATAACATCAGATTTCCTTACACGCCATCTCCCTGTGCTCTTCCTCTACCTCTATCTGTCGAGTGTGTTCTGTCTTCCGTTCCCTTCCCCCTATTTTCCTTGGTGTCATGCAACACACCTGACAGGTAAAGCCAGAGGGGGGAAAGAGGTGGATGAAGGAGGGGGAAAGAAAAGAATCCAAGAGGACAGCAATCCAGCAATCGGTGGCATAAAATAGAGAGAAAGAGAGAGGCTTGCACCGAATGTCTGAATTATTGATAGACAGTGGAGCAGTGCTCCCAAACCAAATCTTACTGCTCAGAGGCCATTACCTGTTTTCACCAACTGTTTTTAGTGAACAAGATGCATCTACAGACATTCTGCTATGAAACAGCCGTGACTAAAAGAGCCCGTGTTTTAAAAGTGAAATCTAATCCAATAGCAGCGGTGGGTTTTACCACCGGTCCTATAGTCTGAATACAAGTGACAATGAGCTGTATTAGAAAAACAACAGACCCGACGCACGTCTGTGCCAATATGAGTCACATGTCGTGGTCTGGAGGCGAAGAAGAGTGACAAATCCCACTTACAAAGAAATCACGACTTTGTCATTTAAAGGAGAACGCCCATTTTTTGCAATTGGGGCCTTATTTATTCTGTGAGATGTGTTTTACTCGTCATCAGT
The DNA here is from genome assembly GCA_006937955.1 of Pachypanchax playfairii. Taxonomy (NCBI): domain Eukaryota; kingdom Metazoa; phylum Chordata; class Actinopteri; order Cyprinodontiformes; family Aplocheilidae; genus Pachypanchax; species Pachypanchax playfairii. The sequence goes on from SSNP01000270.1 coordinate 26,205, forward strand.
GGTACTTTTTTGCGATTCGGATTCGTCTCGGAGATTTTTGATTCACACGGCAAACACCTAAACGCCAATAAACGAGAGTCAGTTGGGCCTGCGTTCGCCGACCCTAAATCGGTTTAAAATCAGTTCAGATCCGTTATTTTTTTAATCTCATTCCTCATTTTGCTGTTGCACCCAGGATATGCGCAAAATCGACCCATTTTTTCTACACTGAAAACAAGAGTTCCGATTTGTGTGTTGCTACGAATAGCTAAGGAGTAGCAGTTTCAAACAACTTCCTTACAGGTAATACGTGAGTGGGCACGGAGAGATGACATCACTCTCCCGTCACTGTAAAAAATATCATTTCTATGAGCGCAGGATTCAAGATGGCACTGGAACGGAATAAACAATAGAGTATCTAAATGGCCAGATTAAAAAATAATGGATTTGAACTGATTTTAAACTGATTTAGGGTCGGCGAACGCAGGCCCAACTGACTCTCGTTTATTGGCGTTTAGGTGTTTGCCGTGTGAATCAAAAATCTCCGAGACGGATCCGAATCGCAAAAAAGTACCACTGATGACGAGTAAAACACATCTCACAGAATAAATAAGGCTCCAATTGCAAAAAACGGGCGTTCTCCTTTAAGGTCCAGCATTTTTTCTTTTTTTCTCATGTTGGTTTCTGTGGTGTTATTAGTATTCTACTTGCAGAGTCAGAATTAGGTTATTTGGTCAAGTATGTTACACACAAGGAATTTTGCTCCAGTTCAGTCAAGCTAACAAGCTAGCTGGTACTGTAAGTCACGCCCACAAGCTAGCTGTTACTATAAGTCACGCCCACAAGCTAGCTGGTACTGTAAGTCACGCCCACAAGCTAGCTGGTACTGTAAGTCACGTCCACAAGCTAGCTGGTACTGTAAGTCACGCCCACAGGCTAGCTGTTACTGTAAGTCACTCCCACAGGCTAGCTGGTACTGTAAGTCACTCCCACAGGCTAGCTGGTACTGTAAGTCACGCCCACAAGCTAGCTGGTACTGTAAGTCACGCCCACAAGCTAGCTGTTACTATAAGTCACGCCCACAAGCTAGCTGGTACTGTAAGTCACGCCCACAGGCTAGCTGTTACTGTAAGTCACGCCCACAAGCTAGCTGTTACTCTGACTGGGACCTAACTAAACGCAAATTTACTCTATCTAATAACTTTTAAAATATTACAGCTGTTAAAATTGACGCTTTATTGTTGATCTTTTTTTGTATTACACGGTTACTTACATAGATGTCTACATTTATTTTCACGGATGACCAAACAGGATCAGCGGTCCATTACAGAAAGTTCTGGGTTAAAAACAAGTTCCAACCGTGTTCGGCAGATCTAGTCCACATGAGTGTCTAGTTCCTGTCTGAGTTTCCAAAATGATTGTTCTAACCACTGTGCTGACTGTGTCAACTTAAAAAAAACCTGATCTAAATCCCGTACACCAAAGATATAATCATTTTGATTTTCTTTGTTTTTTGTACTTTATTACTACTTCTCAAAAAAAAAAAGAAAAACAATTCAATTTTGCAGATGACCAAACTTGGCCTCCTTCAATTACAGGTGACTTGTACAAACACAATCTAATGAGTTGGTGCTGTGCCTAATTCAGTAATTAGTTGTTCAGAGCTTGAAAGTGTGACATGAGGCTCGTTGGACTTTAAGTGCTACTTAAGTTGTCCTAATTTTGAGGCTGATTACTGATTTGGCTTTGAATGTCTTGATCTATCAGCAATTCTAACTTATTATTTACTCACTCAGATGTCTAATGTTAATTATGACTATTGGAACTTGACGTCTTGTTTTTTAACCAATAATCAATTATTCAGCACAAAGAAACCAAAATTATAAAAAGAATTCAGACTGAGCAAAAAGTGCCAGATTTGAACATGTGGTTCCAGGGATAAAAGACCCAAACATCTGGCACAGGTAATAATCTTACTAATAAATCAATAGTCATCAAATACAGGTGAGGATAAATTAGCTAAACTATTTACATTTACACTTAAATTATTTTATTACAATACCTTCAGCAATGATCATTAAAAAGTTACTAACATCCAGATTTTGTTTTCAGTTGTTTTTTAAGGGACTGTATATATTTTTTATCATTCTCAGCCCAACGCTGACAGAAGGACCAAAGAAAAGACACAAAAAAACAAAAATGTTGTGATAAACATCTCATGAGATTCAGCAATGAGCCAGAACTATCCATTAACCATGACAGTTCCTCTAATACTCCAGTTCTGTGTTTTTGAAGAAAATAAAGCAGATGCAGTATTTTTTTTTCACTCTCAAGGTCGGAAATTCAAAAAGCTCGATGTAGAAGAATCTTCTCACTTCCACATACAGCCTCAAACACTGCCAGACAAAGTCTTTTTGCTCCATCTCGGAGGCAGTCGAGTGACCTTTCCTCCTATGATATGTCAAACTCACCTGAGGGCTTTGTTCTGTCATACCACCTGAGGTCTGTGTGGGGGCAGATCCTCACTCCCCATGTGTGCTGCATTATGTCTCGCAAAAGATGACACAAAGGTTTCACCTCTGTTTTCTTTTTTTTCTCACTCCCTATTTTCACTGTGTCTTTTAAAAGATTGTCCGTGTGTTTTTCTGCCTCACTGTGACCACAGCGTTTTCTCAAGGTGGTATAAAAAAAACACAAAAAAAAGAACTGAAGCGAGGAAGGTACACCTTCTCCAGAGGAGACACGATTATAGAAAGATGATTCGGAAGAATAGTAGCAGGATTTTACTGGTAGAGAGAAAAAGATGTGAAACAGAAATAAAAGTGGGAGAGTATAGAAAGTGTGCTGTGGGTGAATATGTGCAATGATGGCAGAGGACAACGGGTAATAGGAGTAAGGAGGTGGTTACAGCTGATCCAACCTTATTTAGATGATGAGGACAAGAGAAAAGAGGTGGAGGTCTGATCTCTTCCAGCCACAAGACAGACGAAAGCACACCTGAAAAGAAAAGATGATGGATTCAACAAAAAGCGTTTGAAGTAACAGAGAATGTTTTACAGGCAGGATGAGATCATCAGATCAGGGACGCACCAATACCGATACTCGTATCAGTTATTTAATCTATTCCATGAACCGATACTTAAAATGTTCAAACTCTGCAATAATTTCACTGAAAATTTATATTTTTCACTTAAAATTTCAGTTTTGTGGTCATTTTTATTAATATTTTTTTTATCTAGTTCACCATCATTTGTTGTAACAAGCAGAGAAAAAAGTAAATCCTGTTTCCAATTCATTGCATTTTTTGTGTGGTAGAAGTATTGGCATTGGTCCTACCTCTCCACAAATGATATGACCCTATAGGTTGATTTAGACAGCTGCAGAATACGACCTGAGCGTTTTCTGGGATCCTGCAGAGACTAACTAACAACGGATGTGCGCACTTTCCCAGAGGAGCTGACTAATACGCATGCGCAAGGTTTCTCTCTGTTCAGCCAAACAAAACATAAATTCTGCAGCAATATATCTTATTTTAATATAATGATTAGCCTAAATATTTAAAGATATGAATGCAAACACTGTAAAGCTAAATATTTCACGTTAATAAGCAGGACGGTTGAGGTTAGGGTTGCAGATAGGGGTCGCATACGGATTATAGTGTCAAAATGATCAATGAGGTTGTATTTGATGTGAGGTCGGGCTCGGCGTTGGTAGTCGGTATTGGCAGATAATCAGATCCAAGTATCAGTATCGTATTGGTTTGAAAAAAGTTGTGTTATTGTATCCGAACATCAGACTGAACAAAGTTTGGTGTTTAATGTTTGTTGCTCTGTCATCTGGACTCTGATTGGATAGTAGATTCCATACATTCTCATGAACCATAGATTTGTTACTATCTGATATTTAATGTTGTTTTTACTTGTTGAATGATCACTGTTCTGTCATTTTTGCTTCTCTGTAGGCACTTCTTGTTCAAGACATCATCGGGGACCACCCCTCTCTTCAGTAGCTCCTCCCCTGGTTACCCTCTGACGTCGGGGACCGTGTATTCTCCGCCCCCTCGCCTGCTCCCCAGAAACACCTTCTCTCGCTCAGCTTTCAAGCTCAAGAAACCATCCAAATACTGCAGCTGGAAATGTGCTGCCGTGACAGCCATCGCAGCCGCTGCCCTTCTGGCCATCCTTCTATCCTACTTCATTGGTAAGGGACATGCACACTAAATATTATTCATTAGGGGGGTTGATGAGCAGTGGCCAGTGGATGACTGGAAAAATGAAGTACGCCACCATTAAATGAATCCAACTTCCCTTACAGACTGTAGCATCTTTTTTATTTCAGGTTAAGTTTGTGTCGTGTCAACCTGCAATACTTTTATTTTTACCTCCCACCCCAAAAGAAAAAGAAAAATAGGTGTCAAGTTAACAGCCTGCTGTAAACACTGAGTAGAGTCAGGACGTGTGCGCTTTGTCACTTTAGGCTTGTAGTGCTCTGTCAAAATCAGCCTCAGCAGACGCCTCGGCCTCCACTCAGTGCCGGTAAACAGCCAGTCAAACAAATAGGAAGATACATACACACAGCGGCACACTAAGGGCTGTTTCCTCTGAGCAGGTTTCAGTCAAAGTGGGAATCCTAACAGACCCAGCAGGAACGTGGATGTTTTTCACTGATCCGGGGCCAGCGTGTGATAGTCATACTTAAAGGAATGGCAGATACTCAGAGGAAAGTGCGCATCAGGAAGATATTCTGACGCCTGTCTAGCTGTGGATCTGTGTGAAGAGAACAGGAAAGTGTTGCTCAGCGTGTGTAGGAGTGTGTGGGCATGGATTTCTTTTTTTTCTTTTTTTTTTTTCTTGACCTCCTACATTGGTCAAGATAATGCAGACTATATATTAGTGTGTGTGCAATATGGAAACAATAAAAGGGGAAAGAACTGAAAATGTATGCCTGGATGTGTGTATTTTAGAATATGTGTGTGCACGTCTGTGTTGTGTAGGTGTGTGTAAAAGGAGGCAGATGTGCCACTGAGCCCCTGATTGGCCTCTTACTCCAGAGACCAGAGTCAACAGATGGGTGGATCTTAGGAATCAGTGGCATCAGCAGAAAGAACAACCCCCTCACTGACTCTACATACATTATTAATATGATGTTTTATTATTTATAAATAATACTAATACATTACAATCCATCTTTCTAACATATTAAGTTTGTATATGTACGTGTGTGTTTTCCTGGCTGTGCTCTCATACCTATGCATGTGTGGTTTGTATTTCTGACCTCCTGGGGACCAGTTTCCTGACTTTTACTATCTTTCTGGGGTCCGAGGGTTCTTGTGGGGACCGAAGCCTGGTCCCCATGAGGGGGACTCCCCTTTTTAGGGTTAGGGGTTAGGTTTATAGGTATGGTGTGAATAGAGTTTTAGTTAGTCTTAGGGTTAGTTATAGATCAGTAATGGTTAAGGTTATAGGAAAAGGGTTTGGGTTAGGTATAAATCTAGTTACTAAAATCAATGGAAGTCAATGGACGGTCCCCATAAGGATAACAAAACACACTTGTGGGTGTGTGTGTGTGTGTGTGTGTGTGTGTGTGTGTGTGTGTGTGTGTGACCCCTTGCAGTGCCCTTGAGAGTGCTGTGTGTCCTCTAGAGCAGATCAAGGCCCCTTGCCTGGGGCACACAGACCAATCCATCCCCTCCTGAGCTTTGCTCAGTCACACTGCACCTGATGGACTTATAGACCCATTGTAGCATGACGTCACACCAACACCTGCTGTGTAGTCTCATTTTCCTGCTGGTTGGTCCAAGAATAGAGTCAGAAATATACAGAAATTTTGACATGTGAGTTTAAATGACCAAAAAAAAACAATAAGCTGTTTTACGCATGCTTTAGATTTCGTTTTTAAAAAAGTGCAAAATTTAAGCTGTTTACCACAATGACTCAAAAACCACCGGAGCTTTCAGATCACAATGGCTTTGTGGTTTCCATTATAAAACAGAAATATAATTATCTATCTGTGTACTTTAGTGTTAGTAATCCTCGTAGTCCTAATGTAGCAATCTTGATCACTAATGGTGCGTTCACACCGGCCCAACTGTCAACATCAGAAACATCAAGTCTACATGTAAAGTCTATGATGGAGTCCATCAGAGCAGCGTCAGAGTCTCTGCAGCGCTTTGTGACCGTTAGCAGCATCAACTTTCAAAGCTTTTCAAGCTTTTCAAGCGTTGAAGCTTGAAACGCGAGCAACGCAGAAGTTCAGCTAGCTGAACTTCTGACGCTCTTGAAGCGGCATGTCAACCAATCAGAGCGTCTCATCGTAGTGACGTCACTGCACGTAACCTGAATGAAGCAGGAAGTCTTCAAACAGGACACGGGACAGATGGAAGTAGCGCTGGAAGCTAACCTGGAGCAAATGGTTTAACTCAAACTCAGAACACATCTGAAGAATGGGGTGTATCCACAAATGGAGTAAATAAAGCCAAGCTACTCTCTCTATATCAGGGGTGTCCAACTCCAGGCCTCGAGGGCCACTATCCTGCACATTTTAGATGTTCCCCTGTTTCACCACACCTGATTCAAATCTGCAACCTCTCAGCAAGTCCTATAGAAGCCTGTTAACAACCTGTTCATCTGCAGCAGGTGTGGTGAAACAGGGGAACATCTAAAATGTGCAGGATAGTGGCCCTCGAGGCCTGGAGTTGGACACCCCTGATCTATATGATCCGCCATAGTTAAGAACATCTGATAACAAAGGAAGCCCCGCCTACATGCTCTTTTTAACAGTCAGGTGTTACAAGCTTCAACTTTCAAGCTTCAAACTTGAAGCGTTGTTAACGTTACCTTACGTTTACAAAGCGGCCGGTGTGAACGCCCCATTAGTCGCCTCCCACCTCACCTGTACCAGAGTGTGTCAGGTGAAATTAACAGAAGCGGCACTAAACTATAATCCAGAGATAACTTGATTTTCTTACTTACCCAGCTTTCCAGGAACAGTAGGTGCTGACGACAAATCCAGTCCTTATATAAAGGCACACTCATGGTTCATTAAGTTCACCAAACACCCTGAATCTACGTATATCAAACAGACGAGTCCTTTGACACTCTAAAGCATTGAACAGTATGAGCCCTGAGAGGAAATAATTATATACATCCACCAACTCATATGCTTTCCAAGTCTCTTGAGTACAAAGTACTTGTTCTAATTGTAAATGTCCTCATAACATTTGGCCATTTGCTGCAACTTCCCAGCATTTACTAAACATTAAATACTGGTTCAAATAAGTAATTCCAAATATCTTTGAAAATAAAAGCTGCCTAAAAGTGATATTAGCTGCCTCAGTACTTGGTCTAGTGTTGGGTTTCTGTCAACCTGTGCACATGCACATGCACATGCACAAAAATGTGGTTTAAAATAAATCAAGCAATGGGCCTTACCAGAGCTGCAGAACAACAGTGGGTACAGAACAAGATGTGATGTTATAACAGATAAAATGCCCCACTTCAGAAGTTGGAATTTAATTGTAATTATGTTTGCTAATGATATAAATGTTGGTTTACATCAAAACATATAATTTTTATAATTAAATAATGATTTAATTAGAGAAATAATTTGTAACGGGTCTTTTTCAAAGACTAATTGCTGCCTTTAGTCTTTTTTTTTTTTTTTCACCACGGCTGCAGTGTTGCCAGACAGAACGCTTTAACTACAGTGCCTGTCTGTCTTAATAATTGGTGGTATTAGCTTGTCAGCAAAACTAATAGATTACTTTATTAATGGGTGTATTTATAGCACAAACAAGACTGCAGGGCACACTATCCAAATACACTGTATACTGTTGCATTTTTAATGCAATTAAGTGGATCCAATAGTTTAAGCTCTTCTTTTGTGATATCTGATAAAGAACTGTTCTTTTCCTCCAAAGCTAATTGTCCAAGTGGTTACAGTTCAGAACTGAAACAAGTTACTGTTATTTTTACTTTTGCTAACTGTGTTCAGCTGTGGAGAAACGCTTCAGTCTGAACAGAGTTGTAGCGACGCTGCCAAGCCTGAAACCCTTGTGTTTACCTAGCTTTTTGTAGCGTTAAGCGTGCAGCGAGTTCACTACTCATAGGGGGGATTTTGTTCTACCTTGTTTGTGCATCACGCATGTGTATATGCATGGGCCCGACAATCGCTGGGGGGATTGTGTAGAGCACCCAGAGCCATGCAGCGTGAAGAGGACCCCTCTGAGGCGTCCGCCCAGGAGCCCACTCATAAATTACACCAAGACACATGTGCCTGAGCAGCATTTTTCTTTTTGTGAGCGTGCGTGTATGTGTGTCAAGTCCTCCTAATACCACAAGAACTCCCTATAAAATGTGTGTGAGAGAGAGAGTGTGTTCACAGTTGTTTTTTGTCTCGTTGTGTGGCTTTCTTTTCTTTCACTTTCTTTTAAAACCATAAATAAAGCTTCAAATATTGTCCTACAATCTTCTAGAGACGCATGTGAGAGGGTGTACTTCAAGAGATCAACTGACAATATTTCTTTGAAGTACTTTCTGCTGTTAGAATAGAGCCATGGGAGTGAGATAAACACACAAAAAACCAGCTGTGTGCAGGTTTAAGTTTCATCATTCTGAATCGCAGTATTAGAGTTTTAGTAACAAACCGTTGATGGACAGACAGACTGGCAGGCAGTTGTTTTAGTAAAAGTATTTTCCTCTAAACTCTAGTAGAGTTTAGCTTCCTCTTTCTATGTGAAGGAATGACTGAACGGATGGAGGAAGGAGGATAAACGAGAGTGCTTGTTCCTCATTCCCCTGGCGTCTTGTTTGCTTGCTCCACATGGAGGGCCCCAGCCAAAGGAGAGGTGGTTGCTAGGATACAGGTGAATGGTTGGCATATAGGAAAGGAGACGGTTCATTCACTGTGCATGGAAACTAGGGAAAATACAAGCAAGGAATGGGACAAAATGTGATCGGTACCCAGAGGTCAAAGGTTAATATAAACAAGGACAGGAAGTGGAGGATACAATTATTTAAGAAGAGGAGAGGAAGCTGATGTTTGACTGAAGCATGAGGGTGAGAAGTTGCTTGACTGGTGTGACTCTGACAAGAAGAAAGCTAGATGAGGGGGAGGATGGCGACAACAAGCAGGAATGACGAGACAACCAGGTGTGGAGAGGAGAAGCTGAGAGGAGGCAGGAGGAGGAGAGATGAAGGAGAGCGTGGCCTCCTGGGGCTTCTGTCACCTGGAATAACTGTGGGACTAATGTCTCCTAATTGATCACAGTGAGCTGGGAACAGAGGGAGTGTGACAACCAGATGAAAGGACAGAAGGAGACTGCAGAGGACAAGAAGAAGGGACTATGACCAAACAAGTTAGAAAGATGAGGAATGAAATCCTCGGAGGAGAGAGCGTGTAAACAAAGAGGGAGAACAAACACAAGAATGAGACACATAGTGGCTGGAAATGAAAGATGGAGTACGTGTCAAACCAGTTGTGTCCATGTGGACTGTTTTCACATACATGTGCACACACGTGCACGGACACACAGGTGTGTCCTTGACTGCTATGAGTAAACTCTTGCTGGCGGGCGCTTGTGTCACCTTTGCGGGAGTGTTTTATATGAATGTGTGCGCACTTGTGACTGGTAAATTTGTCGAGCTCAGTGGCATACCCCACATGGTTCTGTCACCACTGATGAATGAGCGAGCAGGCACGCACGTACACACACACACACACACACGTACACACACACACTGACACAATGTATTTTTAGGCTTTTACTCTCAGCTCCCTTGTCTGTTGATTAAACAGAGGCACTCCGCACACACACAGGAACGCTGTCATCAAGTGTGACCTTCATGCCTCTAAGCCGACCACTTTCCATCCATCACCGCCGTCTTTGGCGCTCCAGACTGATCACAATCGCTTACTGCCCGCTCCTCCCGGCTAGAAGTGTCTCACTCCAGCGGGCTCACATCGCCATTCCCTTACATAATAACATGTTAATGGCTTTATCGTTCACAGGTGTGTAGTTCCACTAAGTAAATACAGAACAATAAAAAGCATAAGAAGACTTGGTTAACCAGGGATTTAAATCAACAGATTTACACACATTATTAGTGCTTAAGCTATAAATAAATAGCAGAAAGGAAAAAGAATTAAAGGGCATATATTTTCTCTTTGTAATGATTGTGAAAAAAAAACAATTAAAAAAATTGAAACCTTGTCAGGTATTTTCTCTTTCTCACTTTTTATATATTTCAATAGAGAAATGCTCTTTTTTTCAACTGCTTTAACATTTTCAGAGTTAAAACCTTTAAAAAATCAGACCAGACAACAATCAGACAATAATATTCTCTTTCCTAGCTTATTAATTATTTATTAGATTAGAACTAATATCTCTTGTTGTGCAAAAGGAAAATACAATCGTGATCTGTTTTAATTCTTTTAAAGTTTTTCTTTAATCAAAAACCTTGGGGTTTTTCAGGCAGGGCTTATGTCAAATCTGCAGCTCTTGGATCATCATGGCTCCTCTCCAAACCCAGATCCTTGACCCCACTGTCCCCTCTCACATTGCATGTGGCTTCCCGTCTGCCGATCCAAGGTGGAACAGCGAGAGGTCAGGATGTGTCGCTCATGCCAGCATAGGTGTCCGTGTAGTTATGCATTCGGTGTGCGCATGCTTTGTGTTTGGAGGTGAAGGTGCAGGTGGGCATATGGTGGACGCAGGAACCTGGCCATACGGATCAGACATGAAGCGTGTGTCCGCACCGATAGAGGTTAGGCTCTTAGCGCACGCTGCCAGTCCAGGAAAAGGGCAGATCATGGCCAGGACCAGGCACAAGGTGCTGTACCATCTGCACCATGAGGGGATGAATGGGTCATCTGCTCTGGTCTGGTTATACAAAACAATGTGCACAGTTGTTTAAGTAGTAACATTCCACTTTTGACTTCCTGTTAGCACCTTTCCATTCTGGAGGTTGTTAATGATTTTGTCTGTGACATCATCAGAAAATGGAGCTTTAATATCCATTATTACCATTCTGGAGCTCCTTTCATTTATTTATTTTCTAATTCATTGTTTTAATTAGCACGGCTTTTATCTGGACACAATCATTTGTCTAATTATAGTCATGATACTGGACCTGTCCGTAGTTTAAAACAGGAGATAAATGAGGGCACAAGGAAACAAACTGCTTTCCTCGTTACTTTTTTCAGCCTCCTTCTTTTAGTTACTCCATCTCCTGGTCTCCAAAACTCACTCATTCTCTCCCACTCTGAGATCTGAGATAAGATAGCATAGTTCCTCATATCCTGTTTCTAATACAGATCGATGAGAAGGGAAAGGACTGAGGTAGGCGTGGATGAGGTGAGGCAGAGTGGGCTGATGAGGGAGGGAGGGTCAGGGCACAGATATCTGAAGAGGAAATGAGGATTCAGAAAGGAGGACATCACTCAGATGCACATCTTTTCATTTAGCCAATCACATACACTCATGAGAGCACACACAGACCCACACACAAGTATGTGGCTTCATCGGCGGCGTGCCCTGTCAATATTTCAGTAGCAGCGAGGAAGCCATTTGGGCTGTGTGATTCAGTGAGTTGTCTCTTTACGCAGGTAAAAGCTGCCAGCAACTCACATAACCTTTTGTGTTGCAGTCAATTACAGTTCGGTTGCATCAGCTGGGTGAGGAGGTCCCGTCGGGGTTGCAGCTTTGCGCGCTTGTTGTTAATACCATGCAATTTGCTGCATGCATACACAGATACGCGCACACACTTACAGACAGACGGTTTGTCTCTCTGAGTCTATGTGACCCCCCCAAGGGCAGCAGCCATCCGCCGCCCCCGTGCCTTTGTCTGAGACTGTAACTGATCTCAGCGAGCAGGGTCTTCAGATCTTAGCATAAGAAGGCTGTCTTATTTATAGATTACATAAGTGGATTTCTTCAGGTAAATTTGACGTAATATCCCAAAAGGCTTGAATATCTAGAAGTTGGGGCGGTGCACTGCTATTTCTTTAGCTTATGTATTCATGTGCTGTAATAGATGAGGGGAACAAGGTGTGAATAATACAAAGAGACACAGTCTAAGGTGTTTTTGGTGTGTGTTGGTTAAAGGCAACAAACTGTCGACCAGCTAACCAACTGAGACTAGAAGCGAGGGGTGGGGCAGTTAAAAGTTTGGAGGAAAAAAAGGCAGGGAAAAACCAATTAGACGCCAGGCCAAGAATGGGGGGCTGGTCTCAACTACAATTACCGCCCTAATTGAGGTCAGAGTTGTTAATTTACTGGTGAATTAGAACAGTTAATATGCATTTATCAGGATGGCCAAGGGAGAAGGCAAATGAAAGTGTGTTGCATCTATGTGAGTGTGAGCGTGGTCTTTGTGTCGCTTTAGTTGCAATGCAAGAGATCACATGCAAATACATGCAAGGGGTCAGTCTGCGTCTTTAGTACAATTAGTGGTGTCACATCTGGTTCAGCAGGAGCTGTCATGTAAAACAGCAGTGATAGGATTGAGTCGAGGTGGATAGAGACAGCAGACATGCGAAAGGACAAGATGGACACTGAGTTTTGGTCCCTTCCCCATAGAGACGGTGTGTTAAACATACAGACACGATACTTTTAGATCAGAAAAACATCTTAAAACACCACACTGGCATTTATATGTAGACAACCAAACTGAAACCTTTAGAAACAACAACCCATCTCCGCCTCCGTCTTGTTGTTGTGTTTCCACTTCGTGTCCAGAGTGCAAGGTTTACTCCTTCCTTCCTGTTTTTGTGTGTTTTTTAGCACAAACAAAACTGCATGAAGCCGTTGCATCGTTACTGTAGGGTCTGGGGTCATTTTGGTGTTTAATAGAAGCAAAACTACACATACAGTATGTAAGTATATGAAAAACTATGAATCTGCGAGGACGGGGCTTTACATCTGTTTTAGTGAAAAGAATAATAGCACAGTACTTTTTTACTCGGGGGATATTTAGTCTATGAAGTCAATTTTCTCTATTTTCATAGAAAAATCAATTTACACCCTTTACATCTAAAAGATATTGTTAAAACAAAAGCATGTCTCAGCAGTCAGATATACACTATATAAGACAACTAATCGCCTACATCCTTCCTCTCGACCTGCCATCTTCTTTTAGGTCCTCTTTCATCCATGTGGGGGTTTATATTCATCTCTTCCTCACTCCTCTGCAGCATCATCTGCAGCCGGTTTTTTTCTGAGGAGATTTTTGACTTTCTTTAATATTCTCTCTGTTGCTGTTCTCCGGTATTCTCTCCGTTCTTTGCTCCTCTCTGGAAGTTTAAAACCATTTCTGCAAAAAGAAGTCCTGACCACTAACCCCTATCTACAAGCCGAGCCAAAACCTCATCCATCTTCTGTTCTTTTGAGGTTGTTGTTGTTGTTGTTGTCACAAGATTACGTATGCTGTTGCTTTTTCAGTTTGCTGTCTTTTGCAGATCATACACGCCAGCACTTTGCCTTTCTGAATTATGAATTGGGATTACATAAAAACCGCCTTGAAGAAGCTGATCTATTTTTAATCCACCCAGTTCGCTTGTTCTACCTGCTTTCTCTGTGATCTCTGCACGCGTGTGTGTGTACATGCGTGTTGTCCTGTGTGTTTCTGTCATGATGAACATGTGAAGTGAGCAGGAGGAGATTTAAAAACAAAAAAAGAACACGTGTCAGTCGATTTCAACTAAGATGGGCTTCATTGGCATGGCAGCTAATAAAACCTCGAAATGCAACTTGAAAACAGTAATTACTACAATTACGGTCACAAAAGAATATATTTAAAATGATGGCAACGCAAAGCCAAATACATCAATTTCAGCAGATTCATTTGAGCTTGAATTACACCCTAACACAGTTACAAGTGTTGTTAAAAGGGGGGGGGGAGGTAACGAGAGTGATAACAAGTGTCTCTCTTTGTCTCTCTTGTGTCTTGCTGGAACGGAACCTGTGGGCAAAGCGCTGGCGTTTGTGCTTCTGTCACAAAGGAGTAAGTGTGCCATCTATCGGTTGCCTTTTCACATCTTTACCAAAGGAAAATAAAACAAATCTAAGAAGTCAGGAGAAAAACTAATTTGAGGAAGGCACACATGTGCCGTCCCTCGCTAACACATAAGTCCAACAAACAGACATAAACTAACCGCAGTGTGTCTGATGTGATCTGGGGGGTGACCTAGATTGAGAACAGCGTCACAATAGATTCACAATTGCTTACTGTCTCCAGCTGATTCAATAGGGAATCTTTCTATCGATGGTTCTCTGTGATACCATCTATGTGTGTGTGTGTGTGTGTGTGTGTGTGTGTGTGTGTGTGTGTGTGTGTGTGTGTGTGTGTGTGTGTGTCATCCTGTCCTTGTGTGTGTGTGTCTGAATTATCTACAAGGAAGTATGAGCAATGATAAGAAGAAAAAAGGGAAAAGACGGAGAGGAATGAAGGTCAGTGGGATTAAAGAAGAGAGGGCAAAGGTTGGATGGAAGAGAAAAGACACGAGGGGAGTATTTTCTCTCTACCTTTTGTTTTCCGTTTCACTCCCTACACGATGATGAAGAGTTGATGTTGTAGGCCGGGAAGCAGCCAAGGTGTCTGTGCTTTGACCAGGTAGTGAGGTTGGGGAGATGTGGGGAAAAGAAATAAAACAGAGAGAAAAAAAAAGAAAAACCAAACTCAGAGAAGAGGAGAGAGAGGCTGGGAACAAAAGGAGTAAAAGAATAAATAAAAAAAATAGAGAAAACAGGAGCCTACCTTGGCAGCAAATCCTCTAAAACTTTTACACTCATCCTGGTGTGTGCAAACTCTCGGCATGTGGAGACTGAATTTTGACAAGACGGAAATTGATTCCCAGGCTCCACATGCAGGTGTTTGTGAATCTAGCATGGAGGAATAAACAAAAGCACGAGAAGAGCGCAATAACACCTACATAATACATTCTACACAACCATATGCTCCATCATCTAAACCAGTAACATCACATCCATGAATACACACACAACACTGCAGGTGTATTGTGTTTTTCTGTTACTGTGGAGTCACCTGAAGTGTTCAGCCATGAGCAAACAATGTGTCTGGAGTTTTCTCCATCAGCAAAAAAAAAAAAACTTAACGATCACTCACAACAAATAGAAACAGACTCGTCATTGAAGAAATCACTGAACTTGACTGTTCATTTTTCTTCCTCTCTTTCCTACGTTCTTTTCTCTTTTTTCCTGTTGGTGGGAGGGGACATTTGGCAGAAGAGACATGAGTAGAGTAAAAAGCTGACAAAGTGAAGAGCGAACACACTCGAGCAGCCTCATGCCACCAGCGCACAATAACACAACGTAGGACAAAGGGAAGGAGAATGGAAAGGAGATGCGTGGAAGGTTCCCATCAGAGATGAATCTGTCACTCGCTCTCTGTGAGGTGGTGCAAAGGCTTCCAAATAAAAGCACATGATGCTTTTGCGCTGAAGGACAGTTGGGAGACATTGAATCAAAAAGAAAAGAATTCTGTAGTTTCTAATTGAATTCTTTGTGAGTTTTGTCTCTTGGTTGGTTCTGGTTTCTAAAGGCTGCTGGATTTGCTGTATAAATGCTACTAATCAGCTTTCAGGTGGCACTGTTTCACCTTCACTTATTGACAATCTACTATTTGAATCAAATGTCTCTCAGCCTCTCTCACCTCCTACTCTCTCTCTCTCTCTCTCCTTCATCCGTTCTCCCCCGTGTCTTTGTGTGCAGCGATCAACTTGCTGGGTCTGACGTGGCAGCTGAAGCCCTCTGACGGCCCTCTGTTAAACAACGGACTGGGAGCTGGTCTGCCTGTCAACAGTGACGTGGCCACACTGCCCTCTGGAGGCAGAGGTATGAACTGTGGCGCGCACACCCTACTTTCAGATGCACACTTTGCACGTGGCAGCAAACAGCATTAGAAAAGGGATGTTGAGAAATGACTCAGAATGAGTATGGTGTGTAGCTTTAGAATGCTACTGTGTACTGAGAGACACGTTCCTTTATTATGACGAGTGGGAGACAATCGACACATTCTACATCATCTGCATTTTAAATGTGTGTTAATCCTCAACAAAATCATCTGGTTTTTGACCCATTTTTGAATATGAAAAACATACTCAGCTGAAGCAAATGGGTTTGAATGCAACAGACAGTAGAAACCTCAGATTTATGTATTTAAGGACCGAATAATGCAGAGTTGATTTGTCAGAGATGAGAAAGTCCTAGGTGGCTATTAAATCTTATATCTGCTGTACAAAACACAACTCAATATATTTTTCCATCCTGTTGTGCTCACATAAATAAAATATTTATGCGAAGCAGCTGTGGATGTTCTGTCCGTATGTGCTGTTTAAACACGACGGGTTGTGTTGAGCTAGGTTTATCTGTTCAGTCGGCGGTGAGGTAAAACTACCCTCAGTCAGCCACTCTCTTTAAAGGCCCCCATGTGGCTTTCTATCTGTTCTTCTTTCACTTGCTCGATCTACCTCTGTAGCACACACAGCGTGCACTATGGATGTGTTTGGGCTGCTGCACTGTGTCTGTATTCTGCATTAATGAGAGGACTGTTGTGTTGTGTTCCCTGGCCGTCTAGGCCAGATGCTGCCGTTGTTCGTCTCACTGTTGCAGCTCCCCCCTACACACACTTATCACACACACTCATGTACTCTGTAGAGTCTCAGTCTTCCTATCGGGGTTCTGACACTTCTCTGTTTGATGGCTGACCTGATTGACAGATATCGGGAGTTTTTGCGTTCCTCTAAATTTAAGGCTCTTCAGTTCTACCACGTGCTCTGAAGACGTTTAGCACCCTGATCAAAATGTCTGCCTATGTGTTATAGAGAATGGCCTGATTTCCAAAAAACACTTAGTTAACGATAGCTAATTTGTATTCAGAGATGCTTTTTACACAGCCATTACTTTTAGTCTTAAAAGAAGAAAAAAGAAGCAAAAGCCATGTGCATGGTCAGAGCATACTAAAATCTTTTACTACCAACTATCACAGCTTGTGGAGGTTTTTCTGGTATATTAGGAGTCGTTCATGTTTTACTGATTTTTTTTGCTATTCATCCTTAAAAAGGCTTGATCTCGCAGATACTCTGGCTGACTGGCATGTGTTGCTTTTTCTGAGGTCTAGCCATAAATTTATGCCTGTATTCATGTCATGTGACTATAGAAGCCATGATGAATCATTGAACTTCCTAATACTGTCCTTTAGTTGTGTTTTACCATCAATCCCCCTCTTGTCGGTGTAAAATCCTGCTAACCTTTGTTTCTTTTCATTTGGCGGATGATGTGACGTGTTGCTCTAAAACTTTGGCTGGAATTTAATTAAACTGAACTGTGCAGGTGTTGTTCACTGGTTTAGATCTGGGCTTAAGTTTCCTGAAAATGCACTAAAATCAGTCAATATTAATCAATCAATCAATCAATCAATCAATCAATCAATCAATCAATCAATCAATCAATCAATCAATCAATCAATCAATCAATCAATCAATCAATCAGTCTAGTATGAGAGTCAATCGATGAGTCTGTTTTAATTACATAGTAAACAAACTACAAACATTTAAGTCACAATTTTAAATGAACAACATTTACAAGTAAATTAATCAGTCTTATAAACCAAAATAAAACTATAAAATCTCCAACAAAGATAAAATTGTAGAGTATAAACATCTTTTTTTATCTGTTTCTAGGAGTCTGATTTTTTACTGTGTATGTTTTCTGTACAACAGCTTCTCAGACCTTAAACATGTAGAGATTAGACCTTCCTCTATGGTCTCTCAGGACGGTCCTTCTTCACTTTAAAACACAAGCAGAAATCACTAATATAAAACGTTATAAAATATTCACAGTGGAATAAGATTGAATTAATGAGAAATTCTTTTTTTAAGCAGATATTTTTAGTAAATGTAGATTAACTGTTAGATCTGATCAGTCTGAGTGATCACAGATTACTTGTTTCCCTCTTTGCTTCAGGTCCCTGGGTGGGACGGAACAGCAGCATAGACACAGGCAACATGGAGGTGGGCAGAAGAGTGACCCAGGACGTCCCTCCAGGAGTGTTTTGGAGAGCCCTGCTCTACCTCAGCCAGCCTCAGTTCCTCAAGTTCAACATCTCCCTCGGCAAGGACGCTCTGTTTGGAGTTTATATTCGCAAGGGCCTGCCTCCCTCACACGCACAGGTAAAAACACACATCTCAGTCCAGACTGACTGAGCACCTGGAGGTGAACGGAGTAGTCAGAGAATTATTCTTTTATTCATAATTAAAGCTCCACAATGAGTGAAGAATATTTAGATTTCTCAACTAAAACAAGAAGAATTTGTTTCATTTGACCTCTGAAATTTATTTGTGAATTATTATAATAAAAGTCTGGACAAAGAGTTATTCTAAATTAAGGGCTAGGGTTTGAATTAGAAACTATTCAGTTGAAAGTAGATTTTATTTGTAGGATGGGATCCTGTTAACTGTTTTGTTGCCTGACCTAATTTAACCTGGTCAATAATATGCTAATATGGAAACTGTTTACATAATAGTTTCAGAAAACAAAAAAGAATCACAGCTTATATAAAGTCTCTGTTGAATTGCTTGTACTTTGCTGGATAATTCAGTCTTAAAAGTGGTCAAATTATCCTCTTTTACTCTCTGCTTTCAATTCAGAAGATGTACAAAGTTGCAAATCCCAAAGGAAGTTCTTTTCCTCCTAAATTGCTAAAACATCTTGTTTGTAGAGCAGGTTTTTCTCACTTATCTGCATTAACATGAAACACATTTGCATAATGTTTGCCAAATGGCAAACTTTAATCAAAGAATAAAGAGCTCTGTGACTCTTCACCATTTTGGATGAATTAGTTGATCAGTCAGAGCAGATTGGGACTCCTGGGGGCAGCGGGAGGTCTTAAAAGAGACAGGAACCCGTCTGATTTAGAATTTTTAGTGGAAAAGAAATAATCTTGTCTGAATAAATACTTTATCCAACTTGTGTTAGTCATGTTTAGTGAATAAAAACAAATCTAAATGAGACAGCAAGATCTTTATTACCCTGCCAATTGGTGGGTTGTGTTGTTGTTGTTGTTCAGTTCCCACCTTCTCTGCCACGTCGTTTTCCCTTGAAAACAGGATCATTTTTCTCTGTGGGATCTTCCTGATCAGCTGCTAATAAATAAATAAGGGAATGACAAATTAGTTTGTTCAACAAACGATTTAAAATTAGTTCGACCAAATCACTCAAGTTGAAAATTAAGTCACTGAGTCAATTCTAAAAGAATATGTTGATCCAACAAACGTGTTGCTTTGAAAGAACAAAAATTCTTAATTCTAAGTGAACGAATCAATATAAATGTGTGAATTTTTAACATTTTATTTAAAAACAACAATCACACAGAATCAATTTTTAGGATGGAATACATAAATAAAGATAAACATATAAATAGGCAATTTCTGAATATTCATCAGCAAGAACAACATGAATCAACAAGATTTAATACCTCAAACAAATTAATCATAATGTAAAGACCACTGAGATGCTTTAAAATAGCTCAAAAGATGATCTGAGTGGATCTTTAAATAAACACAAGAAAAGTTTTTTAAAAGTTACAAATTAAGTTTCACTTTAGAACCAAATCATTTACTTCATTCTGGACTTCCTCCTAAACAACTTTCTCTCCAGTATGATTACATGGAGCGCCTTGATGGGAAGGAGAAGTGGAGTGTGGTGGAGTCTCCGAGGGAGAGGAGGAGCATCCAGACCGTGATCCTCAATGAGGCTGTGTTTGTCCAGTACCTGGACGCTGGCGCCTGGCACCTGGCCTTCTACAATGATGGCCGAGAGAGAGAGACCATTTCCTTCAGCACAAACATCATGGGTGAGTCAGCATCCATTTAAAATGGGACAAACAACCAGAATTTGGAGGCTATTTGGAAAAAGACCAAAATGTTTTTGTTGAATATCAGTGAAAAAGTCATATTCCTGTTTATTGTGTAAAATCACATAAACAGGATCTCTTGTTTGCTGAAACTTAGCTAGACACATCTGTATATCCAGTTTATGTGCCACAACTCTGCAAAAACCTTGAATGATTTGAGGGACTTGAAGCAGAATCCAAATCATGTGATATGTGCTGAGTGTGAGGACGAGGAGGGATGAATAGAAAGAGTCAAGCAGAGTGAAAGAATCCTTCACTGTCACTGTAGAAGAGGGGAGAGCTCTCTGTGGCAGGACGAGGGGAGAGATGGACAGAATTAGAGCTCGTAGTGAAAAGGGGGAGTAGGACGAAAGACATAATGGCAGGGGTGAAACCAGAATGCAGTGAAGTGGATTTAAGGAGGAGCCTAAGAGACGAGTGAAAGAGAGGGTGGCATTAGGGTAAGAGGGGAGACGAGGGGTTTGGATTTGGGGATAAAAAGCTGTGGACAGAGAGAAAAGGGGAAGTGTTGGTAAAAGAGCCAACATGAAAAGGCTGAGTAGTGTTAGAAGAGTGGAAATTGAAAAAGGCATTTGGAGAGGAGAGTGAGATGGATAAAAGTCCAAAAATGCATCTTTGTGATTAGCATCGACTCTGGGACTTCCCACAAGATGGTTTCTCTTCTTGTAAGTGGGTTAAGAGGCACTAAGAGGCAGCTGAAGTCCTGTAATGCACGCACATAGAGTCCAGGCTAAATCTCCCCCGCTGAGCCAAACAACATACCGGGATGAAGTATTAATGACCCTGCTCCAGGCCAGGAGTAAGAAGTAAACAAGCTAGACAGGGAACAGTCAGTACGTGGAGAAAATTGAGGGGTTGGAGTATGTCGGGTCTGATTTAGTGAATTGTTTTAAGTTCCGTTTTCACCACAAGCAGAAACGAGGATCCTTCAGAGGAGTTTAACTTCAAGCTAACTGCTAATATGTTTCTCTCCAAGTGATGGAATCTTTTTATTTAAATATTCTCAATTATATTGACCAAATGTGTATATTCATGCTAACAACCAGCCGTGGTCACTGCTACATTTACACTTCTATCCCTCTTCAAAATTTCCCCAGTTACAAAGCAGCAATGATCACAAGGGGGTCCTTAAAAACCTTGACGGGATGTACGATCCCTGATTTAAAAACCTTGACTGGATGTACGATCCCTGATTTAAAAACCTTGACTGGATGTACGATCCCTGATTTAAAAACCTTGACGGGATCTAAGATCCCTGATTTAAAAACCTTGACTGGATGTACGATCCCTGATTTAAAAACCTTGACTGGATGTACGATCCCTGATTTAAAAACCTTGACGGGATGTACGATCCCTGATTTAAAAACCTTGACTGGATGTACGATCCCTGATTTAAAAACCTTGACGGGATCTAAGATCCCTGATTTAAAAACCTTGACTGGATGTACGATCCCTGATTCAAAAACCTTGACTGGATGTACGATCCCTGATTTAAAAACCTTGACTGGATGTACGATCCCTGATTTAAAAACCTTGACTGGATGTACGATCCCTGATTTAAAAACCTTGACGGGATCTAAGATCCCTGATTTAAAAACCTTGACTGGATGTACGATCCCTGATTCAAAAACCTTGACTGGATGTACGATCCCTGATTTAAAAACCTTGACTGGATGTACGATCCCTGATTTAAAAACCTTGACGGGATCTAAGATCCCTGATTTAAAAACCTTTACTGGATGTACGATCCCTGATTTAAAAACCTTGACTGGATGTACGATCCCTGATTTAAAAACCTTGACGGGATGTACGATCCCTGATTTAAAAACCTTGACTGGATGTACGATCCCTGATTTAAAAACCTTGACGGGATCTAAGATCCCTGATTTAAAAACCTTGACTGGATGTACGATCCCTGATTTAAAAACCTTGACTGGATGTACGATCCCTGATTTAAAAACCTTGACTGGATGTACGATCCCTGATTTAAAAACCTTGACTGGATGTACGATCCCTGATTTAAAAACCTTGACTGGATGTACGATCCCTGATTTAAAAACCTTGACGGGAT
>SSNP01000270.1:49064-88527 GCA_006937955.1 Pachypanchax playfairii
ACCTTGACTGGATGTACGATCCCTGATTTAAAAACCTTGACTGGATGTACGATCCCTGATTTAAAAACCTTGACTGGATGTACGATCCCTGATTTAAAAACCTTGACTGGATGTACGATCCCTGATTTAAAAACCTTGACTGGATGTACGATCCCTGATTTAAAAACCTTGACTGGATGTACGATCCCTGATTTAAAAACCTTGACTGGATGTACGATCCCTGATTTAAAAACCTTGACTGGATGTACGATCCCTGATTTAAAAACCTTGACTGGATGTACGATCCCTGATTCAAAAACCTTGACGGGATGTACGATCCCTGATTTAAAAACCTTGACGGGATGTACGATCCCTGATTTAAAAACCTTGACTGGATGTACGATCCCTGATTTAAAAACCTTGACGGGATGTACGATCCCTGATTTTGACCTTTTTGACTGACGTCTGTCCTGCAGCTTGTCTTGTTGATAACTTGCAAAGCCAGAGTCAAGCCTGCACAGAAACAAACCAAAAGAACCGTTTAAGATCTTGAAAAAGATTCTGGGTTGTGTTTTCAGACAGCGGTAGAGGGCTGATGGATACTTTCATGAAAGAAGAAGAAATAAATAAATGCATTCTCATCAGAGACTACAATAAAAATGAATACGCAGAAAAGAAATGTGTGGAATCCCGGAGGAGTGGGTTTTCTTTTGATGTCTGTGCAGCCGAGAGACTCGGAGCGTCTTCAATTTGTTGTTTCTTTAAGGATGAACGGTGCCAATGATTTCATGGAATGCTTTCATGCTCGGCATCAAACTCTCTGAACCCTCCGCTCCTTTTCTCTCTGTCTCACTTTGTCTTCCTCACAGATTCGGTGCAAGAGTGCCCGCGCAATTGCCATGGCAACGGAGAGTGCAATTCTGGTGTGTGCCACTGCTTCCCAGGATTCCATGGCATGGACTGCTCCAAAGGTATTAGCTGTTTACACATACAGTCAGAGGGGGTTTTGTCATTTCCGCTGCCTAATTAGATGAGGAGAGCTATTTTGGCGGTATGCAAAAGGCAGAGGGGATTAAGAGCAGCGACGATGCTCGTGGCCTCAGGTGAAGCTGAGACAAGATGAGTGATGATGAATGGCAGATCCTTGAGCTAATGACTCCCTGGCTCTGTGCTCACCTGGGATAGACAGCTTTGATGAATAGTTTAGTTACCTCTGCCTGTAATTACTCTTTATGTCATTGGCGGTCTTTCCCCCTCTCAATCCCATAACTACTCTATTCAGTCTCGTGCACGGTTGGCTGTGGATGCACGAAGGTGGAATCAACAAGCCTGGTGACTGTTTATTTTTTTCTTTCCTCACATTCAGAGTTTAATCTTTCTCCCTTTTTTGTTTTCTCCTCCCCTCCAGCCGCCTGCCCAGTGCTCTGCAGCGGCAACGGCCAGTACGACAAGGGCTCCTGTGTGTGTTACAGCGGCTGGAAAGGACCGGAGTGTGACATCCCTGCCTCACAGTGCATAGACCCTCTTTGCAATGGCCACGGCACCTGCACTGATGGAAACTGTGTGTGTTCCATTGGCTACAAGGGACAGAACTGTGCAGAGGGTGAGAGTCGGAGCTTTAATGGTGTTGATATCCTAACGGATTTACGATGAGTGTCAGCTGAGTCAGTGGTTATTTTGAACAAAATATCAGCGTTTTATACTCCACAAACTTATCTCACATACTCATGCACACCCTGACTCAAGATAGACTGCCCATCATAGCATAATCTTATACTGAGTGAGTGTCCGACCTGTACAGGTATACAGGGTACCTATAGATGATGTATGATACTGCAGCTAAACACATCAGAGGTTTTATTAAGAGCTGAATTTGCTTCTGATGATTCTTTTTAAGAAATTGAGAGATAATAAAAATGGAAGAGGGCTTGGTAATTAAATAAGTTAATAAAAATATGGAATGGAGGGAGAAAAGAGAAAAGCTTTGTAACCCAGAGTGAGATGTGTGGATGGGAGTTGAATAGCTCAAGGAATCAAAACAACAGAGCACTTTGCCCCCTCCACCTCCTTGTCCCCCCCCCCACCCATTCTTCTCTGGTCTCAGATCTGATATTCACCACAGCGAAGTCCCTCAAACAATTTACCTGAAGTGCCAGTGACATGGAAATCAATAAGTGTGATCTGCTGTTTCTGCCGGGCAAACAGAAATGGGTCCAGGGTTACATGCTAGCATGTGCTTTTATTAATATATGTGCAAACACCTGGAGGGGGGTGGGCTGTCCTGCCTGGGGTGGCAGAGGGCAAAGGAAGGGCGGGGGTAGTGGTGTCACACACAACAGGACATGGAGGGAGAGAAAAAGTGAGTGTGACCAGGACAGAGCAATGACAGCAGGCCTGAGGAGAGGGGTGGGTGGGCGCAGCGCCGAGAGGAGGTAATTTGTCAAATTGGTTTTCGCTCACTGCTCGGACTCACAGCTGCCTGTCAACCTGGCAGACTGACAGTGTCAGATTCTCCCCCATGTATTGGCACACATGCTTATATGTAAAAAGACATTCTCTGGCTCGTGCACAAGGCCAAACAAGAGGAAAAACATTTGCTTCTGTGCTCCAATCACACCCTTAGATACATGTAATCCTCACTGACTACTTTAAGTTCTTTAGTAAAAAATCTTGGAATACTTCATTGAATAAAAGAAATATAAATTTTAAAACTGGTGACGATGTTTTATTTCCCAGCTTGTGTCCGTTTCTGTTTGTAATAATTCTTTCCCTAATGCGGATGTGTGTCCGGTTTAATGCAGTGGATTGCCTGGATCCAACATGTTCCAACAACGGCATCTGTGTGAACGGGGAATGCCACTGTAAGCCAGGCTGGGGGGGGCTCCACTGCGAGCTTCCCAGGGCCCAGTGCCCGGACCAGTGCCACGGCCACGGCGCCTTCATACCAGACACAGGACTGTGCAGCTGCGACCCCAACTGGATGGGACCCGACTGTTCCATGGGTAAGCAAGCACAAAGTCTGATCAGCACTGAGAAACTGAAAAAGACACACAGGAAATACTGCTTCTGGCTTACCAGACTCTAACACACACAGCTCCTACTTACCTTCACTCCTTCATCCAAACCTACATTCCCACGCGTCAGCTACGCTCAGCCGCTGAAAGACGCCTAGCGCTTCCACCACAACGTGGCATGAGATCATGTTCCAAACTCTTCTCCTCTGTTGTCCCCCGATGGTGGAATGACCTACCAAACTCGGTCCGATCCTCAGAGTCTGCAGCTACTTTTAAGAGCAGACTTAAGACTCACCTCTTTAAAGAACACTTTCAGTCTTAATGTAGGAGTAATTTATGATTTATGATATCGATTTGAGAATTTATCTCTCACAAAAAAAAAAAAAAAAAAAATTGATACACTTGATGTATCAGCGTCGGAATTAAACTGGACTCCAAACAGTCCGCCTCCTTATATTGTTTCCTTCTCTTTGAATTCTTGCTTGTATGTTCTCTCAATGTAAGTCGCTTTGGATAAAAGCGTCTGCTAAATGACAGTAGTAGTAGTAGTAGTAGGAAAAGCCATGACGAAGGTCAGAGCTGCAGAAAAACACCTACTCAGTTACCATTACACCAACATATTTCCCAGGGTACGTGACTCTTCGTTAGCCATTTTATTTCATGCCGTTCTGAATTGGACTTGGTTGAAATCCATAAA
This sequence comes from Pachypanchax playfairii, assembly GCA_006937955.1. Lineage (NCBI taxonomy): Eukaryota > Metazoa > Chordata > Actinopteri > Cyprinodontiformes > Aplocheilidae > Pachypanchax > Pachypanchax playfairii. The sequence goes on from SSNP01000270.1 coordinate 52,755, forward strand.
AGCACCAAAAATCACAACATGCTCAGAAAACAGGAATTAGCAACTGTTAGAATATTCGAGCCAAATTGGAACATGATGGTGCAAAACGTGGGAAGTTTATACTGATAGTAACAATATGCTTATGGTAACTTTTAAAAAAAAATCTTTTTTAGGACTTTGCTTCAGGAAAATAAATAACATTACAGGAATAAAATATTAGCAAAAACCTTAGACAAAAAACAGGCGGGGGCGTGTCCAGGGGGGGTTACAGGCCACCGCAGGTGCCGCCCCCAAGCTAAGACAATCAAACATCAAATGTAAGATGGTGTATTCACAGTGAAGCTCAGATGTCTGAGTGTAAGTGAACACAGCACCTGCTGTATTTAAATCAGTACTGAATGACTTTTCCGCAGTGTCTCAGACAGCCATTGGTTGAAACGGTGTTCTGTAGAAATATGCTACTTGTTGAGATGTGCTACTGGTTCCTTCTGCACCTCTATAGCCTTGACTTCAATATAACGGATTTATTATTTATTTTTTGTTTCTATATTTTTTCCATAAATACATTTTATCTATCTAATAAATTCTTCCAGGACAGAAACACTAAATATGATGTTATTTTTACTTTCTTTACATTGTCAGAGCAACAGGCAAATGTTTGGACACACCCAGAGGAGAAGGACCCAACAATGGCTGATAAGGACCCAGAGGACTTTTATATAGAAAATATCAGAGAAGGATCATAAAAATATGTTTAAATAATTAACAGGAAACACTCACCATAAACAAGAATACTGTATAAACTTCTAATAACATCTTGTTATGAAATAAGTTGTTAATTTGTACTATGGAGGTATTTTTCATCAGAACACCACTTCCTGCTGAGACCTGAAGTACGGAGGTTATTTAGTAAGTTATAAATTAATAAATTATTTATTTGTAAAGCCATCGGAGGGTCCAGAGTGTCTAATATAATGATGAACATGTTTTTCAGTGAGTATCCACTTAGACAAGTTTTAAAATTGTAGCTTAAAGTTTTAAAAGTTATTCAGTACTGCTTTAAATCGCAGTCCTACTTTTAAGATGAATATTAACAGCCTCTCAAAATATGATAATGATCCAGGGTAAATAACATTGTGCAGACAATATTAAACTAACCGATCAGAGGTTAAATTTGTCATATTTTAATTTTTAAAACTGTTTTTGCCTAAAACATTTTTGACAGGTTTTAATTGTACATTTTATTTTAGATTTATCAGCACAATGTCTCTAAACTTTCCACTATAGTGGTTAAAACCTCCTAATAAGGGTTAAATGCTCATTCAGCTGATCACTCAATACGTTTTTATTAATCAAAGAAAATTATTAATGAAAGTGTTACACTGGCATTGTGTTTTGATTTTATTTTGGTTTATAGTAACTACTTAAATTATAATAAACAGTTTAGAATTTTGTAAAAACGATATTTTGGGACATTTACATGTCACCTTTTTAAAATCTGTGCCCTCACCTGGCCCCCTGACAAAGATTTACTAGACACGCCCCTGTAAACAAGCAATATTTTAAAAACACTTACAGTAATGCATGTGCTGTACATATACTTCAGATAAAACTAAATATATGGTCAGTGTGTGTTTGTTTGCACAGAGAAAAGAAGAATGAAAAAAAGTAAAAGCCTTGTCACTTGATGTGGGCTTCAGGTACAGTTGAAAAACCATTACACAATGACTGTAGAGGTGCATTGTATGAGTGAGCCAACATACACAAAGGTGTCAATCTAAAAAATTGTAAATTGAATGTTCTGAGTTGTTTTTGTAACTCAGAGTACAATAAGTGTGAGTTTGGGAGACAACGTTTCTTTGTGGATTATGACACATAGAGATGGAAAAAGAGAGTAAAAGGATGAATGCAGGGCAGATGCAGTCACATCTTGGCCCGAGTTTTATGCTCAACAGAACAAAGTTTTGAAAAACATCAGAAAGTTGTAGAAAAAGAAGTTTAAATTAAATCCTCTACAGTTCCTTAGTACAATAAAGCTGTTGATCCTCCACTAAAGTCGTGGCATCTGCTTCCATCAATCCTGTCTACTCTACTCACGTCTCATGAACAGAAGCTCCAACGTTTGTCGTGAGAAAAGTGATGCTTATCCTTAAAAAAAATCAAAAAGGTGCAACATTGTCTGACACAGCAGGATTCCTCCTCTGGCGTGTATCAAACAGTCTGTACGTGCGACGTTTCCTGCACATCAGGGTGCCTGAGCACATTGTCACATCTCACCACATGCACCATTGCCAAATGTAACATCTGAGCTTCTCAGACAGTGACTCAGAAAATACACCGTCGTCACAAAACTATCATCACCTGTTTCTAATTGAAGGTGCAGGATAGAAAATGATGTTTTTTCATGTAAATTTGACTGTTTTTAGACTCAGTTTTTTAAGATAGGGTTGTTTTTATCCTGGGGCAAAGTTGCACTTGTTTAGAACATTTTGCACAGATAAAATAAATGAAACATGACATTTATTTAAAGATATCAGTAAAACATCTGGCCTAAACGTTAGGGTTTTGTCTGTTTGTTTGCTTATCAGCAGTGGATTAAAGAGGATTTTTAACATGTTCCAGGTGAATTATTTAGCACTTGATAAAGTTAAATACATTGTCCATAATGTAGACATTTAAAACTATTATTTTTAACTTTAAATTCTATTTAATTATTGTTTTTCATTTTAAAACTCAGTTTCCAAAAAAATTGCGATTTTGTTTAAAAGGTAAATGCAGAAGAAATAAAAATGTTAAATTTGATGGCAGCAACATCTGATATGTTGTTTATGTTCTAGACTGGGAATAAATTGTTCATTTTATTTATTTATTTCACTTTTTTTTTTTTTAAACTAAAAACGTATGAAAAAAATGAAGTTTCAAGTTTAGACAAACTGTCTGATCCAAGTTTGCATCATGCTTCATGTCTGCTTTCAGAGGTCTGCTCAGTTGACTGTGGAACTCATGGGGTGTGTATGGGTGGAGCCTGTCGCTGCGAGGAAGGGTGGACCGGCGCAGCCTGCGACCAGCGCGTTTGCAACCCGCTCTGCATCAAACACGGGACCTGCAAGGACGGCAAGTGCCAGTGCCACCAAGGCTGGAATGGAGAGCACTGCACCATTGGTAAGAATCTGTCATGTGTCGTCTGGAGGTGTGTGTGTGTGTGTGTGTGTGTGTGTGTGTGTGTGTGTGTGTGTGGGTTTGTATTTCTGACCTCCTGGGGACCAGTTTCCTGACATTTACTATCTTTCTGGGGTCCGAGGGTTCTTGTGGGGACCGAAGCCTGGTCCCCATGAGGGGGACTCCCCTTTTTAGGGTTAGGGGTTAGGTTTATAGGTATGGTGTGAATAGAGTTTTAGTTAGTCTTAGGGTTAGTTATAGATCAGTAATGGTTAAGGTTAGGAAAAGGGTTTGGGTTAGGTATAAATCTAGTTACTAAAATCAATGGAAGTCAATGGACGGTCCCCATAAGGATACCAAAACACACTTGTGGGTGTGTGTGTGTGTGTGTGTGTGTGTGTGTGTGTGTGTGTGTGTGTGTGTGTGTGTGTGTGTGTGTGGGTTTGTATTTCTGACCTCCTGAGGACCAGTTTCCTGACTTTTACTATCTTTCTGGGGTCCAAGGGTTCTTGTGGGGACCGAAGCCTGGTCCCCATGAGGGGGACTCCCCTTTTTAGGGTTAGGGGTTAGGTTTATAGGTATGGTGTGAATAGAGTTTTAGTTAGTCTTAGGGTTAGTTATAGATCAGTAATGGTTAAGGTTAGTAAAAGGGTTTGGGTTAGGTATAAATCTAGTTACTAAAATCAATGGAAGTCAATAGACGGTCCCCATAAGGATACCAAAACACACTTGTGGGTGTGTGTGTGTGTGTGTGTGTGTGTGTGTGTGTGTGTGTGTGTGTGTGTGTGTGTGTGTGTGTGTGTGTGTGTGTGGGTTTGTATTTCTGACCTCCTGAGGACCAGTTTCCTGACTTTTACTATCTTTCTGGGGTCCAAGGGTTCTTGTGGGGACCGAAGCCTGGTCCCCATGGGGGGGAATCCCCTTTTTAGGGTTAGGGGTTAGGTTTATAGGTATGGTGTGAATAGAGTTTTAGTTAGTCTTAGGGTTAGTTATAGATCAGTAATGGTTAAGGTTAGTAAAAGGGTTTGGGTTAGGTATAAATCTAGTTACTAAAATCAATGGAAGTCAATGGACGGTCCCCATAAGGATACCAAAACACACTTGTGGGTGTGTGTGTGTGTGTGTGTGTGTGTGTGTGTGTGTGTCTGCGTGACATGACATGTGACCAAGTACAAAAACACCAGAAACCAGACAGACTAAAGCAGCAGCTTCACTTTTCATTTCTATATTTATTTATTTTACTTTGTTAATTTGAAAATGAGAGTTGGGGGTCATCACTGAACGGAACTGAAGAAGGGAGCTGATGAAGAAGAAGGTGGGTGAAGTGAGCAGAGAGGAAGAAAGTTCTGAGACATGAAAGTGGGAGGATTACAAAAGAGCAGGATTTAGTTGTTTATATTCTGCCTCTCAACTGCACACCACAGGAGTTTTAGTTCTTTTATGGCCTTTGAAACACCAAAGTTGTGCTATGAAAGGAAAAACTCTGCAACTCACTGTGATCAAATAAATATCTCTCTCAAATTGTTTGTCTGTATGTGCGTGCGTGTGTGTGTGTGTGTGTGTGTGTGTGTGTGTGTGTGGGTGTGTGTGTGTGTGTGTGTGTCTTTTGTCAGTCAATCACTGTCTCATATTGACATCACTGTCACTTCGGATGGATGAGTGCCAGATCCCTTTGATTCCCTTTGCAATGCCGTGAGACACAAAGTCTCCTCTCCTTGTCACCAGAGGCACTGTGATTGCAGCCTGATACACAACCCAAACAAACACCAAAAATACACACCTAAATGCATGCACGCCAACACATACATACACGCAGGGGAATAACAGTTTATGATCTCCCCATTTCCCCCATCAGAAAGTAGGCCAGCTTTGACTGCAGAATCAGCCCAAGATGAAAGAGTTGTCAGGCTTCAGCCTGGCACAAAGCACACTTCACTAGCACCAGACATTCTCAGTGTTAGCTTATCGCAGCTTGTCTGTTATTCATTTCAGCTCTGCATGATGTTGCTTGCATTTATTAAAAAGAAAAAGAAATACTCTCCCCAACGTTTACCTTCTGCACATTTTCTCCCACTGCAGACCATGGGAGCATGGTTGACAAAGCAGGTACCGTATCTGACTCTGGTGTTCTGTTTCTTAGCCTGTGGTGGTAGAAACTAGCTGCTGCATTTGTGGGTTTTGGCCTGGCTTGGCTCTGTAGACTCTGTGGTGCTATCTGTCCGTAGTAGACCAGGGTGCCTGCCTCAATGACGACTCCCTACGTGCAGTGCACTCCCATTTCTTGCAGTGCACTGCAGCGGGGCCTAGCTGTCATTGAGCCTTGATGTGTTGTGGGTACTGTAGAGCCCTATAGTGTGGTATCAAAAGTGCTGGGGGGCTGTGCTGTGGATGTGTGGTAGTGCATGCGTGTGGGCGTGTTTTGTTTTTTTTTCCCCATCAATATGTCTCATGTGAAACCCTGAAAAAACAACCAGAACACACTCTGGTATTCAAGCCATGCATTGCATATAGACACAGTTGTTTCACACAAGGAGAAAAATGATCAAAGTCACGAAGAATTTTTGAGGTAATTGGTAAATTTCATAGGCCACTGATGCAAGGCGTTAATGTGGTGTCAAAAAATGCAGAGCTGCTAAAGTGGCTGTGTGTATGCATTTACATTTGGGTATTTGTGGTAACAGTTACAGCCATGGTGGAGTGGCTAATAGATTCATTTTGTGTGCATGTGTACGGATTTGCTTGTGAACGTGTGCCTTCGACATCACTCCCACACTTTTAATCTTTTTATTAAAGCCCATTCCAGCCAAGTTAAGCCACCTAGAAATTCCTTCAGATGGCACGAAGATAAACAGAGTAACAGTTAAGGTTAAGAAATTAAGAGGACTGCAAGTTTAAAGTGACTCACTTCATATGCTTGGCAAGAATGCTTATTAGAAAGCGCCACAGCTCAACCTCAGTCGGGCTGTACGGAGCGGCACAGATTGCCTGACAGTACAGGTCCCTGGAGCACTGTTGAGAGTGTCCTCTCACCCTCTACACTTAATGGAATGGCTCTCATTGTTTTATGAAGAGCTAGCCCAGAGAAAAGGTAAATTGCAGGGTTAAAGAGGGAGCAAGACACAAAGAGGGAGCGCAAAGAGTAAAAGTGGAAGTCCGAGGGAAGCGCAGAGGCAGTTCAACAATGACTGTGAGACAAAGCGAGCTTAAATTCTTTAGGTAACAAGTTAAGAACAGGAGGAGTAGATGAGTGGGCATTTATGTTAGAAGTGGTTCAGTCCATCTTAAAGATGTGATTGTGGATTTATAGCTGTAACCTTTTCTTGTTGACCTTTAGAACACAGAGTTTGGCACAGAGGGGATGAGAGAACTTTTTACTACAATGTCTTGACTTAGTTTTGTCTCTGCTCTTTGTTCTCATTCTTTCTTTCTGTCTACTTCTTTCTATATCCTTGCCCTCCTCACTATCTTGCTCTCTCCTCATTCTCAAATAGTCATATATACCCTTCCATCCGAGCCCACAGACACTGCATACCAAACAAGAGTGTGTGTGCTGACCCATAACCCAAGGCAATTTCTTCTCCTTTTTAAGGGTATTTCATCAGAGTCCAACTACATTACTGAGGATGGTGGGCTTAATAGTTTCTGAAATCCCACTTTATTCTACTTAGTATGGGGGGAGTATTGACTGGGTCTTGACATTAAAGAGAGAGGAGCCTTCTGCTGGCCTGCCCAGGCAAGCCAATCAATGCCCGCTATGGATTGTCCTGTCCGGGTGCTTCATAAGTATTTGGCTGCTTTAAATGGCAACTCCATTTAACAGGCAATCACTGCTAACTGCCTTTGTTCCCCGAGCTCAATACTTGGGGACAATCTATTCCAGCCTGACTGTTAATGCAGCATCATGAGCAGTCCCCTGATGCAGAGAATGGTCATAATTAAAGCTAAAACCTTTGATTTGATTCCTCTCGTTCCGCTATAAAATGTCATTAAGCTGCTCTGCCTACCCAGCACCCCAAATCAAGATGGCGTCCTGTTTTGTTTTGATTTTTTTCTCAAAGTCCTTTACTGACTTTCCTCTCATCGTGTGGCAGTTGAGACATGATAAAACACCGATCCGGGTGAAATGCCTGCTGCCACGGTTTAGATTGCACTATTTGTATTCATAATGCACGGCTTTATTGATGCAGCGATTTGTTGGAGGGCAAAAAAATCCTACAGTGCAACTTGAGTGAAAATATGTTCATTAATCCTTTGAGCAGGTTTCGGTGAAAAGCTTTTCATATTCCTAATCTCTTACCGAGTTATTTGGTCCATCCTCACTACAAGTCGGTAATACAACCACTGAGTGAGGAATGTCAGGTAGTATCACCGGGGTGTGTGGAGCCACGGCCGTGTGTGTACAAGCAAATACTTTTTTTGCATATTGTTTTATCAGTCTTTGCCTTTATCTCCTGCGCCTTCGTAACGAGTGTTGCATCCCGCTCCTTTATTTATTGAAAAGGAAATCACTGTGACAAGTTTGTCAGGGCCCCTTTGTGATGCATTAGAAAACACTGTCAATGGCAGTCATCATTCCTCATTCTTGTCCTTGATAGATTATAATGTAGAAGATGCACAATGTTAGAATAAAATAGTTGGACAGGCCAAGAGCTACATGATGTTATTGTCACTGACTGGAGGTAAAATTTAAAAATGTTCTGTTTAGCTTTCGTATGCAAGAGTAGTTATTTCCTGGTATTTAGCAGGTCAGAATACAGCGAAATAATCATAGCTGATCCCGAATAAAGTTTCATAAAATGCTGCAGATTGTTTTTAGTAAAGAGTCAAATTAAAATGTTATACTGTAGTTTATCTGTTCTTATCAAATTTGATTTAGCAGTTAGCATCTTAGATTAGCTTTAGACTAAAACAGGGAAAAAACATGCTAATTCTTTATAGAGGTCTGGTTCAGATCTTTGGAAATGGATTTCTGTGAATGTATGTTATATGAATTAAAGGTACAATATGTAAGAATATTCCAGGTAAATACTCACACAACAGTCTAATGTCCCACTGATGATGAAACTAAAGTGACATTGTAACAGATCTGGATCTCAGTCAGCTGGGTGGTCTCTAGTTCCTGGTCCGGACCAGAATCATTATTTACACGTCCAGACTTCCTGGTTTCATAACGAATCACATGTGAGTCTGCAAGGCTGCCAAGTCTTCAACACAAACAGCTGGAATTTAACAACGAGCAGCAGCAAAGAGTAAGAAACTGCTGCATCCTTCCTACTGATCAGCTGAGCTGCATGTGATGGGGCGTTCAAACACACTTAGGAAAACTCAACACTTAACAAATAGAACCTCAGACATTCCCAAAAACTGAACAAATACAAGAGAAACAAAATGTGGATCAACATTGGAACTGGCAACCCTGCAACAGGGAGGGGAGGGGGGAGTGGCTGAGATTGTACGTTTTAACTGTGGGACTCATATTTGACGACAATGTGTAAGACTACGTTCAGACTGCAGGTCTTAATGCTCAATTCCAATTTTTTGTGAGATCTGATCTTTTAGCAAAGTCGTTCATATTGCCAATGAAATGCGACCTGAATGCATCTTGAATGTGTCACGCATGTGCAGTAGAGGGAACAGTGACACCACACACACACGTAGCTCAGAGACTTTTTATTCTTCTTTGGTATTGGAGTCAGGTTCGTTTAAACCCGCGCTCTGCTATTTCTNGTGGAAATGTTTTCAAAAACCGTGCGGTTCTGATAACACCCCTTGAGTTTGGCCTGAACAGAACCGTCTCCCTAAATATTAATTAACTCAGACACCTCGGTTCCTCGCCATTCACTGTTCTCCGCGTCGTCTGCCATTGTTGTTGTTTTCTTTTCGCTCCCGCCTCCTCAACACAGAATACTAATGTATGTTGCATATTGATGACGTACAGGTCGGATGGAAGTGACTGAGGTCGCGTGCCAAAAGATCAGATACATATCAGATTTAGGACTACATCTTCAAGTGGCCTGGGTCGCATTTGGAAAAAATTGGATCTGTGTCGTTCAGACTGACATAAAAAATCAGATACAGGTCACGTAGGGGCAAAAAAATGGATTTGGGTCACTTCAGCCTGTCTGAACGTAGCTTAATTCTTACGTGCTGTACCTTTAATATCTAATGTTAATAAGAAAAATGTAAATAAGAACTGACAAAATTGTAAAATTTTATAAAATAGTATTTTAATAACATTCTTTGACATGTTGGAGATTAGAGATGTTTTAAGGTGGTAGTAATCCACTTTGGTCCTGGTCCTACCGTGACGGGCTGTTAGCTCATCAGTCCGGTCAGAACCAATCTCTGTTTCTTCAAATGGATTATGTTCAAAGAGCTACAACAGGTAAGGTTTTAATTCTTTATAACCTTTACACAGAAACCCTCTTCAAAAGATCTGAAACATTTCTTTAAAGTGTAAAAACAACTGTTGTTTTGTTTTAATACAAGCTATTCTTGGGATTTCTTCTCAGCCAATCAGAATATCTTCCTTGAGTTTCCCCTGGTTCCATGGCAACCAAGCAGTTAGTCACAGGACTAAAAGAAGCCGCTGCTGCTGGGCAAAAAATGGTCCTAAAAATCCTCTCAGAGGAAAAAGGATGTTTAAGTGTTCACACTGAGGTTTTTGTCTTGAAGAAATCAAAAAATGATTTTTTTATAAATGTGTTCCATCAAATACCTGATTTCATTCTGTGTGGAAATAACTTCAAAATAAAAGTTTGCCATATTTGTTCTCTGCAGATGAAATATAATAAGATTTGTGCTCCCATAAACACAATCCTGATGTTGTAGATGATATTTGTAACGGTCTGACTCTCCTTGTCTCAAAGTTAGGGTTGTGTTCAGGGTGCCCTTGCTATGCTAGTTACAGACTTACTGAGCTCCAGGGCCTTAGACTCTGGTAGAGGGTTTTGCATAAGCCTAAGTGAAGGTTTATTAGTTCACAGACTGCCACCACACACACACACACGTGCACACACACACTGTCAAACATAATCTCATTCTCTTGTGAGTAGACATTACTCTCAGGCCATCAGAATCCCATTACCTACACTGAATCATAAATAGAGAGAGAAAGAGAGTGATGATTGGGTGGGGTTCTATCCAGTAAGCGAATAAAGTGATCCATCCACCTCTGTCCACACACTGACAGACATTAGCAACCATCCCTCACATTTACAGGTGATGGAAACTGACCTGCTGATTTAAACAGATTCTTGAACATTCTTAAATAATGATGAGATTTTATTTAATTGTAAGAGACTCGGTATCTTTGACCATATTACAGCTCATCATTAGTTAAAAAGCAAGAATCACTGTGTTCTCTCTCCTTTCCCATCTCACCGTCCTCTCCCTTGTTGTTTCCTCTCATCTCCACCCAGACGGCTGTCCTAACTTGTGTAACGGGAATGGCCAGTGCACAATGGGTCAGCAGAGTTGGCACTGTGAATGTCAGACAGGCTGGAGGGGCCCTGGATGCAGTGTTGCCATGGAGACCTCCTGTGCAGACAACAAGGACAATGAAGGAGGTGAAACAAGAAGAGCAGTTAAAAGATTGATGTAAAGCTGTTTTAGCTGCAGCCTTCACTTACAATGATTCATGTGCAAAAATGATAAAAGAGAAAACTAATCAACTAAAGAGAAGACAGAAGTTTACCAGAAGGAGTATTCAGTAGCGACTGCAAAGTTATTATTTCATCAATGAGACCAACTCAGGTTGTGAGGATGACAAAGTCTGGGTGGATTTTTGTGTTCCTCATTGGTTTTTCTGTTGTTTTAACAGATGGTCTGACGGACTGCATGGACCCAGACTGCTGCATTCAGAGTCCCTGCCAGAACAGTCCCCTGTGCAAGGGCTCCCGGGACCCTTTGCAAGTCATACAGCAGAACCCGATGTCCTTACCCCGAGTCAGATCCTTCTACGATCGTGTCAAGATGCTTGTGGGACGGGACGGTACCCACATCATTCCTGGGGAAAATCCATTCAACTCCAGGTACGACAGGAAGCTGAAACACAGAAAACAAACACCTGAATCATCAAAGCCTGACAAAATCACTGGAAAACATGAACCACGACTTTCAGGTTGTGTTTTAGATCATTTTAGTGTAAATGTTAAGCAAAGTAAAGAGACAGAGTTTCTTTATATTAAACATATCAGAATGAATGTGTATTCTTTTTAATGAACACATCACCATGACATACATACTACTATTGATCCAGTTTGTAACTCTTGATCTTTGACAGACTAATCTGAACATAAATCAACTACTGCACAATGAAGAAAAAAAGATTTTAAACTGAAGGAAATCAATTAGACAGAAACCACAAGCCTTCTTGACACATTGTTTCTAAAGTCTGACCTCATACAGTGTAAAAGTACCGAGAGGTCCTAGCTAGCACACTACCGAGTCACCTCAGAGCCGGTCCTGATGTTAGTCACCCAGCTGAACTGACATGTACGCATGATGTGAAGGGAGAAAGAGCTCAGCCTTAACTATAGATGATGATTACAGTGTGTCGATTGTGTAATAACACAAAGACGTACTGAGCTGCTTCTGATTGTGTGAAATGATAAAAATATATTGTTACTACTTTTTATGATCATATTATTATTAAATCTATAAACTAGAAGTTCAGATCACAACTAAATCACCAAGAGGGGTACACTGTGTGGCAGTCTGTATACTTTACATAAAGGAGAGTGTTAACTAAACTGATCATCCATAACATTATGACCACAAACAGTTAAGGAAGTTCCAATGAACGGTTTCTAATTTCCATTCTCAGCTTCCTGAAATGAGTCTCAGAGTCTTGCTGCGTTGTCGCTTGAGTGTTAGACGTGTTCAAAACATTAGCAAGACAAATCTTATCTCCAAAAATTCACTGAGTCATTGTTTGGAATCCATCTAGATTATTTCGTTTGATTAAACGTGAGACAACTTTAGGAAGGGTCGGTTACCAAACTGCAAGCAAAGTGAGGGCAACTTGTAAACAACAACAACATTTCAGGTCTAAACTTTGAATCAAACTTCCCACACGCTAACAATAACTACATAGTTGCATGTTTGCACCATAAGAGCTTTGATGTGCGAGATCACACTGTATCTTTTTGATGTTCTTATTAAAACACACATATAAAAGAATATACATGAGCCATAGAAAACATCCAGCTTTTATAGTCAGCTACACAGATATCAAATGGACTTCAGAATGCTTAACTTGAGATCTTAACAAATCTCAAAGCCAAAGATCCCCACAGATCTACCGTTGAGCTTTGAAGAGCTGTCCATGGTTCTGATTTTATTTTCTCTCTACAGTAATAACTGCAACCAGGGAAATAACTCATCAGAGTGAAATGTTTCAAAGGTTATTCGATGTTTATCAGTTCTGTTAGATGCAGCTACTCAGTGAAAACACACTCACACGTGCATATAATCATTGATTTTGTCACGGTTTGTTCATCTGACTGACACATATTCATCCTGGTGGTGGCGGCTGCTGATTGTCTCTAATTAATGAGTGGTGGACGACCAGAGCAATAAGTGAACGGGCAAATTAGCTGATTGAAAGATGACGAGATTATATCCGATCAGATGATGGGTGGTTGGGGAGACTCGGGCTGATAGATGGACACCCCAACCTTTCCTTACGTGTCTCCTCTGTCCTCTTCCAGTTTGGCGTCTCTAATCCGGGGTCAGGTGTTGACGACAGATGGAACCCCTCTGGTGGGGGTCAACGTGTCTTTTGTCAACTATCCACACTACGGATACACGCTGACGCGGCAGGATGGAATGTATGTACAAAAACTATCAGCGCTCTGCTGAAATTTGGAAACTACCTCACCACAAAGGCTAGATTAGATTAGATTAGATTAGATTAGATTAGATTAGATTAGATTAGATTAGATTAGATTAGATTAGATTAGATTAGATTAGATTAGATTAGATTGTTGATCCTATTAGAAACAAGACTGATACAGGATTTGAAATCGCTGTCGATGCTGTCGAAGACATTTTTGTAAAGTTTGCATGTTTACAATATTTTTGCATTTATATATGAATATTTGAAACATGAATATTATTTATGTAGTTTTCAGTAACTGTATTTAAATATACTTAGAATGGTAATTTATGATGTATTATGATCAAAGGATTGTTGAGTTAAAGTGTATTTGTTTTTCTTTCTTTAAAAGCCACTTTCCAAACTCATTTAGTCCACTCATGTGACGCGTCTCCGTGCTTCTTCAACAGGATATTCTGTCTCTGGGGAGCTGAGCTCTGATTTGATGGTTCTGTCCTTTGTGTCCCCTTTGTGTCTGTGTCCTCTTTCTCCTTTCCTCTCACAGACTTCTTTTCCAGATGTACTTTGAACATCTGATAACATGTTCCAGACCTTGTGTTTCAGCAGCAGTTATTAGTTTCATGGACTTGTGTGAGCACTTTCTCTGATGTCTCTGTCTGGCCTTGTTTTGTCTCACTGGGTGCTATTTCACTGTTTTTTTTTACAGCTGTTATTTGCCAGAACGATTCCAGGCACTTTGAGAAGCTTTGATCGTTTCTGTCTGTGACCTTTTTTCTTCTCTACTAATCATTAAACTCACAGTTGTTTATCATACTTTGACAAAATGTTGATCTTTTAAATCTTTTTTTCAATTTTGTTGCCGTGTGGTCTAACATCAGATATTTATATTTCAGACCAAACCAACATCTGTCCTTCTGCTGACTTGTTTGTTTTAGTTTGATTAAAAGGAATGTTTGTTCCAGGTGATTTTTTTTTGGTTAATTTGTTTCTCATGCAGTGGAGTTATAAATAATAGAGGAAGACGAGGAAACACTGACACAATTCAAATGACTATTCATCCAACGGGACACTCCCCATCTGTACCTCATTCCCATCCTCTTTTCACAAACCTCTCCAGGTTTGACCTGATAGCTAATGGTGGTGCATCGCTGACCCTGCGGTTCGAGCGTGCCCCCTTCCTGAGCCAGGAACGCACGGTGTGGCTGCCCTGGAGCCAGTTTTATGCTATGGACACTCTGGTGCTTAAGACAGAAGAAAACACGATCCCAGGCTGTGACCTGAGTGGCTTCGTCAGGCCTGACCCTCTTGTGATTGCATCCCCTCTCTCCTCCTTCTTCAGCTCCAAGCCAGGGGAGAAACCCATCATACCGGAGACACAGGTGCAGTACCACTGACCTCTGGCAGCCGGCTAATCCTCCTACTGGTACCTTCGCTCTCTTCCCACTCTCCTGTATGCCTGTCTTTTAGCCCCTCCCCCCTCCCCTCCACTTTCATAGTTCCCTCTCATTTCTTTCCTCTTTTCCAGTTTCTTTATTTCATCCCTTGTTTAGTTTTTTTTCTCTTGTCCTTCAGCCATCACTGGAAGCGCGACCCCCATTACTCCCACTCTTTCTAATCCCCCTAATCCCTCTCTCCTCTCTCTTTGTGTTCCAGGTGCTGCATGAGCAGATCGAGGTGCCTGGCACAAGCCTAAAGCTGTGCTACCTAAGCTCGCGGACTCAGGGTTACCGCTCCCTTCTCAAGGTGACCATGACACCAGCTGTGGTGCCCATGGGCCTGTTGAAGGTCCACCTGATGGTGGCCGTGGAGGGGCACCTCTTTCAAAAGTGGTTTCACGCCTCACCAAACTTGGCCTACACCTACATCTGGGACAAAACAGATGCATATGGACAGAGAGTCTACGGTCTCTCGGAAGCTGTTGGTAGGTTTTCTTACCCGTCACTCGCTGAATATATTAAACAACTTATCATGATGGGGGCACCAGCTATGACAGAGAGAGGGAAGCTAATTAGGAAGCTTAAAAAAGACATAATATAGCAAAAAGATGGCTTCAAGAACAGCAATGTGGCCCCGGTAAGATGTGTTTTTTCTTTTACATTGAAACTACATTTAGTTCAGTCAGCCAGCCGTAACTGTGGTGAAGGGTTATTAGCCATCAGGGTGAGTTAGCAGTTAACCATTGGAGCAGCAAGCAGGGTGCTATTACATTCTGCTGTCACAGTCACTCACAGATGCTGTCAGCCAAACACTGCCGTCGAGCCTCAGACGCAGCGGTCATCTGGGGCTTCAGCGAGGACTGAAGTCACCAGGAGCAGAGCTGTTTGGGAAATTGCATTCACTCCAAGATCCCAAGGGTTTCCTCAAATAACCACGATTTTTACATTTCCCACAAAATACACACATATCTTTTTTTCTAGTTGTACAGATCCACATTTCTAAGGGTGCCAGTGCATAAGATTTGAAGCACCCTTATCTCCAGGTAATCTCCTGCTTCTGTCACAATTTTTGATTTGCTAGTCCTCCAGCGGCCTCGGAAAAACCCACAAACCCATCAGATCATGCAGCTCAACTTATAATAGTGTGCCGTGACTTTTGGCAGTGGTACATTGAAGAGCACTAAGAAGATCCTCAAAAGAATTCTAACCAGTTCCACATACACAACAATGGGATTTTGGCAAACCACATTGGAAAACTGCTTTTTTCTGGAGCTGTTGAGTTCAGGAATATTTCACAGTAAAAATATTATTAAAAGTTTAAACAGTTTACAGAAAGTTTGACTTTGTGAGGCTGAATTGTTGTTACAGTATCAGTTTCTGCTTTTTTAGAGAATTTACTGCAGAAATTTTCAATTTTGAGTTGTCTCAACAGTCCACAACCGTTGCAGCCAAATTTTTTTAATCGCCTCAACTTTTATACTTCTTCTACAGTTTTACAATAAAACTTTCAGCCACACGAGTACAGGATTTTTTGTTTTTTCTCAAATCCCTTCAGAGTAACTCTCACAGGTTCCCTTTTTAACTTTTCATATCTACAAAATATAAACACGACATGCAAGTAAAATAAAAAATATGGGTGGCCCCAGACTTTTCTACTTTTTACAGCTCAGGAAAAAAAAATCAAGATTTGTAATTTTCACACAATAACAGTTTATTTGAAGCAAACTTTTTAATTTGTTTTTCTGTCTGTTTATTTGAAGAGTCCTGTCAGGGTGTGAGACACACAGGTGTGTGGTTACCATAGTGACTGTGAAAAGCCACTGGCAGCAGCTGTAACATTTCTATTAATAAACTTTTTATAGTTTACACATTAAAACGAGCATTTAGTGATATCAAAGATAAAATTCTTCCAAATGTTTGTACTTTACATTATTGTTCTTAGTAAAAGTGATGGAAGTAGTGATCTTGCTGTGACGCAAGTGAGAGCTGATGTGTTAAAACACATTGTGATTAACAAGCAGGAAGTCAGGAACATACACACAGAACAGTTTACATGTTTTTACCTGATCACAGCTCATTTCTCACATGTATATATTTCATATACCAGTAGAGACTCTACCAGCACACTGACATGATTCCCATGTAATTTTTCCATCAGCAGATTTGCACAGCAGCAGTCAGCTTTAAGTTTATAAACCCTACAGGGGCAATCTTTCCAATTAACAAGGTTTTTGATCGATTTAGCAGCATGACAGAGTGTTAGTTAGGTGTGAGTGCAGGTCTTGGTGCAGGTGCTAACTAGCTTTTTGTGTATCACACATTTTATTGCTTAAGTGAACTTGCATGAGTTTTGAATGACCTTTTTTGTTACTTTTCTTTTTTAATTTCTTAGAGATATGTATTGCTAATTAACATTTTTTGCCTGTAACTGTTTTTGCACATGTAGTATCAGTGGGTTATGAATACGAGTCATGTGCGAGTCTGATCCTCTGGGAGAAGAGGATGGCCATTCTGCAGGGCTACGAACTGGATCCCACTAATTTAGGCGGCTGGTCCCTCGACAAGCATCACATACTCAACACACGCAGCGGTACGTATCATGTACACACCTTGTTTTTAAACAATGAGCTTTACAGTTTATATTTTGTTCATTTGTTGCAGGTTGTTGGCACTGTGTATCTCACTGAATGTGCTGTTGTCTTTGGAAGTTAGTTGGAAGTTGCACTTCCTGCAATTTATAGTGTTGTCAGACACCTGTGTTACCTGTTAGTGAATGTTTTTACTGGAAGACTTTAAGTCCTTAACTAGTTGAATTCACTTGTCTTGTCACAAAGTAGTCCAGGATATACACTACTGTATGTGGTAACTGGTGTATGTTAGTCCAACATGTTCCGATAGATCCTCCAGAATGATGACTTGTATTTCAGGCATCCTCCATAAAGGTAGTGGCGAGAACGTCTTTGTGACAGAACAGCCTCCAGTGATCACCAGCATCATGGGAAACGGCCGCAGACGCAGCATCTCATGTCCGAGCTGTAACGGACTTGCGGACGGAAACAAGCTGCTGGCACCGGTTGCCTTGGCAATGGGAATTGATGGCAGCTTATACGTTGGGGACCTCAACTTTGTACGCCGAGTCTACCCTTCCATGAACACGACAGGCATCCTGGAGTTGAGGTACAACCTGTAATTGATTGTGAAAAAAGTAGAAATATAAGAATAATAAATCAAAGAGCAGTTGGGCCTGCGGAACTTTATTGATTGTCGTGGATACTGACAGAATAAAAGATGAGGAGGTGAAGAGGATGGGAAGAGGGTTAAAGACAGGATGTGTAGTGAAAGAAGCGAGGTGGGACACTGGGGATGACGAAACTTAAACTTGAAATCATTTCTCCAGAGTCTTTTTACATGTTTACATTTTGTTGTTCGCACCACAGACAGCTTTGTTTTATTCTCTGTTGGTAACTCTCTGCAGACTGTGTGAATTAACATTTGTTTTGTTGTGCTTTTATCTACTTCTCCTTCTTAAAGGAACAAAGACTTCAGGCACAGGTGAGAGATCCTCATTAACAGCTGCTAGTATATATACTAGTTTAATATTAGGATCTAAAAATATCAAATTAAAAGCTAAAAATCTCATTCTAAAACTGTATGTTTCCATTACTTTAGTAATAACCCAACCCACAAGTACTTCCTGGCGGTGGATCCAGTATCTGGAGCACTGTTCATCTCCGACACAAACTCCCGTCGAATTTACCGAGTTCGCTCGCTGACGGGTGGCCGGCTGCTGTCAGACAACGCTGAGGTTGTGGCAGGAACCGGGGAGCAGTGCTTACCGTTTGATGAGCGCTGTGGTGACGGAGGAAAAGCCACTGAAGCTACACTTATGAGCCCCAAAGGTTCGTTTCTAACCCAAATACAATTTACACTTATCTTTCATTTAGCATTAACTCAGTTTTCTTCTTTTAATAATGAAGATTAGAGCACAGCTAATATTTTGACTTGAGGAAAGTGTTTCACAAGAATCTGCTGTTAATTTCTAAAGACATAAATTCCATTAAATTCCTTGATAAAACCATCTGAAGCAGGACAGAAGCCGATTGTAAACCAGGTTAATGTTAAACTTATAATGGAATTATTTTTGTGGATCACTGGATCTTAGAACACTGTGACACCAAACTGTCAAGGATGTCACACTTTAACATTACTTGCCAGTGACATGAGTGTGTGTGTGTGTGTGTGTGTGTGTGTGTGTGTGTGTGTGTGTGTGTGTGTGTGTGTGTGTGTGTGTGTGTGTGTGTGTGTGTGTGTTTGTGTACTTTTTGAGACAGGATACGACTCCCTCGTACCTGTCACACACAAAATCAACCTGTAAACATTCGTTTGCTTGGTTTTTCTTTTTGTCTCATTTATTCTTTCGCCCTTTGTTTCATCCTCCGTCTGCTGTTTTGTATTTCACTGCATGTTGTAGTTATTTTTGATCACAGCTGCCTTGAGCACTCACACCTCTCTGACTGCCTGCTCCCTGTTAGACCAACATCGCTGGCACTTCCCCGTCTGTAAACAATAAAAATATAGAGGGAAAGGTAGAAACAAATGCTGGAGGACACTCGGGTCGCAAAAAGTGCACTGAAGGGGAAAAATCAGGACGAGAAGGAGAGCAAGAAAAAAACCTTTTTCTATTTCTTGACAATCCACTTGCAGACTGCTGCTGCACCCTAAAAGGGCACGAGTTCCATTCTGCATCTCGATGACTCATCCCCAAAAACTAACACTTCTCAACAGTTCAACGCCCATTCCATCACTGAGTACCCCTTCGTTCAGTGATGCACTGAGCCATCCAGCTGCCAGGGCTACCATCCGTTTTCAGCCACGGAGAAAGTGAAGTTTAATTGACTTAAAATGTCTGTGGCTTGCCTGCGGTGTCTGAAATATGACTCGTCACTTCGGGGTGTTCATCTCTGCTCTGACAGGTATAGCGGTGGATAAAAATGGCCTGATGTATTTTGTGGATGCCACCATGATCCGCAAGGTGGACCAGAATGGCATCATCTCTACTTTGCTGGGCGCCAACGATCTCACTGCCGTCCGACCGCTGAGCTGTGACACCAGCATGGACGTCAGCCAGGTAGGAGAGAGTGAAGAAGAGACAAAAGGTGACGGCGTGATAGATGATGATGTAGGAGACTGTGAGTGCTGAGCTTTTGTGATGACTGTTTGGAAATGAGCCATCCAGAGGGTCAGGGTGAGGTTTATATAGAGTCTCTTCATTAAAAAATGAGGAGAACTATGTGAACATCCTCCCTCAGCATCCTTATTGCCTCCTGCATCCTTTCTGTCTCTCTCTAACAGGTGCGTCTTGAGTGGCCCACTGACTTAGCAGTGAATCCCATGGACAACTCTCTCTATGTCCTGGAAAACAATGTCATCTTACGCATCACTGAGAACCACCAGGTCTGTAACGCGCTGCTGGACCACCACTGCAAACCCCTAAGGGTGGACACTCACTGTAGGGTTCTGACAAGATTCTGTTCCAATTAGGCAATTTCCCAGTTAGTTCAGAAGTTTAATTCCTGCAAGTTTTGCAGCAGTGACAAAACAGCCGATTAATTAGCTCCAAGAAAATTCAACTTGCTATTATCTACCTTCATTATTGAAAGTTTTATCTGCTATTTTTAATGTTTGTGCATTTGGGCGGGGGGTGGGGGGGTGGGGGTGGGCACACTGCTAACTTTTCTGCATCTCTGTGGCCAAATTATCTTTTCTTGATGGCTGAAGTAATTGTTCTGTGCTGGTTCCTCAAGGTGAGCATCATAGCGGGTCGGCCCATGCATTGTCAGGTTCCAGGCATCGACTACAGCCTCAGTAAGCTGGCTATACACGCAGCCCTGGAGAGCGCCACCGCCATTGCCCTATCTAACACCGGCACCCTCTACATCTCTGAGACAGACGAGAAGAAGATCAATCGAGTTAGACAGGTTAGACATGCTGGAGAAACGTGTTGGGGGGGGGGGGCGGGGTGGCTCTTGTTTTAGAATAAATTTACTTTCTTAAAGGTATTTTTGGCTTCAGTATTTGGGCCCAGATACTCTGTCAGATTTATATTCTGCTCTCAGTTTGTTTGAATCACAATGAAGTTTATTTCTTACACACACACAGATAATGGATGGATGGACAGATGGACAGACAGACGGACGGACGGACGGACGGACGGACGGACGGATCTTATCACTATTAACTGTCTCTGTTTTTGGTTTAAGGTGAACACTAATGGAGAAATCTCCCTCCTGGCTGGCGCTGCCTCGGACTGTGACTGCAAGAATGATGTCAACTGTAACTGCTTCTACGGTGATGACGGCTACGCCCCCGACGCCGGCTTGAACTCCCCAACCTCTTTGGCCGTTTCCCCCGACGGTACGCTCTTCATTGCTGACCTCAACAACATTCGCATCAGAGCGGTGCGGGCGAACCGGCCCGGCCCCGCCGTCTCCAGCGTGGGGTTCGCCGGGTCTGCGCAGTATGAGGTGGCATCACCGAGGGAACAGGAGCTGTATGTTTTCAACGGGGAGGGGCTTCACATCCAGACAGTTAGCCTAGTGACTGGGGAGCCGGTTTACAACTTCACCTACGGCCCTGACGGCGAGCTGGCGATGCTAGTGGATAACTGTAATAATACTGTCAAGGTGAGGAGGGACAGCTTAGGCCAGGGGGGAGGAGCAGGTCTGCTCAGGCTGGTGCTGCTGCCAGAGAATCAAGTGGTGACACTCGGTTTGGACCCGACTGGGGGGCTTCGTAGTGTATCTGCCATGGGCCAGGAGGTGGCTCTGATGGGCTACAGCGGGAACACAGGCCTCCTGGCCACTAAAGCT
Source organism: Pachypanchax playfairii (assembly GCA_006937955.1). NCBI lineage: Eukaryota > Metazoa > Chordata > Actinopteri > Cyprinodontiformes > Aplocheilidae > Pachypanchax > Pachypanchax playfairii. The sequence continues at coordinate 74,039 of SSNP01000270.1, forward strand.
GATGAGACGGGATGGACCACATTTTACCAGTAAGTGTGAACAGATCATCAGAATTCCAGTTCATATCTAGTGCACTCTAGTACTTTATGTGTCTAAAATTTAAAGTGACTGTGGCATCTTCTGTTTCATAATACATTTGATTTTTCACATGATGTACTACTGCCCCCTTGTGTTAGCTTTAATAACTATAACCAGTTCCTCTATCACAACTTGTGAAATTCACCTCAAGAAAAGCTTTTATGAGTTTAAATTTGAACCAATCACATCCTGCTAATTTGACTGTTATCTTCCACCCACTCAGATATGACAGCGAGGGTCGCCTGACCAACCTGACGTACCCAACCGGCATGGTGACGAGTCTGCACCGAGAGATCGAGCGCTCCATCAACATCGACATCGAGAGCTCAAGCAGGGACGACGATGTGACCGTCATCACGAACCTGTCCTCAGTTGAAGCCTCGTACACTGTGGTGCAAGGTAATAAATACTTAGAAAAAGTTCAACTAGAAAAACAAAATGAATCAACTTTTTGTTCATAAAAGAGGCTGTTTAATATATTAACAAGGTATCAAGAGTTCCTGTTCCAAAAACACACCACCCTCTGTGATATGGGCCTAATTATCACTCAGATCTTTGCATTCTCCAGATTATTTTTCCACATCCACTTCCTCTTGTGGAATAAATTTACTAGTATATAGTTGTTAATCCCAGCTGGGTCATACAGCTTTTGAATGTCATCACAGTGAAATTCATTAACTCGCGTTGAGTGAATCCTCTTTATCCCTCAAGCTTTTTTCTCTTCACACACACACACACACACACACACACACACACACACACAAGTGTGTTTTGGTATCCTTATGGGGACCGTCCATTGACTTCCATTGATTTTAGTAACTAGATTTATACCTAACCCAAACCCTTTTACTAACCTTAACCATTACTGATCTATAACTAACCCTAAGACTAACTAAAACTCTATTCACACCATACCTATAAACCTAACCCCTAACCCTAAAAAGGGGAGTCCCCCTCATGGGGACCAGGCTTCGGTCCCCACAAGAACCCTCGGACCCCAGAAAGATAGTAAAAGTCAGGAAACGGGTCCCCAGGAGGTCAGAAATACAAACCCACACACACACACACACACACACACACACACACACACACACACGTGTGTTTTGGTATCCTTATGGGGACCGTCCATTGACTTCCATTGATTTTAGTAACTAGATTTATACCTAACCCAAACCCTTTTACTAACCTTAACCATTACTGATCTATAACTAACCCTAAGACTAACTAAAACTCTATTCACACCATACCTATAAACCTAACCCCTAACCCTAAAAAGGGGAGTCCCCCTCATGGGGACCAGGCTTCGGTCCCCACCAGAACCCTCGGCCCCCAGAAAGATAGTAAAAGTCAGGAAACGGGTCCCCAGGAGGTCAGAAATACAAACCCACACACACACACACACACACACACATACACACACACACACCCCCCCTCCACACACACACACACACACAAGTGTGTTTTGGTATCCTTATGGGGACCGTCCATTGACTTCCATTGATTTTAGTAACTAGATTTATACCTAACCCAAACCCTTTTACTAACCTTAACCATTACTGATCTATAACTAACCCTAAGACTAACTAAAACTCTATTCACACCATACCTATAAACCTAACCCCTAACCCTAAAAAGGGGAGTCCCCCTCATGGGGACCAGGCTTCGGTCCCCACAAGAACCCTCGGACCCCAGAAAGATAGTAAAAGTCAGGAAACGGGTCCCCAGGAGGTCAGAAATACAAACCCACACACACACACACACACACACACAAGTGTGTTTTGGTATCCTTATGGGGACCGTCCATTGACTTCCATTGATTTTAGTAACTAGATTTATACCTAACCCAAACCCTTTTACTAACCTTAACCATTACTGATCTATAACTAACCCTAAGACTAACTAAAACTCTATTCACACCATACCTATAAACCTACCCCCTACCCCTAAAAAGGGGAGTCCCCCTCATGGCGACCAGGCTTCGGTCCCCACAAGAACCCTCGGACCCCAGAAAGATAGTAAAAGTCAGGAAACGGGTCCCCAGGAGGTCAGAAATACAAACCCACACACACACACACACACACACACACACACACACACACACACACCCCCACACACACACACACACACACACACACACACACACACACACACCCCCCCTCCACACACACACACACACACACACACACACACACACACACACACACACACACACAAGTGTGTTTTGGTATCCTTATGGGGACCGTCCATTGACTTCCATTGATTTTAGTAACTAGATTTATACCTAACCCAAACCCTTTTACTAACCTTAACCATTACTGATCTATAACTAACCCTAAGACTAACTAAAACTCTATTCACACCATACCTATAAACCTAACCCCTAACCCTAAAAAGGGGAGTCCCCCTCATGGGGACCAGGCTTCGGTCCCCACAAGAACCCTCGGACCCCAGAAAGATAGTAAAAGTCAGGAAACGGGTCCCCAGGAGGTCAGAAATACAAACCCACACACACACACACACACACACACCCCCCCCCCACACACACACACACACACACACACACACACACACACACACACACACACACACACACACACTGGCACTGACATAAAAACAACTCTCATTCAGTCCCCATGATCCCTGAGCTTATTTGGTGTGTTTAGAAAAAAGGAGAAAGAAGAATAATTGTCTCCTCTCTCTCGACCGCTGCAAATGGCGTGACACATGCATGAATGCAGGCTGGACTCTAACGGTCTTCCTGGTGAGGATTGTAGATAAAATCACCTGCTTTGCAGTAGGAAACGAGTTGTTCACAGAGCTGGAAGTCATTTAGGGTTTCCTCTACATCGTGTGGGTTTCAGCTCGGCTCTCCGCTGACATACTCACTTAACCATCTCTCTCTCTTTTCCGTTATTCCTCGCACTCTTCATTAACTCCTGCGCAGTGAATTCTCGGCGGGCCCTCGGGCTCTTATTTCACCCTCTCTCTGTCTTTTCCTCAACCTCGCCTCTGTTTTATTACGAGGTTGTTCAGACAGAGTGAGCAGATTTATCTAAAGACTGGTGCTGCCAAGTCAATGGCCAAAAAAAACGTCACTTTTCTGTTTGAAGTATTGTTAGAATGTGCCTAGAGCTTTATTACAAATTGGCCTTATGGATTACTGTCGTTTAGGGAGGCGCATCAGATGGATAAAAAAATATCCGATCCGCTCACCTTTTGTAAATGAAATAAAGCAAACCCCCCCAACTTTGTGTCTTCTGGATAATTCTGAGGCCAAAACAATTTTATCTCCTTCATTGTCATCAAGACGCCTGCTTTCAGACATCAGAGGGGGAAATTAGTCTCCAAATTAGACACAGGCTTATCTGTCTCTATTCTTGTGAGAAAGACATTAAATTGTAAAGATAAAGAGATTGTGGAGGGACGTCTGTTTAGCCTGAATGATTTCATTCAGAACATGTTTCACTTTGAAGGAAGTAATCAGCAATCGCATCTATTTTATGGACATAATCTTGTTCTCACTGACACGAGCCTTTTTAACTCTAATCTTCCATTTTGATCAGATAAACATGAAGTGCCTGTTTTGTCTGATCGTTTCTGATTGGTTGGTTAAGTTTAGTTTGGTGTTTTTGTGTTGGGACAGCTTGACAGCATAAGTCCCCTAAACCCCTAACCCTTCATATCAAAACAATTTCCCAATCCAACTGTTAGATTTATAACTGGCGCCAAAAGTCGAAAGACAGATGATAATGTTTTTGTCTGCGTGTGTCTGTGTGTGCGTGTGTGTGTGTGTGTGTGTGTGTGTGTGTGTGTGTGTGTGTGTGTGTGTGTGTGTGTGTGTGTGTGTGTGTGTGTGTGTGTGTGTGTGTGTGTGTGTGTGTGTGTGTGTGTGTGTGTGTGTGTGTGTGTGTTTGGGTTTGTATTTCTGACCTCCTGAGGACCCGTTTCCTGACTTTTACTATCTTTCTGGGGTCCGAGGGTTCTTGTGGGGACCGAAGCCTGGTCCCCATGGGGGGGACTCCCCTTTTTAGGGTTAGGGGTTAGGTTTATAGGTATGGTGTGAATAGAGTTTTAGTTAGTCTTAGGGTTAGTTATAGATCAGTAATGGTTAAGGTTAGTAAAAGGGTTTGGGTTAGGTATAAATCTAGTTACTAAAATCAATGGAAGTCAATGGACGGTCCCCATAAGGATAACAAAACACACTTGTGTGTGTGTGTGTGTGTGTTTTTAAAGAAAAACGAGGCCTTTGATTTGTCATGTTATGAAACTCTGACCTCATATAGGGACTAACTCAAATCCAGCTGTGTTATTTAACATGCTTACAACCTGTTTACTCGTCTCCCCTTACAGACCAGGTGAGAAACAGCTATCAGCTGTGTAACAACGGCACCCTGAGAGTGATGTACGCCAATGGAATGGGCATCAGTTTCCACACTGAGCCCCACATCCTGGCAGGTTCCGTCAGTCCCACAATCGGTCGAAGGAACATCACCCTGCCCACAGACAACGGCCTCAACTCCATCGAGTGGCGTTTGCGCAAAGAGCAAACAAAGGGCAAGATCACCGTGTTCGGGAGGAAGCTACGGGTAAACTGATCGACTGGTTAGAATGTAGAATTAACAATTTAATTAACTTTCAAATTACTGAGAAATATTTTCTTTCCCTCAGGCTCATGGTCGTAATCTTCTGTCCATTGATTTTGATCGCAACACCCGAACGGAGAAGATCTATGATGACCACCGCAAGTTCACGCTGCGCATCATGTACGACGCTCAAGGCCGGCCGGCTATGTGGCTGCCCAGCAGCAGCCTGGCTGTGGTCAATGTTTCATATTCAGCCACCGGGCAGCTCATCGGGCTGCAGAGGGGGAGCATGAGCGAGAAGACAGAGTTTGATTCCCAGGGTCGCATTCTGTCTCGTTCTTTTGTAGATGGGAAAGTGTGGAGCTACAGCTACCTGGACAAAGTAAGTACATCTATATTCAGCAGAGTCATCCAAGAGTCGAATCTTGCCAAGGAAGGCAATAGCAGTAGTAATTTAAAATATAGAATTGAGTGAAATAATACATCATTTTTATGATTATGAAGGTGCAGATTTGTCAAGAGGGAGCAAATGACCTCTGGTGCTATTTCACAGGAGGCAACTCATCCATTGATAATGCTATTTTATTAATCCCTATTTTAACTTTCTCTCCTCTTCCAGTCCATGGTGCTCCTCCTGCAGAGCCAAAGACAGTACGTCTTTGAGTTTGATGCCTCAAGTCAGGTCACAGCTGTCACCATGCCCAGCGTCGCTCGCCACACCATGTTCACACACGTGTCTGTGGGTTACATTCGCAACATGTACAACCCGCCAGAGAGCAACGCCTCCATCATCCATGACTTCAGCGAGGACGGCAGACCTCAGGCCACGCACTACCTGGGCACCGGCCGCCGTGTCCTTTACAAGTACGGCAAGTTGGCCAAACTGTCGGAGATCGTGTACGACAGCACCGTCGTCACTTTCGGATATGATGAGACAGCTGGCGTGCTAAAGATGGTCAACCTGCAGAGCGGGGGCTTTTCTTGCACCATCCGCTATCGCAAAATGGGTCCACTCATCGACAAGCAGATCTATCGCTTCAGCGAGGAGGGCATGGTAAACGCGAGGTTCGACTACACCTATCACGACAGTAGTTTCCGCATCGCCAGCATGAAGCCGGTCATCAGTGAGACTCCTCTGCCTGTTGACCTCTACAGATACGATGAAATCTCTGGAAAGGTGCAACACTTTTTATTCTGGTCCATGATTTATTTTAGAGTATCAGTAGAAATGAACCTAAAAATCTTCCTAAAGACTCACCTTTTCTTTAAATCGTTCATTACAGGTGGAGCACTTTGGAAAATTTGGGGTCATTTATTATGACATCAATCAAATCATCACCACAGCCGTAATGACACTGAGTAAGCATTTCGACACCCATGGTCGCATCAAGGAGGTCCAGTATGAGATTTTCCGTTCGCTTATGTACTGGATGACAGTACAGTATGACAGCATGGGACGTGTGGTGAAGAGGGAGCTGAAGATTGGGCCCTACGCCAACACCACTCAATACCGCTATGATTATGATGGAGATGGACAGCTCAGCGGTGTCAAGGTGAACATTCTGTGTGGAGAGATAGAAAGTATAGCCTCTTTATTTTTCATACAGAGTGCCAGTGACATCACTGTTACCGGGGAACTTTTATGGTCAAAGCTACTAACGTAAAAACATCTTGTCATTTTGCTTCAGGTAAATGATTGGTCTACATGGCGCTACAGCTATGATCTGAATGGTAACCTCCACCTGCTGAATCCTGGGAACAGCAATCGGATCCTGCCCCTTCGTTATGACCTCAGGGACCGCATCACTCGCCTAGGAGACGTCCAATATCGGCTGGATGAGGACGGCTTCCTCAGCCAGCGTGGTTCCGACATATTTGACTATAATTCCAAAGGTCAGCTCCTCAGGGCCTACAACCGAGGCCCCGGGGGCTGGAGCGTGGTGTACCACTATGATGGGCTGGGCCGCAGGGTTTCCTCCAGAAACAACCTGGGTCAGCACCTTCAGTTCTTCTATGCCGACCTCAACCATCCAACCAGGGTGACGCACATCTTCAATCACTCCAGCTCTGACATCTCATCACTCTACTATGATCTGCAGGTGGGCAAGTCTCAAACAATGTGCTGTATCACCATCCCTTTTATACTTTATATTTATATGAAGTACTGTAAAAAGGCTTTAAACTACACTTTAGTTTTTCATACTTTGTTTCCAAAGATCCAGATTTTCTATCAGTCTCTTCAAGTGGTCTTGATCAACAGTTTTTCAAGCTCGCTGATGGTCTTTTAATGCTTTTTGTTCTTCTGTCCTGTCCTTGTGCCTTACATGACAACAAATTGGGTAAATTGGACAACTGAAACACAAAAGATGTGTCAATCCTAAATAAGAAAACACCTACAGCCCATAATAAAGATAATCTCAAAGTTATGTCTGCAAGAAAAAGGTTGTTTATTGTATTTTTCTTCCTAGTTTTATTCTTTGTTTAAGTATTTGATTATTGTTGTTTTCTCTTGATTTGCTGAGCAGCACTGTGATCAGCTGTCACGCTGTATAAATAAACTTGACTTGACTTGAAAGACCTGATACGAGATCTGAGAGATGCAGCATATTTCAGCTGATCATCTATTGTATGTTACGTTTTCAGCTAAAAGCTCTTTTATAGGTGCTAAAATACAATTATCTGGGATTTTGAATTGATTTAAATACATAAATATACAAAATCTGTGTCTGTGATAAGCTTCTTGTAAAACTAGTGTCTCTCTGGGCTGCGACTGTTGGCGCCTAGTCGGGTACAAAATTGTGAGAAAATGAGCAAATTTTCAGTTTGAGCTCAACTGACTGTGAAACATTTTTCTTCTTGTTGTGTATACGGCTAATCACATCAATAAGCGTAACTGCAACAGTCATCTGATTGATCTTGTTCATTTTGTTGTCACAGATCAGTCTGTTATAGACATTTTATAATAATTTTAAATGCAGTCTGGTTGCCATGGTTTCCCAAAGTTTTCTTGCATTTCTGGAAGAAGAAGAGTTCCAGACATGTGTGAAGATTCTGGGATTATTTTGAGAGAAAATTTGTCTTTTTTCAAACTTCCCTAAAAACTTCCAGAGACAGTGAAGTTCTACTGCTCGTGCAAATCCACCATTTTGAGAGATTTTGGAAACATCGTTGTGAGTGTCATTCAGTCGCAGTCCAGTAAGATAAATCCCTACAGATCCTGTTTAAAATGAGTTCTTGACTACGTTATGAATCAACACAAATTAATGTCCGAATAATTAATAGATCAAAGGTAAGTGGCTTGAACAAAAAAACTTGGTCAGGTACTCAACAGAAAATGAGTCATGAAGCAGCAAAAGTCCAAAGAAAAACTTTTAAGACCTTCCGAAAATCTTGGAACTTTTGATCTAGATAACTTTAAAATATTTTAAGAAAGTCTGACACCTTGGAAACAAAACTGAAAGAAATTAGAGGAGACGCAGGACTTTAGAACAGTAGTGTCTGTATTTTATATATCAGTAAACACTGACACTGAAGTATTAATATAAATTTAAATATAAACTTTTAATACCTTGTTTTTATTAGGGTCACTTGTTTGCGATGGAGGTAAGCAGTGGAGAGGAATACTATATAGCTTCTGACAACACTGGTACACCTCTGGCAGTCTTCAGCAGCAATGGACAAATGATCAAACAGGTAAAACACCAACAAATCTACAGCATAATGTTAAAAATATTAATTAGCAACTGGAAAACATCAACAACCTGCTGTTTGTGTCTGTCAGGTGCAGTACACGGCCTACGGTGAGGTGTACCTCGACTCCAACCCAGAGTTCCAGCTAGTGGTGGGTTTCCATGGTGGTCTGTACGACCACTTGACCAAACTGGTCCACTTCACGCAACGAGACTACGACGTCTTAGCTGGACGGTGGACGTCACCTGATTACAGCATGTGGCCCAAGATAGGAAAGGATCTCTCCCCGTTTAACCTTTATATGTTCAAGAACAACAACCCGCTCAGTGACATGCTGGATGTCAAAAACTATGTCACAGGTAGGGAACAATGTTTTGTTATAAACAATAAAACATGGAATTTTAATTTAGTAAACCAACTGGACATTACCCACATGCTGAAACAGCTGGTAATCTTTCTTGATCTGGAGAAACTTTCCCAAAAATCCACCACAGACTGCAAAGGTTCTGATAACTGTGCTGAACAGCTGATGAATTACCAAAGCAAACAGCGAGTGTTTCTATGATAAAACTGGTGATTAGTTTCCTGGTATTTAAATTAGTCATTTAACTAACTCTGTTTGTTCTTTTCTGTCGCTGTAGATGTAAAGAGTTGGCTGGTGATGTTTGGCTTCCAGCTCAGCAACATAATCCCAGGATTCCCTCGACACTCGCTCTACTTTGTGGAGCCACCGTACGAGCTGCAGGCCACTCAGCACTGTGAAAATGGACAGGTACATTCAAAAAAGCTGCATTTTCTTATTATTCACCTTTTTTCAGCCCCATTCTGGGTCAAATGAATTCCAAATCATCATCCACGGTCCTCCTGCTATGTTTACAAGCTGCAGTCACTTGTGTCTAATGCGCCATCATCTCGTTTCACAGTGTGACAGAGCTGTCTCTTTCTCTTTTAGCTTATCACTGGTGTGCAGCAGGCAGCGGAGCGCCACAACCAGGCCTTTATGGCCCTCGAGGGTCGTCTGCTCAATAAGGAGCGCCGCAGACGCAAAGAAAAACCCGGCCATTGGTTCGGCACCAGCACCCCCATAATAGGCCGAGGGGTAATGTTAGCTCTGAAGGAGGGTCGAGTGGTGGCTGGCGTGTCACCGCTGGCCAGTGACGACAGCCGCAAAATAGCTCTGGTGCTCAATGGTGCCCAGTACCTGGAAGGCACCCATTACACTCAGGATGGGAAGGACTGTCACTACTTTGTAAAAGTAGGCTCTGCTGACAGCGACCTGTTGGCCCTGGGGCTCACAAACGGGCGGAAGTCACTGGAGAGTGGCATTAACGTGACAGTAAGCGGCAGATCGAGGAGAGGCGTGACCGTAGAGTTTGCAGTCCCATCGTTAGTGCTGAGCGTTCGCTACGGGCTCGCCGTAGACGTGGTGGACGAGGAGAAGGTAAGACTGTTGGAGTTGGCCAGACAAAGGGCCCTGGCAGGGGCCTGGGCCAGGGAGCAGCAGCGTGCCAGGGATGGTAAGGGAGGTAGTCGCCTGTGGACTGAAGGGGAGAGACAGCAGCTCCTAACAACAGGCAGAGTACAGGGCTATGATGGCTACTACGTCCTGCCTGTGGAGCAGTATCCAGAACTGGCTGACAGCAGCAACAACATCCAGTTTCTCAGACAGAATGAAATGGGCAAGAGGTAACAGCCCACACAACCCCCCCCCCCCAAAGGGCAGACTCTTCCCTCTCTCCCACCCAGCCTCCTTAACCGTCCTCTCGAAACCTATGAAGAATTAACCAACAAACGGGGTTACTCACGGAACGCTGCAGGGACTTTTCAAAAGAATGACTTATCTGAAAAAAATATTGTTCATTTTACTGCCACAGGCAAAAAAGATCAAGTTTAGTCAAACTCTTTTTTTTTTCATTTTTGGAAAAACTTTGAACAATTAAAAAAAGCACTGAAGAACTTTAAGAACTCTTGCTTAATAAATAAGAAGATTCCCCTTTTTAAAAAAGATAGTGATATTTTCGCCCATATTTTTTGGGTCACATCGAGAGCGGGCCAGCTGAACACGTGGCGGCGGGGTGAGAGAGCTGCACTGTGGTGGCCTCCGCCATCGAGGCTTGTCTGTCTCAAAATGAACAACTGAAGGCAAAGGGACCAAAGTGGAGACCGAGCCACTCCAGAGTGCAGCCGTTCCCGCCAAACATCAAAGGCAGAAATCATAATCAATAACATACAAGACATCAGAGTGAGTCGTCTCCCTGTCTCAGGCCTCCCATCACCCACCACAGACCAGTCCAACACACACACATACACACTAAGGACGACAGCAATCTTCAGTATCCAAGCTGATAATGAACAAAAGACAGAAAAAAAGAGAACAGCGATATTTATGGAATCACACAGCATTGGGTTTTTTTTCTGCTGCGGGGGAGAAGAATCATATTGCTCCATGTGTGTCAGACTCCACTAAAATTTCAGGATGTTGCGTATACCGTAGATGCCGTAGTTTTGTACGTTTCAGTCGCGGTAGAATTGTGAGATTTTCACCAAGGCACTTCTGTACAGAGCGATCAAACACACGACTCACAGTCTAAAAAAAACATTCTAAGTTAGTATTTATTTCATTTTATTAAGTTTTTTTTATTTATTTATTCTTAGTACTATATGACAATCATGAATGATTCACCAGTTCTATTGGAAACAAACATTAATGGATGAGCGTAATTTCTTTTTTTCTTTTGTAAAATATGTAATGAATGTTCATTTTGGAGGTTTTTTTGTATTAATTTCAAGTTTGCTGACAGGGGAAATAATAGTCACCCACAAAAAGAGTAATGTATGTAATAATGAGGTGTTTTAAAAAAGCAGTTTATACTTTAAATAAAGTCTTTAAAACTGTGAAATCTGTTTTTTCGAAGTATATTTCGATGTACAGTGTATAGATTTACCTTTATGCAGCACAGTAGAATATTGTTCAGAATATCAAGTTTTATATTTCTAAGAGGAAGTGGCTTGTAATGTGCTAAACCTTTAGCTGCTCTTACTACTCTAGAGTTTTGTGGCACTCTGATACTCCATTATCTACAATATCAGTCCAAAGTTTGTTGTTTTGGTTTATTTTGTTGTTTTATTTATTTATTTTGGCTGTTGTTTACTTTTTTCTTGTTTGTTTGTTTGAAAGCCGATTGTTTCTGTCCTAGATCCCAACAGCAGTAGCAGTAATGGATCCCTCTCACTGTGAGGAGACTCGTGCTGGATGTCATAATGTACCAAATCAGTATTATCAGAGGATGATTCTTATACATTCACTGAAACAAGACTCTTCTGAAAACCTTATCAATAAAACCTAATTGTTTACTTCAGCTGAGCAGTGTGTAAATCACTCCCATCTCCTGCTTTCTGGGTTTGTTATTTGACAGAATGTTTCTGTTAATCTGAGTTTTTTAGGATATTCTCATAATTTGCTGGTAGGGCTGTAACGATACGTTATCTCACGATACGATACATATCTCGATACATTGCTCACGATACGATACACCATACGATATATTAACATTTTTCTTTGTTCTGCATTTTCAGTAAAACAAAACTCTCTGTATAATATTTATTTTGCTTTGATACGATGACAATGGATGAAACCAACACACTCATTTATTTTTACATCAGTTTGTAGTACAGTGAGCCCTCACTAGTTCGTGATTCGACTTTCGCTGATTCACAACTTTGTGGATTTTTCAGAAATATTCATCCAAAAGACCTGAACCAGGTGACCCTCTCTGAGGATTTATCCCTGTGGGGTTCATTTGAATCTGTTTAAAATATTAAGAGTTGTGAATTAAAGACTTTTATTTACAAAACAACTATACTGCATGTCTAAGATGTAAACCTGTTGGGGACAAGACACCAGCTCCCTGTGACCTGAACAGGAAGAAGAAGCAGAATGAAAGGTAACAGGTTCTGTACTACTAGTAATAACTACAGTACTAGTGAAGTGAAGCTGCACTGTGATGTGCCCAGGTATCTCTTTGGAGTCTTCTGATGCTCCGGTTGGTCGACAGAGAGCTGACACCCCCCCCCATTCATTGCAGAAGATAGACACAACACTCCCCGCCCCCATGATCATGTGACCTTGAACCACAGTAACCGACTACACAAAATCAGGAAGTTATCAAAAGTTTAACGTCTGTATTTCAAGTGGGAAAGTAACTTCAAATTCCACAGTTCTTAACGAGTTGGAGTTCAATCCTGTTAATCATCCATTTGTAAAACCATTCTTCCTACTGGGATCGTTTGAGTCTAGATTCATGGTAAAGTCTGAAAATTAAGACAAAACTTACATGCATGATTTTTTTTAAACATTCACATCTAGTTTAAGAGGGAAGTTTGACAATTTACCAGTTTTACTGTCTATTAAAGAATCCCTTCCATTAAACCATCTGGAGAGGTACATGTGGACGTATACATGAGTCCATGTGTGTGAATGAGAGGGACACAAGTGGAACAGTGAAGCTACATGGAGCAGAGATCAATAAGATGGAGGATTAAAGAGTCCCTTCCATTAAAAACAGTGTTTCTGAGGTTTCTGTTGAATATTTTAGCTCCACAGGTGTTCTTACCTTCATAGTGGGTGAAAACAGGTCAACAACTTCTCTTTCAGTTTTAATCTCTCAAACTACGCAGGTGGTGATAAAACCCGAGTTCTCCCGAGTTCTAACAGTCTGTATCTGTTTCATCACAACTCCTTTGTTCGTTAGTATTCATCAGCTCCTGCAGTTGAAACCACACCTAGCATGCTGCTGGCTAAAAGCTGTTAGCATAACACCTAGCATGCTGCTGGCTAAATGCTGTTAGCATAACACCTAGCATGCTGCTGGCTAAAAGCTGTTAGCATCAGACGTAACAAACAGGAAGAGACTACATGTTCATGCGCAGTATACCTTGCTCTCATAGGCTAGTTTGTTAGCCAATCAGAGTCCAGCAAATTTAAATAAGGAATATGAACGAGCTGCTGCTCGAAGCCTGACGGAACCAGTCGAATTTTAACACAGACAGATTGAAAGGTCTGTTAATCAGTGTTTCCTGACGTTTTTTAGGTATAAAATGTTTCATATTACTGGTTAATACTTTGGAAATGAAAACCAAGTCCTGAAATGTGTATGAAATGGACTCTTTAAACAAAAAATGTATTAAATGTTTAGCGTACAACATATTTTATTCAAATTCATTTGCTACTTTGAGGTTTGAGGTGGTCCACAATGTTTTTCCTAATTAAACTGACCTGATCAAGAGTTTTAATCATTAAATCAAATCCTGTAAAAAAATAAATAAATAAAATAAAAGTTGAGTGATTGTTCAGTCACGCCACTGAAACCTCCCACAGCTTTTAGGTTTACGGTACTCTGTTTGATGGCCAACATTTAAAAATAAAATATTTCTATATTTTATCTGAATTTCTTGTATTAACAAAATACTTTAAAAAACGAAGAGAATAAAATCTAAAATTTGTAGTTTAATTACATGAATCATATTGTTGTGATTTCAGTGGACGTGTTACAATAAATGTTCTGTTCTTGTAGCTTTGTTGGAAAAAACATGAGTAAATCCATCTGGACTCCAGCAGCAGGCTACGCACGTGCGTGCGCGCGTGCACACACACACACACACACACACACACACACACAGGAGACTGCAGTCCACACAATAATTGGAAATGACAACATCTTTAATTATAGCAATAAATTATTTTAATGCAAGACGCTCATCCAAAAGCAAAAAAGCATCCAATGACTAATATGGTTACTTCTGTTTAGTCATCACAACTTTATCATATTTTCTGGTTTATGTTCTATAATAAAAAATAATTGAATTATTTTTCATATCAATGTAGGCAAAAATGCAGCCATTAGATGCTAACAGTAATGAAACATAAAATCACTGTTGTCTTTAAAAACACATCACATTCATATCCAGAAACAGTGTGAAAATGTAAGTGATACATTTCAGGCATCAGATTCTTAAGATCAACCCGTAGACTCTCGTGTAAGAGGCGGGGTCTCGGTGAGCTTTGGGAACAGAACCCAGACTGGGATAGTCCTTTGGCTGTGGATCAGGTAGCAGGATGGGGGGGGGGGGGGGAAAAAG
>SSNP01000270.1:88537-98589 GCA_006937955.1 Pachypanchax playfairii
GGGGGGGGGGGGGGGACAAAGCAGGCAGGAGTGATTTCTTTACGAGGTAATTCATTATAAAGTGCCAAAGAGCATTACACTAGATAAGCCTGAGATCCACTGTGGGTTCACTGTGTGTATGTGTGTGTTTGTGTTGACTGTGTGTAGTTACGTGCCTGAGATGCATGTTTGAGATCAGTTACTAGCGGCTACAGTGTAATCTACAGACGAGTTGGTCTGTCAGTCAGCGCTGAGGGCTTCACGTCGAGCTTTTCTTTAACAACAACATGGAGGAGAAATAAGAGGAGAGCTGGAGGGAGGAGCAGGACTAAAGGCAGACAGGGGAAAGGTTGATGGGGTTCACTACAGAGAAGGAGGGGGGGGGGGCAAACGGCGTTATGTCAGCATGTCCCACAGGCAGCAGCAACACAGGGCCGTCCAGCAGGCGGTCAGGCACGTGTCTCCTGTGTCGTCCCGTCTCCTGTCTTCCACCACATACACTTAAAGAAAAAGAGATTAAAAAGAACAGAGAAATAAATGAGTGATTTCTTTACTAAAAATGTAGAAAACCAGAGACTGAGTGTCTCCAGCAGTGAGTTTAAGACTGATACGATTTCTTTAATTACATTCCTCATAGGAGGAACGTCTCCATGGTGACGCCACAGCAACGATCAGATAGCGGTCAAGTACCCTGAGCTCAGCTGCTTTACAGGCACATAAAGGAACGTTCAGGACATTTCCCTTTATTTAACACGTACAACACAGACTTTATTTTTTAATAAGAAACATTGAAGTATTGTGTTACACACGCATGAGCTGTAACAGATGTTCACACCAATAGACAAAAACAAGTCAAACAAAAGGTCTGAATAAATACATCTCCCTTCTGTGTTTGTTCTATTAATTATTTATGTGGAACCAAACACTCATCCAGCTTTTAACAGCCATCGCTGTCAGACAACCTGCTCAGGCTTTGATACCACACAGATCCCATCAGTCTCTGGCTGACGTTTAATGAATGTCTGAAAAGAATAAAAGTTTGAACAACTAGTAGAAGAACATTCAATTAATTCCAAAAGCAGCAACACCTCACAAAAGAATCTTGTGTTTTTTAGGCAGATTCATTTTTGAGAATTTTAAAATGAGCTTCTTTTGTTCTGCAGCCTGTCCCGCCGTTTACTGGATACTCATTTGGGAAATGCTGATGAAACGACTCACCTTTCTTTTTAAATCGAGCTCCATTTCACACAAATGGAATCCTTAATGACTGGGTTTTAACAGAGTGGAGCTGAAGCAGTTATCTGACAGGTACGTAATGAAATTAGAGATAACAGCTTCCCAAAAATCTATCAACTGTTTGAGTAAGTTCTGAAACCAAGTGAAAAATAACTATATTCTATTAAAGATATTTGTGCATAATGTCAATGATCTAAGGAGCCGAGTGAAAAGAGTTGACTGTAATGTGAGCGTCTAATTACTGAAAATAAGCTGATGGAAAACGTTCTGAAACATTACTACAAAAGTCCACCAACGTTTTGGTATTTTTAGCTGCTTTTATTTAATAAAATACCCGAGTAAATATTTGAGGAAAGAGTTCTGCATCTTAAATCATTTGAAAGGAAAAACAAGTGCTGAGTCAACACATAAAGTTGTACATTGTACTTTGTATCTACAATATAATGACCAAAAGCTGCACATGCACGCACACACACACACACACACACACACGCACGACCTTGAATGACCTCCCATTTTTTTTTGTCTTTGTAGCCCCCCCCCCCCGTACATTTTTTTTAGGTTGATTGGATCAAAGTTTCTAACTGGAGGGTTTTTGAACATGAACGGCTTGTTTAAGGTCGTCACACAGAACCGGAGGTTGGGGGTCTGGTGGGTGTGCTTCAGATCAGTAACCTGCTTTATAACTTGAGTGTCCTTGAGCGTAAGGTCATAAACTAATGGCTGAACATTCTCTATCAGGAGTTTTCATGAGAGAGCAGAAGCAACCCCAGACCATCACACTACCACCACCATGTTTAACTGTTAGTATGCTGTTCTTTTTTAAAGAAATACAGTGTTAATTTGACATCAGCTGTAGGCCTGGGCAATTAATCAGTTAAATTAATTCATTTGAATTTTTTCTTGTGGACAATTTAGAAAATAAATAAATAAATTAAGTTTTTGCATAGTGGTGCTTTTTGGCCCCCCTGAGTTTCCGTAGTGTTAGTTTTACATGGTTTGCTGTGAAAGACGTGCAGCACGAGACCCCACGCTGCAACATTTACCTAAAGACCATCACAGTTAAAGGCCTCAGCACCACAAACTCATTCTAACACCTGAAACAGAGACATCCAGCCGAACATGAAAAACACCGTCTCTGAGATGAACAAACACCGCAGTGACCAACAAACATTAGCTAAAAACAGCTAACTGTAGCTGAATCCTTTGTACAAGGCAACGCAAATAACAGGAAAGAGGTACGATGGAGAACAGTCACTGAAGCGGTCGCTTAAAGTTGTCGCTTGTTTGTACTTGTTGCTTTTTAATAAGTAGGAGAAATCGGACAAAATCAGAGATTTTATTTATTTTATTTTTAAGCCATCTGGCCCAACCCTAATCAGCTGTAACAGGATGCACATCATCCAAAAAGCTACTCATTTATCAAGTCCACAGACTATTGTTCTGAAAGTCTTGAGGATCATGGTAATGATTTTAAGTCTTTGTTCTTTTTGATCAGAAGTGGTTTTCATACGGGAACTCTTGTGGAGGCCATTGTTGCTCCGTCCTTACGCCTGCAGACATTTAAATGATTTTCTAGGTTTTTGGCGACCTCCTGCATGAGTTGTTGATGTGCAGGCTGCTCCTTTTGTATTTATTCAGGTTATCTTTGCCTGATATTAAAACATGTTTAATGATCTTAAATGTGACAAATGTAAAAACAGAAGAATTCTGTAGGGAGGTTATTACTTTTTTGCATCTCTGTATTTGCTGTTTTTTAGGAACATGTACACCTAATTAATGGTGTTAAAACAGAGAGTACAATAGGAAGTTGCACCTCTTAAAGCAACAATGCTTTTGTAGCTTTAGTAATTCTGCAGCAATGACTTCCTGTGTGACACAACACTAAGAATCTTCACTGGTCATTGTCCACAACCAAACAGATCCAGCAGCAGCTTCATGAGACTATTTCTGTGTTGATAAGACGCAGCTGAAGTGATCAAAGGGTGAAATATGTTACTGTGTTACTGTGTGATCTTTGTACTGCAATAAAGAAACTGACCAGATGCACGAAGGACTGAATAATTCAGATCATATACTGTTAGTGCATTAAAGTGCATGTAATGTCCACTTGGATCAAGGCCAGTATAATGTCTATTAAAATGTTTGAACTGGAAGATTGTCCAACCATAAATAATAAAGTCAGCTTAACTAGTGATGGAGAAGGTAACATGCAACAAGCAGCAGCTCCAACAGTATCACTAGTCATGTGATTATTGATTAGCAGTCTGGTGACGTGACCATGCACACAGTATGTTCAACACAGCACTTCTTCTGTACGCCTACATTCAAAGCATGAGCTGCTCTGTTGACAACACTCACCTGTGTTTTTTGGAGCTTCCCCATACATGGGCCCAGGGGGGGGTGCACCCTGCCAGTCATACTGCGGCTGTCCAGGGTATCCATAAGGAGGCTGTCCTGGGGCCGGATAAGGGCCTCCAGGCCCCATTGGTCCAGGAGGGTAGTTAGGGTAAGCTGAATTGGGCTGGTCCATGTTCACAGGATATCCCTGCGGGGGAAAACCCTGGGGTGGGTAGCCTTGGGGAGGTGGTGGGCCCTGGGCTGGGTAGCCTGGAGCAGTTGGGCCACTGCCTGGATAAGGAGGGGGCTGTTCGAAATTCATCACTGCTTTGAAGAGTTACTATAAATAAAACAAAACCACACGAGTGTTAGGTCTAGAATCAACAAATCAATGCAACAACTGACATTAAGATGAGAATAAACACAAAATACTGCAGTAAATCCAACATATTGATCACTGGTCCCTGGTAAAGACCAATTAATGGGTTGGTGAACAGAACCGAACAGTTTTAAACTGGACAACCTTATTAAATAAGCAATGATCTTTAAATTTATCGGTCAGTAAAGACACATTGACAAGCGAGTAATTTGCACCAGCAATTGCATCCTTTCAGTGTGAAAGAGCTATTTAATGAAAAAGGCAGTTAGGCATTTATAAAACGGTAATAAAAATAAAGTTAGGAGAACCAAAAGTTTTAGATGTTCCTAAAAGGAAAAATGGATTTTCTAATAGGATCATCTGCAGCTCATTTTACTATTCAAGCTCTGATTTATATTATTATTAATAATAATAATAATGACAGCTGTCACTCAAACTAGTGACTTGTTCCATTTTACGTTTTTAAGAATGTTTTGTTTCAGATCTATAAATTACACAGAAATACTCAAATGTTTTTGGGTTCTTTTATTTGTAGACAAATCTCATGTAAGATTATTACTTATTTGTACAACTCAACTTAGAGACAGTGATAAGGGGCTCGACATCGCCTCTCCTCCATTTTCAATGGGACATGTTACAAAGCGATAATCGCAAGTGAAATGTGAAAATCATGCATGTGAAATTTCGTGCTCATGCAACCCCAGAAAGTCGAGAAATCTTCAACTTTTCATCGCTGTCGCTCAGACGAGGACCAATCAGCAGAGGTTTCATTGACTGACCAATGAGCTGACAGGATGCTGCTCGGTCATCTCCACGAAAACATAAAGGAAAAACTGAATTGAATTGAACCAATTTACGTCTTTTTCATCTCTTGTATAGCAAAGTCAGAAGTTCAGAGCTTTTTCACCCCTGAACTGCTTTGATACCCAATTTGACAGCCAATTAAAGCCACGGTAGACTCCTTATTCACCCCGGAACAGAGCACGTCGCTGGATGTGTCGCTGCCGCCTCCCGTGTCTCAGGTTTTCAAGGTGGCTGCGATGAGTTTCACTGATCGCTGTCGTTTGTCGCCTCCCGTGTGTCGAGCCCCTAACGCAATGACCTTTCTCTGGAGAAAATAGAAAAGATTCAAAATACTTTATACAGTGGTCGATGTTTATATGCACGACCTCGGTGTCCAGCAGTTTAGTGCATATAAGCATGTTGTGCATATAACCGTCGACCACTGTATAATGAACAAACAGGTAAATTCAACTAAAATACACACATCTTTTTATTTTCTTTTGTTGTATCTCATATTGTGAATTATTGCTCTTCATTCTCAATTCAACAACTGAAAAATGCATGTTGCAGATCTTAGATAAAATTAGAATCAGCAGGTTAAAGATGTAAGAAGTAAAATCCAAACCCGCCTTGGAAACTGTAATTGTTGAGTCTCTTATTAATACCAGTGAAAGAAAACAAACAAACAAGTGAAAAGATGCAGCTAATTCTTGGTATCCTTCTATCAATTAAAAACAAAACACCAACAATAGCCACTGAAATAATTTAAAGTAAACAAAACTGTAGTATTTTTAAATAAAATTAATAACATCAAAAGGTCAAAAGGTGGGACAGGATGATCTAAAGGGTGTCAGATGTATGTAGTTATAAACTAATAAAAATGTCCTGGTCGAAGACGACGGTACCAATAGAGAAGCTACATCCATCTGATGACAGAGATCATGACTGGAGGGAGACGAGAGATACATACGTGAGGCTTCATTCCAGATGGGGGAAGTTTTACGTTTTTCAACTCATAACAGTAGCTACGTTTACATGCGCCATATTCTCCCAATCTGATTAAAATCTTGGTCGATCAGAATTCCCAAATCCCTGTTTACATGGACACTAACTGAAATGATCTGATCATGCCATGAGTACACATGCACCAAGCACTCAATCAGGTTAAATGAGTTGAGCATGCGCACAGCGAGTTGTAAACAAACTCCGTCCTTTCTGCACGTCTTTCCCGCCCCATCGTGTGCTCGAGCTGACTCACGTTATCCCCAATATGGACCTTCTGCAGGTGATTACCTTTATGTTTGGGTTTTTACTGGTCGCATTAACCAAGCTAGAGGCTGAATACATATTACTACTGCTCCTCCACCACAGGAGAGGAGAGCAGGATGACAGGATGACTGCACCAGCAGACCACTTCTGTTTACTTCCCGCCATGTTTTCTACTTGGGTCTGTGAAAGCAGAAAGACGTCACGCTGAAGTTGTACGCATGCGCAAAGGGCTCTTTTCACCCTTTCATTCTGAATGGGTGTATACATGCACGTCTATCTGAATGAAGATTAGACAAAACCACCCCTCTCCATCGGAAGTAAATTTCATTCTGATCAGGCTGCATCGGATCAAAACATTCGGGTTGACATGTTTACATGACGTCTTTTTTATACGATTGGGCGTTTATTCCGATTAAATGTGTCCATGTAAACGTAGCTATTGACAGGGAAATACATCTATTGAAAAATCCACTGACTATGACAAAGAAGTTCCGTTAAACACTTTCAGTGAACCTTGATCGAAATCCTGTTGAAAATCTGTCGAAGGAGCTGCAACATGCAGATGTGGAGAAAGAACCCTTTAAACCTGATACAGCTGGAGCAGTTTGATCATGAGGACTGGGTCAGAATACCTGTCGACAGGTGCAAAAGTCTGACTCAGACTTACAGAAATACCTTGATAGCAGTTAAAACTTCATGCAACAAAATGTTTATTTAAATTTAGATGAATCTTAAACTTTATCCAGGTCTATTTCATTAGTTTGTTTTTTAATCATTACGATAAATATTAATCTTTTTTACCACCATGTCTGATTTTAATTTGATGATTTCAGTATCATTTTTGTCAGTTTCAAGTTATTTCAGTGACTAATGTGAGTTTTTCCTTTCTTTAACCAAAAAGGATGTCCACATCTGTACAGGACTGTGAACGGTGCATGTTTACACCATAACCTGAATCTTACTGCAAACAAACTGAACAGGATTGATTTCATCACTGCCCTTTTTCATGGGAGGTGATTAGGTAATTTCCCTGAGATCCGTTAGGTAACAAGTTTATCTGAGTCCAGATAAGATGCAGACAGGAACAAGACTCACCTTTCTCTAAACCCAGACAGCAGATGAAAGGTGACAGTGGTTAATCACAACCCTTAAGTATTAGTAGTACTTTAAGTTAATTCCATTAGAAATAGTTAGAATTCACAAACAGGGTTAATTTCATTAAATGTATCCTTATTGGCCCGTCTGTTTCTTCCACACATACAGTGTGTCAAAGCTACAAGATGACAGAAGACAGACAGGTGGATGGGGGGGGGGTGGGTGGGACCATACAGGTCTGTGCTGGTTGTGCTTTCACACTTCATGTTCCTCTTCTTTCACACTGAAAATGTGACACGTCATTTGAGACAACACACTGACATTGAGAGATCTACATGATGGAAAGAAGAGAATGCTTCCAGGTTTAAACTTCAGACCATATAGAAATGTTTACAAGTGTCTGAAGGATATCTGTTCCACTTTAGACTTCACAATCAACCACTAATGGAGTAGATCTGAGCCCATCGCAAACCACTACGAGAACCTTATCAAGTAGAACAAAAACAATGGAAAATGGGCTCGACCTGGAACCTGAAACTGTACTTGTTCACCCAGGATTTCTGTTTCTGGCTTATTTACACTGTAAACACATCGTCACTAACCATCAAACATCCAGAATCCCTTTAAAGAATGAAAGTCCCAGTAGCTGAAGTTTATCAGCCACAGAAAATAACTGCTGATTACAGTTTTATCTAGGTTTAACCATCTGTGCTGGAAAAACTAATATTAGATTTATTGGGTCTCTGATTAGATAATATTTATCTTTAAACACAAGTAAACATAAAATGGATCAAACAGGAAACATCATGTTTATGATTCATCAAAGTGTCATTGCAAGGTTTTTTCCTAAAGATGTCCAATATTTCATGACCTTAAAGTCTCCTTAAAGCCACTGACAGATGACAAAGCATCTGGGTAAGTCTGGCCACAGTAAATCCCAGATGACTTCCTTTTTCCACCTACACAATAAGACACCTTTTACGTCACCTGCTGACCCCTATCTTCCCAGAATGGGTTCTATCTCACCTGTGCTTTCCCACTATGCAATGCCAAAGTGTCTATTCTAAGTGCTTATTGTCAGGTTTGTTTCTTCTCTCTTCTCACTGACAGCAGGCTTTTGATGTGGTGAATAAAGTGGCTTAAAGCCATTTAACAAAGAAAAAACAACAACACGTAACCTGACACGAATGAGAACGTCTACCAGCAGTGTCTCATTTAATCCTTTTTCCTTGTTCCACATTTGAAAAACTCTAGATTTTTGATATCAAGTGAAAATGTAAGATCTGACTGACTAGGAAAATGTTTTATTATCTTTAACTAGGAAATGTTCCTTTCACCTTTCTGCGTGGTTGATTCTATAGCTTTGCATACGTGTCATTTGGTTTTCACAAGCTGAACAACAATCATAAGAAAATGAGCTCAGACTGTGTTTCCACAACAAAATAATGGTGATAACATCACATGAACTATACAGCTGAGAGATCTCTGGTTTCCTTCATTCCCTCTGAGATAATCTTATTTATACAGAAAAAAGAAATAAACAGCCCCAGTCAATCCATGTGGAATCACATAATGACATTTAGACATAAAACACAAGTTTAAATCAGTGGAAATTTTGACAGTCAGTTAGAATTTAAGGGATTAAAATACCCACAGAAGCTGGGAGAGTTATGTTCAACCAGGTTAAAATGAGTAGATCTGTAACTAAGTAGTCTGTGTTTTCTTTAACTGCCTCCGGGGACACAGAGACAAGAAGATATAAAAACACCCCTTTGGACCCAATTAAGAAGAGGCTGTTTATCTTACGCAAACACCTACTCAGTGCAAACAATAGCTTTAACTCTGAAGAATTAAACTAAATCTGTATTTAAACGTTTTAAGCAGGCCTCATAGCATCAATATGTTAGCTTTTTATCTTGGTTTTGTTCATTTGTTTTTTGCGTTGGTGGCCAGTGAACATTTGCAAAAATTATATTTTTCCGCATCGTCTCAAATATCACGCTGGGGTGAAAATAATCAACGTATTGCAAGCAGGTCAGATGTGGCACCTGCAGGCCAGAACCAGCCCGCAGCACTGAGTTCATGACTAGGCTCAAAATACACAGAAATGTAGAAGTTAACGGACATATTGAACCTCTTACCTTAAAACAAACAGTTTTCCAATATGTCCTCCTTCCCCGTAGTATCAGTTTAGTAAAATAACCTCCTGTTTTCAGTGT
Source organism: Pachypanchax playfairii (assembly GCA_006937955.1). Classification (NCBI taxonomy): domain Eukaryota; kingdom Metazoa; phylum Chordata; class Actinopteri; order Cyprinodontiformes; family Aplocheilidae; genus Pachypanchax; species Pachypanchax playfairii. Next base: position 97,838 of record SSNP01000270.1, read on the forward strand.
GTTTTTCTCTTCTTTCTTTTACCGCAACAAACGAACGAACCCTCTCTTGAAATCCAGTGCGCATCGTGTTAGCTGGACGTGACGTCATATGAGGGGGAACGCTCGGGGCGTGCCAGGGGGCAAAGATGCACGTGATTGGGTGCTGACCAGACTCATCGGTCAAGGCGTCCAATCAGAAAGCAGATGCATGACACAATGGGACATTCGGGTGGGGATGATGACTTACGATCATTTGACTTGCTAAAACATTAATCAGGTCAACCATCGCACAATAAGTGACTAATACTTGCTAATCATTGATAAGTGACCTTGGTAATCTCATCTGTGTAGGTTTGATTGTATTTGTAGTATTCTGACAAAGTACCTGTTCTAACAACAACAAAAAAACTTGGCACATATTAGCTGTAATTTTTCCTTTTGATACAACAACCATATATTTTTTCATCACATGGCAGCAGAACTGAGAGTAAACTGCACTTGTGTTTTCTTCCCAGCAGATGGTAGCAGAGAGCTTGTTTTCTGCATGTACCGCAGTACACTAAACAAAACAAGCAGGGAGTCCATGTTTACGCCAGATTATACTGTATGTTTTACACAATCTGCTTACTTTTTGATAGTACCGTTTAACTTTCTACAGTGCATACATGTCAGAGGAAAACCTTATACATTTAAAATAAGGATGTGGCTTGCACTCATAATGTTTGTTTGTTCCAAAAAATGTTGTTGCTTTGCCTTTTTGGTCTCCCCCCCCC
>SSNP01000270.1:98844-129942 GCA_006937955.1 Pachypanchax playfairii
AGGTCAGAAATACACACACACACACACACACACACACACACACACACACACACACACACACACACACACACACACACACACAAGTGTGTTTTGTTATCCTTATGGGGACCGTCCATTGACTTCCATTGATTTTAGTAACTAGATTTATACCTAACCCAAACCCTTTTACTAACCTTAACCATTACTGATCTATAACTAACCCTAAGACTAACTAAAACTCTATTCACACCATACCTATAAACCTAACCCCTAACCCTAAAAAGGGGAGTCCCCCTCATGGGGACCAGGCTTCGGTCCCCTCAAGAACCCTCGGACCCCAGAAAGATAGTAAAAGTCAGGAAACGGGTCCCCAGGAGGTCAGAAATACAAACCCACACACACACACACACACACACACACACACACACACACACACACACAGTGTTTTATATAGATACTATACTACCACCTCAATGTATGAGTTATGTTGTTAGTAATATGGAGTAAATATCAAGAGTGGAAGGACAAAGGTAATGAATGTGACTAATTAACATTAATTAACCTGTTATGATAAAACAGAATGCTGATTTCATCACAAGCTTTGACACTGTCACAAAAAAGAGCACAACACATACTGTATATCTGCATTTAAGTTGTTTTAAAACATCCAATAAACAACTTTCAGCACACAATCATATCTGATTACATTCCATTTTTGGAAACTATGTATTCTAATAGAATAAGAGAAGGTTTCTCTACTTGTCTTTCCTACACTTGTACTTTCTAAAGGCACCTACAGCTCTCACATTTGCCTAAACATTTCAGTTCAGCAGCATATGAGAAGGTGAAAAAATGGCAGAAGTCCTTAAAGTAGAACACAAAAAGAAACATTTTATGATTTGCAAAACCAAATCATAAAATGCAATAATCTGCAATCTGTAGCCTGTGTAAAAAACTGTTTAAAATACAAAAGTTTTTCATGAATGAGAAAGTGTGTCCAAACTTTGACTGCTGGAGTACCTGAAAATCTAAATTTTGACCTGTGACATAAAACCCCAGTTCCAAAAACATCTGGACACTGAAAAAAATGACAAACAGAACGCAATGATTTACAAATCAGATAAAACCTTATTTTATTCTCAGTGGAATATAAAAGACATTTTACCGTTTCATGAAAAAACATTAGCTCATTTTAAATTTGTTATGACAAAAAGGTTGAAGCATGGTGATGTTAGCACTGTGTATTATCTCCTCTTGTTTTAACATCTGTCTGTAAACATCTGGGAAGTGAGAAGACCAGCTGCTGGAGTTTTAGATGAGGAAGGTTGTCCCATTCTAGGCTGGTGTAGGATTCTAACTACTTAACAGTTCTGGATCTTTGCAGATGGATTTTTGTTTGATGATTTTCTAATTCAGCACCTGGACTCTTCTCCTGTGGAGACATTCTGTTGTGATGATGCAGAATGTGGTTTAACACTGAAATATTCAAGACCTTCTCTGAAAGAGATGTTGTCTAGATGGGAGCAGATGTTGATTTAAAACCTCTCTGTACTTTTCAACTTTGATGGAGCCTTTCCAGATGTGTAAACTGCCCACCTCATAAACACATCAGAGATGCAGCTGTTAATATATGTGTTGATAACAAACTCCTCTGGTCTGCAGGACACAGTGTCCAAGTTTTCCACAAAGAATTTCAAATTTGGACAAAATCTGACCAAAGAACAGTTTTAACTGAGCTTTGGTGGATAGATGACGCCATGTTTCTGGGTCATGTTTACATGTGGCTTCTTCTTTGTTTGGAACATCTTTAACTCGTGTTTGTGGATCACATGTGGAGGTTTGTTGACACACAGACTGTAAAATCTGAAGTGTTCTTGGCCAAGAAGTGATATACAGTAGAGAATAATTTAATGCAGTGATGCCTCAAGGTCCATAAATAACAAGCACCCCGTGTGACCTTTGACCTTGATGACCTTATGAACAGAGATTCCTCCTGATTGTTGGGATCTCTGATGGTGGGACATCGTTTTTCCACCACGTTTAGATGCAGATTGTTGAAAATTGGTGAATCTCTGTTGATCTTTAAATCTCAGAAACTGGTAGAACTTCCCACTTTCAACATCTGTAATATTGTTTATGTTCAACTGTGAATAAAATATACGTTTATGAAATTTGAAAATCATTTCTTTCTGGGTTTATTGATATTTTACACAGTGTCCCAACTTTTGGGGGGAATTGGAGTTGTATTTTCAGTAATTTGTATTTGCACTACTTATAACATTGTGCCTAGATATGATGTTGGTCAGAGACACTCTTCACACGTTAAGCAACATCCTGGCAAGAACTTTGAACCGTCAGCTCATACATCACCCCTATGAGGCATAGCAAAGATTGTGCAACAGATAGTGAAAAAACTGCTTCACCAAGCAAAATATGTGCCAACAGGATGTAACTTTAATAAGAATCCTGTATAAATAAATACATCTAAACATGTTGGACGACTAGTGTCTCCAGTTGGATTGCGAAACACAGCAAGGATTGAGGAGTTGCTTCATTAAGTGAGTAATTTTACTCAGAAATTCAACCTAAATGACTCTGCAAAAACTGCTGGCTGCATGTAGCAGACTGTAATGTGAAATATGCAGGTGTTCATCTGTAGATGCCGACATGTGGTTCACTTGAGCCCCCGCGTCCCCTCCCTGTTCCAGGAGATACCAGGAAGCAGGCTGTGTATTGCAGTATCTGTTTATATTGTTACCCTGACGATTTTGCCTGAGCATGTTCCCTCAGCTCGAACGGGGGCAGAGTACAAAAATAGAACCCGACCCTGACTTTATCCAACCCTTTAACGTTGAAACTTGAGTTGACTGAGTTTATGTAAATCACAGGGAAAGCAAGACATGTCATTACCACTGTTGTTTACAGTAGTACAAGAGAGACATTTTCCAAAACAGTAGTTTATGACTGTACAGGATTCAAACTGTTAACTAGTAAATATAACTATCCAACTTATGCAACATGTTTTACTTTTATTATTCTTAATCCCAGTTCAGTGATTTCAGCTTGTCTATACTGACAAGCGCATGTGTCACTGCCATATGTTCTGTATTATATATCCTCACTAGGACACGCCCACTAGTGCTTCACAGCTGCTGCAAAAGATTCTTGCCATATCATCACACATGACTTCACATTTATAGAAAAACTGTGTCAATAAAATCTACAGATATAAAACAAAGAGCTTGGTTTAGTTTAAATTCAGTTATACAGTGTACGTACGTGTTGCAGATAACGTTAAATTAATAATTCTGGCTTTTATTAATGAATATGGAAGAGATTTGATTTGATCAAAGATCTTGTGGCACAGATATTAAAGCAGTCTCTAGATTAAGGTGACATTCATGACAGCTGATCATTTTGTAAACGTTTCAGTTTTGTGTTCACATGGACTTTTTGTTTGTTATTAAGTAGAAGATCCCTGGAGATCAAAAGACACAGCCACATGGTGCTTGTTGAAGCTTCCTGGCGTCTGATCTGTTTCTCATGTTAATTTACAAGCTTTACAAAAACAGGCATTTCTTTTTGTGACCAAACAAAGAGTTCAGCTGTTTTAGTCTTATTCTGAAGTATTAGAATATAGAATTAAGAGTCCGTACTTGTAACTTGCCTGTTGGGTGTGTAATGCTGCGGGCCTGGAACAGCTGTGTGGACTGACCTACATCACTAAGTCACATGTGGTTGACAGAAGTTCTTATCTGCCCTGCACTTGACATGCACCTTGACATTAAAAATATCTTTCAGATCTGAACTGTGAGCTCAGCAGACCTGAAATAAACATTATACCATAAATAATCCAACTACAGTTACAAATGTAAGTTATGTGTCTGGACAAAGAGCGACTCGCCCGCCCAGTGATACAATGTGCTTTCACCATGTCTAGCTCACTGACTGCAGCTGCCTATTTATGTTCAGACCTTCCCTGCTGTCAGTGTCCATGAGTTACAGATCTGGAACAAGTAAAAGGACTCAGTCTTAAACCTGCTGATGTGGATGGGACCAAGTGGACTGAAGAGCCTGCTAAAATCTACTGTTCCTTCAAGTCTTTCTGTCATCAGATTCATATGCACAACATCTTATAATACATCAAGATAAAATGGGATAAAACACGTGTATAACAAACCCTTTAGCAAATATTTCATTGCATTATAAAGTCAACACAGATTAGCTCATTCAGCCTGTCTGCATTTGGAAATCTGTTTTAATACAAATAAATCCTTCCATGCAAAAGCTAAACTCAGTTACTGATTAACGTGTTTGGAATCATGGTTATTCTAAACACAGGAGCACATTACGAAGTATATATTCACACTGCAAAAACTTTAGGAGAAAAACATGAGATCATGAGGAAGTAAATTACTCTGTACAAGGAATGAAGTTTTACATGAGCAGTTAGTGGTTTATCAAGGCAGGGGTTTGAAATGTTGGTGTCCAGGCCCCACAGAGGGAAGTGAAAGCCTTAAAGTAGTACTAAATAACTTTTCCACAGCCGTGTTTCAGATGGCTATTGCTGGAATCAGTGTAGAAATATGCTACCTGTTAAGATGTGCTACAGATTCCTTCTGCACATGTGCTGTTCTACAGTCTTAACTTCAATAAAAAGATTTATCATTTACTTTTGTCTAAATGTTTCCATAAATACATTTTACGAGTCATAAATTCTTCCAGGACAGAAACTCTAAATATGATGTTATTTTTACTTTCTTTACATCGTCAGAGCAACAGGCAAATGTTTGGACACACCCAGAGGCATTTTTCATCAGGGCAGCATAAATCAGCAGAACACCACTTCCTGCTGAGACCTGAATTACTGAAGTTGACATCTCTAGAACTTTCTTTTATAAACACTGTATATTTTCGCTTTGTAATAAAAACTCATAGTAAAACTGATGAATGGATGTAAACTGTGTAAGAGTTGAAGTTTCCTCATTTCAGCTTCTTTGTAATGTTTTTATAGCTCAACCATCGGGGGTGTGGTAAGTCCTTACAGGTTAAAATAAACCAAACACATAATGAATATTCACAATCTTTATTTGTTACTCTCCATACAAAACAAAGTAAGAGTTGATTTTCAGTAGGAATCCATCCTCATTAGGAGACACTCATGAACCCATCACATAACGTTACCCATCTGCTTTTTAAAGAGGATCAAAAGAAAACAGCCCTGCATTAGAAGAACCCTTTTCTACACGTCTTCATGTATGAATCATACCCTCAACTTAAAATAATGGCTGCGTAGCACATGTTTCTTATTTACAAAAGATAAAAAAGTTAAATCAAAACTGCATTCCTACTAAATGCCGTGGTTGCTTTGAAATAAATGATCAACCCAATGTAACGATTAATACCATTTTGTTTAACACTTTATAGAGTGAAAAAACACCCTACTTCAATTGCCTTTCCATTTGAATTCCTTATAAAAAATGAAAAAAAAGCTTTATGTTTAATGCATTACAGTCATTTATGACTTGAGGCTTTTTAACAAAAAATTCTCCACAGGAGGCGATACGGGTGCTCAGATGTCCATCTCAAACTGGCTGTCATCTGTTAAAACAAACAAGAAAAGTGTCAAAACAGCATGTTAGAAAACACATGGTGACATCTGATTATCAATTTGTTTAGCAGTGAAACCACAGAAGGACAATCTTCAGCACTTATCAGTGAGACACAGTTAACAGAGACAGAAAGGGAGACAGGGTTTGACCTTCATGTTGAAAAAAAGGTTTTAAATCCCATCAGGTCATTAGAAACTGTAAAAAACCAAGCAAGAATTCTGATGCTAGAGAATAAAAGTATAAAATAATTTAACATTTCATCATCAACATCAAAAGTAGCTTTAAAAATGTGCCATTATTAATCCTGTTCATCAGGACTTGAAAGCATAAGACTTTTCTCACTGCAGGAGATATCAAACCAGCACACAGAGTAAAAAAACATCATCATGGAGGACAAAAAGCAGGATCTGCAGGTCTACTGTATAGAACTGCTAATGAAGTCCAACAGCAAGAAAAACCAGGTTGAGTTCGACAACACTCACAGGTCGTCTTATCAGCTGGAATAATCATCTGTATTTTGGATGTTTAGAAACCAGAAGACTTAAAGAAAAATAGAGAAATATTTACCTGTAATGTCTTTTTCCTCCTCTTCAGCCTCTTCTTTGAGGTCCTGCAGTTTCCCCATGGGGTGTGTGGACGGGACCGTTACCCCGGGGATCTGAGGCAGACAGCACGGGGGTGTCCGAGCAAGAGGGGAGTTTCGGCAGTCTAAGAGAAACTTTCTGTCGTAGATGATGCGAGTACCTAAAAGCCAAAAATGGAAAGGGAAAGCATGCCAAAACAAAAACAAGACAATTTTGAATCTTAGAAATTAAATTTATAGCTTTAATTTTCTTTGCAAATAGAAGAAATTAAGATTTAATCCCAACTATCTTCTAAAAACTCTCTTTCATAATAAATATTGTGTGTGTGCATCCTACTGACTCACTCACACTTTCAAACCAACAACGTGCTTATGCTTGCTTAAGATGACTTTTTTTAACCCCGGATGTAGTCACATGACTTCTACTTCTACAAAACCCATCCAGGAAAACATGTTGACATTTCTTTCAGCCGTCACAACTTTAACTTGAACTGGGATTAAATTCATGGAAGATCCACCCGTGTCATAAAAGGCTTGTTGTGAGAAGCTGTAACAGGACACGAGTCAGGAGTGTTCTGTTACTTATATTCTTTACTGGAGTTTGAACTGTTGTGTACGAGCATCAGCTCAGACGTGCAAAACATCTTATGTAAGATTTCTGAACAGTTCATGGTGGACAACGAGAGGCAGTACAAAGAGGAGGGGCAGAAACTGGCCTAGAATGCAATGTAAAGAATAGCAAGGCATACGGTCATATAAAAAGGAGGGGTTGGGGGGGGGGTCTGTCTGGTGCATGTGGAATGCAACTTAAAACCCAGCAGTGGGATTTTTTATAAGCCCATTTACCCTATGGAGTCAAAGCTGAAGCAAAAATACACACATTAAACATCAGACCCCCCCCCCCCATTAAGTGTACACAACGTTCTTTACTGTTCCTCAAACTCAGACCAGGGTGCAGCAGAGATAGGACGGCCTCCAACTCCACCATCCACTCAGAGGCCAATCACAGGGCTCTGCTGATGTCCCCCCCTCCCCCCAAGTCGAGGGTTAGAAAGTTCCTTTTGTCTCCAGATAACAGGATTGTTTTAATGCTATAACGACCTGAAGGGTGACGCTATTAAAAGCAGTTGTTGTCAATACAAAGTATATCGCTGTGTTTCAGATTGCAACTTCAAAATAAAACAAAAGTAAAAACGTACAATAAAATAATCTTTCCAGCTGAAACAAAGTGTCACCAAAAAATGACAAACAGCAACTCTTTAATCATGCTCTTTACATTTCTTGTCTGTTTCCATGATCGTAAACATTGTTAATACATTTTGACAACTTCGTGTGTTATTTAAAAAGTGTTTTCACCTTTACATGAGTTTGGTGAAGTCTGTATTGTTTGCAGATTATCGCGAGATTTTAATCTTGCGGCTCAACAAACTAGCCTGTCAAGTCAAACTTTTTGTGTTTTGCGTAATAATGCAAGTAATCATGATTTCGAAGGAAAAGCATAAAATACAAACTCTGCAGCTGATATATATATATAATTTTTTCCCCCCAACTTTACCTCCAGGCGTGGTGGAGAAGAGGGTCCCCCCAGGTGTCTGACTGTAACAGTCCGGCAGTTGGGACCAGTCCTTCAGGGTGAGGACCCTGGTAGGAATTGGGCAGCTTTTAGTTTGTTTTGTACCAGTCGACATGTTCACTTCGACGCTGCTGTTTTAAGTCCCCTGGGTCGGTATTGTTCCTCCTCAGCTATCGGTATCGGTATAGATAAATAACTTCAAAGCTTGTATCTTAACGCGAAAGTAAATTCTGACCGACCAAAACTCGTAACGCGAAAGCTAAAACTAGCTATTAGTTTCGGGCCTGATGGTGTCCGTCGATGCAAACAGCTCCCAAACGCTACCATGTGCTGTGCAGTATTTGTAGCAGACGCAGTTGAGACCCAGCAGAGATGTTTTTGTGCGCTATGGCACGTGGGGCAAAAGTTCTGGGTACGAATGATTTGAATCAAACGGCAAGCCGCGCGGGTGGGGATAACATACAAAAGTTGTGACAGAACATGAAACACTTGAACTAGATCTAATTTAACTCAAATTCAATTGCCCATAAGTGAGAAAGTATCAATGTAGAAAGATACTCATGATACAAGCTTATTTTTTATCATTTAACTAATATATATTATGTACGTTACAATGCATCACGGAGCCGCTCGTGATGGAGGTGAATAAAACTAAAGACAGACATTTTTGAGAGAGAAAAGTGTTTAAAAACATTCCACTTCCACGGCTGTGTGTGATGGTAATTTTGAAAACAGCTTTCTTTTTTTTTAATGTTTTGTTGCTTCAGAGGTATAAAACAAGCGCAACTCCACCTGATCGTAACAGTCATTCCTAACACCTCACACTGCCCCCTACAGGTGACGTGTACGGAACAAGCAGAGCACGTTTGTCACGAAATGCTCATCACTTTAATCTCTCCATGTTAGAATGTTATTTATTTCATACAGCCATTGGACATACTGAGCAAAAACACTGACAATAAAAGCCATTTGATCTCTGTTGTTTAATTTTATCATTACTTTGAATTGTTTTCAGACACGTGTAAATTTTATCAATGTAATTTTTGCGCATTTTTGTAAAGCTTCTCCAAAGTTTAACCATGTCTGACCATGAATCAGTTTAGATTTTTATTTTTGTGTCACAACAATGCAGCACCAAGAGAAAAGAAAGGTTATTAAGATCTTTCTCTCTTTTTTGCCTTTTGGTTTTCTTTTACCCCTGTTTTATCTTGTTTTGTAAACGCATGGTGCGAAAGATGGTTTGTGTTAAAAACACACTGCTGTAAGTCCACACCTCTTATTGCTAATATACCCATTACAAATCAAGGGTTATTAAGTGGTAGGAAATCTGTTTGCTTTGAAAAATGACGACACTCACAAACTGGAACACTTTTATTTTGCAACGGTCATGAAAAATGAGATGACGTAAAAATATTTCACTAATCCCAAGTAATTTCTTGACTTCCTGTCATACAATAAAGAAATACTTCTACATTTCAACCGCTGGAGTGCGCCATTGGAAAAGTATACTTCTAAAAATATTGAAGTAATGTAATAATTCAAGTGATTATTTTTTCTTCCTCTCTTTTAATCATATATGTCCGTCACACCGGGATTCAGACTCGATACAGAAAACATTTAGTGCATATTTTTGGAAACTGAAAAAAGATTCTTCTTTACAGGCAATGATTGTGGGAATAAGTTTTCCCATTTGCTTGCAATCTGTGCCACCAAGAGCCGCCATTAGTTTTCAAATAAAATAAAATATTAGAACAAATCTGAAATTTTAATATTTTTTCAGATTATGTCATTTAGTCACTCAGCATTAATCAAAACACTGATTTGGATATGGTTGAAATTCGTTTTTAAATATATTTTCAAATCACAAAATCTGTTTCAAACGAACCATACAAAAAGAACAAGACAAGAAAAACAAGAACCAGTAACACGCGACGTACTCACTTCCTGTCGCGTTTGTCATTCAGGTGACGTCAGAGAAAAAAAAGGGGCAAATTTGACCTCGGCTTCTCATTGGCCCAAAAATATGGAATCAGATGACGTGTAGTTCCGGGTTTCTAGACCTCACAGAAAAGGTAACTTTCGGTCATTTCTGGTTCCAGACACGACCGACCGGGTTTTGATGCCGCTCAAGGTAAGAATGAGCCAAGTTTTCCAGTTAAGCAGGGTATCACTGAATCAGTAATCTCATTACTGCCTTTATCATTTAGTTAAATCGTGTTCGTGGTAATTTATTCGGACTATAATGAAGAGGGTTAAGTCACTTCAGCCTCGCTGGTTAATCAACTTGCTGTCGGCAGGTTGCTCAATGCAACATGAGGCGCCTTTTGTCATCATTCATCCGGCAGCCGTCCTGATTCTTGGCTGTACGTCGACAACTGTTATCAATTTGAATTTTATTTTTAAGCGCATGACTCCAACATTCGTTTTTTAATGTGTCTTTTGTGGTTAATTTAAACGAGATGATTATAAAAAGCACAAAAGACACAAAGTTTTATCGAATTGTTATAAAAATGTGTCAATTATTCGTCATTTGTGACTATATCCGTCTAAAATGGATGTTGCCATGGAAATAATAGCTATAGCTCATCCACGTGCGTCTTTTGCGTTCCATTTTTTCAGCACGGCACATTCTGGTTTATTTATCTCAATCCAAAAACGGCTGTACTAACAGAATTCGTCAGAAAAACACACGTTGATGTTTTTTAAAATCAATATATTTGAGTTCTCAGTTGTTTATTAGAGATGAGCTTTTTTAGTCCCAGTAGCCCGTGAACGTTTGTGTTAAACAACGTGCATCATTATTTGGAAATGGGGATGTCCTGTCGTTGCACAAGTTTTTTTCCGTGTTAAACAAGGTAAATACAATCCCCAATGATATTTAAATAAATAAAATCTGTTGTGAAACATTGCGCAGCCATTTTTTCATCTTGTGTTATAATTTTTTTTTCTCCTGAATATTACTGATGTTTGACGTAAGTTGGAGAAATGATTCACTTAAAAGTGAATCATGCTTTATGTCAGCTGGTGTCGTCAGAATAGGGCGTGTCAGTTACTAGAATTTATTTATTATTAAATATTAGTTCATATAGTTAATGAAACCAAGTAGATGATGATGATAATTAGGGCTGGGTATCACTCCTAATTTCCTGAATCGATTCGATTCACAAGAGCAAAAATTGATTCGATTTCGATTAATTTCGATTCGATTCAATATCGATTCTTTTTTCAGATATTTCTGTCACATTAGTATTTCTTGAATATCAGACATTCATGGATGGCAATTTTTATGAAATGCTGAAGCAGCCTTTCAACAGTGCGTATTTTATATACATTTAATATTCATGTTTTCATTAAAAATATCCAGAAGCAGTGGCATGTGGCATAACTGTAACAAAAGGAAATGTATATTTTAAAAAATCGATTCAGTGCTTTATGAATCGATTATAGATTTTTTATTCTTAAATCGATTTAAATCGATTAATCGATTTTTTAAACCCAGCCCTAATGATAATAATACAAATAGGAGTTAATACTGTTATTTTCCAGTATTTAGTTTTTGATTTTAAGACATAAAATCCCCCATATTGTCTATGTATTCCTGTTCATATGTCCAGCTGTTTTTATTGCTATGGGAGCATGTTCCACTGATGTTAGACAAATTTAAATCTCAGCTTCTCCATTAATACGTTGTGCTCTGCCTGAAGTGACCTTTCACTGACCACTGAGTGGGGTGAGCCTTAAGAGTGTTGTCATTGGTTGTCCGCAGCTCTGTCTTCCTCAGCATAATTCACTGGTCTGTGGTCATTGGATGGTGGCCAGTCTGGTCATGGCGGGGACAAGTTGCTTCATCCCTCAGTGACCCTTTAAGATAACCTGCTGTTTGTTGTAGAAAGACAGACAGGTGGGAGGGAACTGTTGAATGATTATCACTTACAAAGCTGTTGATATAATCAAGCAGTGTAAACTGATGGATCTATAACAGTGAGGCAGAGCAGGAAGGTGAGTCTGAGGATCGTGCAGCATGTCATGAGCTGATACACACTGTTTTATCAGTTCTAAGTGGAGTTTGGCACCAGACTGACTCTGTTATCCACCTTCCTCACTGAGGCAATTGTTTTCAAATGTGTTTTCTGCTCTTTTTTTTAAGAGCGGGGGTGAAATCAGACTTTTAACTTGTGATTTGTTCTTTTTATCTTGACTTTAGCTGTGACTTTGGACCAAGTATTTCATACAATAGTTCTGGAAGCCATAGAAAAGTTGCTGCTTTTCCAGAAGAACACTCTTTGAAAACATCCAACTAATCAGAGGAGACCCAGACTTTCCTACAAGAACACTTCCAGAGACCACTATGAGTGCCCAGTCAGTTTCTACCCTCCACTCCATCCTCCTCTTTCCAGTCCACCTGCTGATAGGACTGTACTCCATCATCTCCTTCCTTCCGTGGTACTTCATCATCGGAGCTGGACAAAAAAGATCCCTGTCCAAGCGAATAAAGGCCCGCTCCACTTCAGGTAAACCCGAGGGACCGTACCGCTCTGTGGACCACTTTGATTCTCTGGCCACTGAAGACTTCCCAGAAGTTGACACTTTAGATAAACTCTTCAGGTATTCTGTACAACGTTTCGGTCCAGCTCACTGTCTCGGAACTCGGGAAATACTGAGTGAAGAGAATGAGATTCAGCCCAATGGAAAAGTTTTTAAAAAGGTAGAGATGTCTAAATGTTTTTTAAAGCTGCATGATGGTATAAAAACATGCAGCAACAATATCCAAATCCAAAAGTCTTTGAAAAATGTCTAAAAGTGACTATTCCATGTTGTAGCTAATCATGGGGGAGTACAAATGGTTGTCCTACGATGAACTGGACTCCGTAGTGAATCAGTTTGGCAGTGGATTGGCAGCTTTGGGGCAGCAGCCTAAAAGCACCATTGCCATTTTCTGTGAAACCAGAGCAGAGTGGATGATCACAGCTCAGTCATGCTTCAGGCGCAACTTCCCATGTAAGTAAAAACAGTATGTTCAGAACATGGTGTTAATGAAATGTCAACATTCTCACTCAGTTTGTTTTGAAATCTTGCAGTGGTGACTTTCTACGCCACACTGGGAGAAGAGGCCATTGCATATGGACTGAAAGAGGCTGGCGTTACTCATCTTATAACCAGTGTGGAACTGCTAGAGACCAAACTGAAAGTGAGTGAAGATTTTAAAGGGGTTATGACATCAAAATGCACTTTTTTGAGTTTTTTGGGGTATATCATGATGTGTTGTGCACTGATGAGGCCGTGTGAACGTCCAAAGCGAGTATCAAAGTTCCCGTTTGTGGGTGGTCCGCTTTGTTTCATATTTAAAAAACGGTTGAATCGGAAAGCACCATTTTATCCTACGTGGCATTTCATCCTACGTATTTCATAGCGTCCAATAACAGTGCACAGTGAAGTAAACAGTCCAACCCCCCACCCACCCCCAGCCCATACACCGTTAGCTGCGTTGCGCTAGCTTGTGCTGCTGCACTTGAGAAGAGATGACTACGCAAACGGGGACCTGTTGTGTCCAAGGATACTCAACCCATGCTGGAAGTTTCCACTCACTCCCGAAGGATGAAAAAACTAGAGAAGAGTGGCTGAAGTTCATTTATGGAGAAGTGCCACACAGTTATAACCTCAATTTGAGAATATGTTCAGCTCACTTCACGGAGGACTGCTTCCATAACTTGGGTGAATTCAAGTTGAGATTGTCAAAGAAACTGATTTTAATTAAAAATTCTTTACCAACCCTGAAGGAGGCGACCACATCGTCAATACCTGTAAGTTTATTTATTTAATAAAATGCTGCCTTGCCTGATAAACGTTTGTTCGTGGTCTGAAGAGTTCATGATGCTAGCATGTGATAGCCGCTCTAGCAACAATGTCCGTGAGCAACAGGTTTATCATACCATATTGTGAATCTATTTTCATTGATAACATCTGACAGCACTGTTTATTCGCTCATGTGATTAGTTGAGTTTTATGTGTTCACCCCTCCGTCTTCCTCAGAAGACGTTTCAGGCTCGAACATATACGGTTGTAAACGTCCACTCGCCATGTTACTGGACTGTTGACGGAGCCGAGAAGAAAGGCTTGCTGCGGGCAATGGTTGTAACCAATCAGAGCGAAGTCAGCCAGGGAGACCCACATATCATTAATGAAAGGAACCGTGTTGCTGAGAAGAGGATTCTGACCTGCCCGTACACCCCCGCCATGTTAGTTTTTTAATCAAATTCTTTTGAGAGTTGACATATGCGGGCATATCTACTACATGAAATAGCTTTACGCCAGTTTAAACAGTGATGTCATCACACCTTTAAAGGCACAAAACCATCATGACCAACAGCACAGACAAGAAGCAGAAAACTGGCTGTGCGTGTAATTAAGTGGTTCAGATAACCGTCATGGGATAGTCATTTGAGGCTGCTGACAAATTTCAATATAAATTAGAGTTTTGTTTACATATACGGCTGAAAGAAAGAACTTTGTACCTCCTGAAGTCTCTACATACAGTATGACATCAGACTGATCTCATCAAGAGATCGCTTTGATTTAGAAAACCTTTCTCATTTATTGGAGGCTGTATGTGCGGCGTTCAACCAGGTCAGGATTCTGACGTCTTTATTTCTGGTCACATGGCGTTTAATTGATGGATCAAGAAGGGACTGGTAACGACTTACTGAATGAATCCCGTGTAATGTGGATAAGTTAGACAGACAGTATAGAAAGACATCTGTGTGTGTCGTGTCCGCAGCTTCTGGCAGTCCCAGCTCTAATTTCTCATTATAATACAAAAAAACATGTATCTAAGTATCATGTTGTCATTTTTGTGTTCAGAACGTGCTGTCACAGATCACCAAACTGAAGCATGTGATCTACGTGGACCAGAAGAAAGTGAACACAGAAGGTTACCCAGCAGGACTCTCCATCCACAGCATGCAGCTTGTACAAGAACTGGGCGCTCGACCTGAGAACAGTGTGTATTTCTCTGATTTGCTGTGTTTTTACAGGCAGATTCAAAGAGCTGTTAACATATTAGTACTGTTTACAGTACTAGACAATGATGGTTTGGTTTGTCCTGCAGTGGAAAAGCCCATCGTGAAGCCCCAGCCCTCAGATCTGGCTGTTGTGATGTACACTAGCGGTTCTACGGGCAGACCCAAAGGAGTCATGATCGTCCACAGCAACCTGATCGCAGGCATGACGGGCCAGTGTGAACGCATCCCTGAACTTGGGTGAGTTTAAGGAGTAAATTGCACTAAGCTGATGAATATGAAGCCGTTACGCTTTCATCAAGTGTTTAAATTACAGCTGAGTTTTGTTAGCTAATGGCTTGAACCTTTTCTTTTCTCGCTGTGTTTTGGCAGCCCTAAAGATACTTACATAGCCTACCTGCCTCTGGCTCACGTCCTGGAAATGACGGCTGAAATCTCATGTGTCACTTACGGCTGCCGTATCGGTTATTCATCCCCTCAGACGCTGTCAGACCAGGTACGACGTTTAACAATGGGACATTATACCTATGCAAATAGGTGTAACTAAAATACTCCTACCAGTTATTATGTTTGGTTAGTCATGGCGGTATCACCATCGTGATCAGGTTATTTGCTCCTGTTTCCTTTTAGTCCACTAAAATAAAGAAAGGAAGCAAAGGGGACTGTTCTGTGCTCCGACCCACCTTGATGGCAGCTGTTCCTGTAAGAATTCATCTTTATTTAGCTCACAACACTCTGGTTTTAATGCTTACCTTCATACTTCTGTTTCAGCTTTTAAATAAGAATCAAATTCTACTTTTTCTCCTAAAAAGGAAATTATGGATCGTATCAACAAGAACGTGATGAGTAAAGTGCAGGAAATGGGCTACGTCCAGAGGACGCTGTTCACACTCGGCTACAACTATAAACTGGAGCAGGTCAAGAAGGGATATGATGCACCACTCTGCAATTAGTAAGAACCTTTTTATTTCCTCTCTTTAACACTCGGATGTTTGATTTATTGTTTCTGATTCGTTTGTTTTTTCTTTTCTTTGAAGCTTGTTGTTCCGTAAAGTAAAAAAGCTGCTTGGTGGACGGGTGAGGATGATGCTGTCCGGTGGCGCTCCGCTGTCCTCGGCCACTCAGAGGTTTATGAACGTGTGTTTCTGCTGTCCGGTGGGTCAGGGCTACGGCCTCACCGAAACCTGCGGAGCCGGCACCATCACAGAAGGTGTGTGTGGACAGTTGTCATGTGAAGCCACATGCATGTTGAGTCATGTGACATATTGCAGAGCTCATATATGCTCATATATGTCTGAACAAGCTGATTTGTAAAGTGTTTGTGACTTTATGTGACTTACATGTAAAAGATTTGATAAACCAAAACAAACAGTGAAATGACAAACTGCTGTTGATGATCCAGTTGCAGACATCAGCACCGGACGCGTTGGAGCTCCTCTGATTTGCTGTGAGATCCGACTCCGGGACTGGGCTGAGGGTAAGTCTAAACAACATGTTGGTGCACACTGTACTGAAGGTGCAGAATGAAAAGTATGTTTTAATTGCAGGAAGATATTACGTCATATTTGATTCCTTTTTTTTTCTCTCAGGTGGCTACACCAACAAAGACAAGCCGAATCCCAGAGGGGAGGTCCTGATCGGTGGACCCAATGTAACCCAGGGTTACTACAGACACGAAAGCAACGATCAAGACTTCTTCGTGGACGAGAAAGGCCAGAGGTGGTTCTGTACCGGTGATATCGGGGAGGTTTATCCAGATGGCTGCCTTCAAATCGTGGGTGTGTTATCAAACCAGTTCCTCTCTGCACTACTTCAATGTTTCCAAAACACAAGCTCACAAACTCTACCTGCGTTTGATAAGCAGGTTATGAGAACAAGTTGTTTTGTTTTGTATGTTCTCATTTAGATCGTAAAAAAGACCTGGTGAAGCTGCAGGCCGGGGAGTACGTGTCTCTGGGGAAAGTGGAATCAGCTCTGAAAAACTGCGCTCTCATAGATAATATTTGTGCTTACGCAAACAGGTGAGTGTGTTGCTTTAAATTCAAATTACAGGAAGATAAAGTTCCTTTGAACTGGCTGCAAATTACTGCTGGTCAGGACATTTCTGATGCACAGCTAGAAGAACACGCAGGGCCCCTGAGAACACTGTTTCCCTGTCTGTAAATAGCATGTTTACCAAATGCAGAATATTTTCATAAACAAACATTCTCCGGTAGTTTGAGATAACACTCCCTGCTTGGAAAATGTCAGTGGAAAAAAAAACTGCAACAACTTCCAGAAACAGTTTCTCCCTTTTGAAATCATGTTTCACATTAAATCAGCTGTTAAAAAGCTTCCTGTCTGGTCATTTCAAAATAAAAGGACCATGTTGTTGCAACTTGCTGGTTTTTTACTCTGAGCTCTGTTCTCATGTTTGTTTGTTTTTTCGTTTGTTTTTGCAGCGATCAGAACTACGTGATCAGCTTTGTGGTTCCCAACCAGAAGAAGTTAACGGAACTGGCCAAGCAGAAAGGTGTGGAGGGCAGATGGGAGGAGATCTGCACTCACCCCGAGATGGAAAAAGAAGTTCTGAGAGAGATCAAAGATGTTGCTGCTACAAGTAAGATTTAACCTCAACATCAGCTGCATTAATGTTTATTTGAATGTTCTGTTCTGTGTTTTGACTGTAATTAATAATCAATTTGTTCATACAGTTAAACTCCAGAGGTTTGAGATTCCAGTGAAGGTCCATCTGAGTCCAGAACCATGGACCCCGGAGACGGGACTCGTCACAGATGCATTCAAGCTAAAGAGGAAAGAACTTAAGAACCATTATCTGTCTGACATAGAGAGAATGTACGGAGGGAAATAGATGGTTTCTGGTATCACCGTGATTATTACTGTTTAGTTCTGTAAATAGTTGCACAAGTAGGAACTAGTCTGGAACTCAAGTCCACTGTAGTATAGACCAAGACCACCAAAACTGCACGACAGCAGGGTCTGCTGTGTGGCCAGTTTATAGAATCACAAGCTTTTCTCACATGGTTTGTTGACCAAAGTGCCTGAATGGCTCTCGTCTGTCGTGTATTTAAACCAGATCCTTATTAGATTAACTGTTGTGAGTTGACCAGACTTGGCGAGACTCTGGAAATCTGTCAGGATTTTTTAGTACCACTTTACAATAAAACTCCCCTTAATAAATGACTATTAAACAATTTGTAATACTGTTAGTAATGAGGTTATAAACACTTTATAAACCATTAATAAGCAATGCATTAAGTAACAGGAGTAGGAACGTGTTTCTTGCCAAATTGTGAGCTTGTTTAAGAAATGCTTTCTAATGTGTTTATAATAAGTCTATTATAAGGGAAGTTTCTTCGTAAAGTGGCACCTTATTTATTTTTGTCATTGGGAGGATAGTGGGTTCGTTCTTCCAGAGCAAACGGGACGCGAGCTGTCAGAATGTTCTGCTGTCGGAGCCAGTTACAGGATGACCCCGGTACCGCAGGCTTGCAAATATAAACACATCGAAGACAAAGACTGAAGCTGTAGATAGTTGTAGCTGTTTATCGGTATGTGCTGATGTTTTTTATTTATAAATGTAGAACTTTTGATTGTCTAGGAGATGCACTGAAGTGGCAAAATAAATCAATAAATCAAGGGTCCGAGACCTTCAAAGCTCTCAACTGCCATCCAGTTCCAATTTTAACAAAAGTCGTCGACATCTAGTCTTTAGTGAAGCCGAAGGACTGTACCAGTACTCGTGAAGTCGAGGCGGAAGTCAGAGCCAAGTCAGAAAAACGTTTGTTACTTAAAAAGTAAACAAACAAACAAACTGCCATGTGACGTTTACAAGAGATTTAAAGAGAAAGAAACCCGCTGAGAGGTTCGGACATGGATCACTGGTTTCCATAGTAACTATGATCATGTCTGTTTATCCAGTGGTTTTTTTGGGGGGGCACCTTGAACCACTGATTTTTTTTAATATTGTGTTTGTTATTTCCAATATATTCAACAAAAATGACTCAGGAAGAGAATTAAATGTATTTAAATATTAAATAGTTAAAAACATAAAAAGGGGTTTTGCTTGTTTTGGAACGCAGTCTGTTGAATTTCTTGTGGATCTTATTTATTTGGAAGCGAGCATGTCTAGCTACTAAAAACGCTTACTAGTACTAGTCACAGCGGACATACTGTAGTACTGTGTGTATTTGGACTCAGTTAACAGTTTAAACATTTTGTATTAAGAGAATATGGACTTGTGTGTGTTCGTACATTTTTTTAATCATAGGAGTGTTTCTCTGTATTTTTTCCATCTACTGTTTGAATTTCTTCCACTTGTTTGGTGACTCTCATGACCACCTGCCTTGTTGAACATTTCAGAAATAAAAAGTTTTCATATTTCACGTTGAATGGATTTCCTTTTCATGTGTCACACTTAGGATGTAAATATTGTATATTATAATACTTTAACAGTCAGAGTTTTTAATTGCTATTAAAAATTAGCAACATAATTAAAAAAAATATAACTACAATGAAACATTTTCAGCAGAATTAAAGAAATGAATGCTAATCCATAATCAATGTGATCAATCAGCCAGCCAGCTAGTTAGTTAGTTAGTTAGCAGGATAACTCAAAAACCTCTGGATGAATTTGGATGAAATTTTCTGGAAAGGTCAGAAATGACTCGGGGAAGAATTGATTAGATTTTGGGGGTGATCTGGATTATCATCTGGATCCAGAAATTTTTTTAAGGATATGGACATACTGTAGTACTTAGTACAACATGTCCACTTGGCGGAAGTCTTTCTAGTTTGTTGCAGTGATAAAAAATCCAAAGGTTTCATAGTTTTTTATTCTCTGGATGAAATTATCTGGAATTTTGTAAATATCCAGATCAATCATTGGTATCATGCAGGACACGTGTGTCCAAGATGCAGGATAGTGGCCCTCGAGGCCCGGAGTTGGACACCCCTGTTGCAAACTTACCCTGTTTTTTTTACCAAGCATCTTGATCATTTATGCAGATAATAAAAACAGCCCGATCCTACAAAAATAAAGAATCTTTATATGGTGATCCAGATCTCCCTCAAAATCTATTTATTTCTTCCTTGAGCCATTTCTGACCTTACCTGAAAATTTCATCCAAATCCGTCTCCAAGTTTTTAGTTTTTGAGTTAACAGACAGACAAACTAATGAAAACCTGACCGGGAGGTAAAGATCATGATCAGTATTACTTTAGAGTATTTTATACTTTTCATGAAGTGTGAATGTTTAACTCCAGCTCCGAGTGTTTTCACTGAAAAGTTCCACATGTTTTAACGATCTGTTCGTCTACCAGCTGGAATCTATTCAGAGTCTGTTGTGTCCAACCTGGACGGGTTGTCCATCCATCACAGAGTCTCAGAGGAACTAACAGCTCACACACTAACTCACAACCAGGGACAGTTTAGAAGGATTTATTTACATAATGTGTGTATTTTAGTCTGTGGGAGGAAACTAAAGTAACTAAAGAAAACATGACCACACTCTGCAGACAGGACCGAGCAGTCCTTCTCACACGTCCTCCACTTGAAGCTTCATAATGTCAAACAAATGTTTGTAATTTAGTAGTATTTATTTCTGTTTAATGTTAAACCAGCTTCTTCCTGATGATCCTGAATAGAAACAAAGAAATGTATTAATAAATGATGACAGGAAACGGTGCTGTTGGGTCTGTTGGACATGCTGCACGAGTCGTGCATGCTGATGTTAAACAAAATGGAATTTTCAAAGTACTTTTAAATCATGAAACTTAAACCTCCACCATGTTTTTAAAGTAAAAAGGAAATGAAATTCTTTGAACTATAAGATTTTATACTGTGTTGTGACTCTACAGCATCAGTTAATTTAGTGTCTTGTTTTAATTATAATGTGAATATATTATTAAAGTCTGTATTCTATTATTTAATTCAAGGACATTTAGTTAAATGCTTCAAGTACCTTATTGAAAAAAAGAAGTTATTATAATAATCTGCAACTTTTTCACTGTTTTTAGGTTCTTCACTGTTTAAGTCGATAAAATGTAAAACTTTATCTTCAAATTTAAATCTTTTACTCTGCAACAATTTGAAAACCAAAAACAGGTCGTAACTTTCAGTGGAAGTGATGAATAAAAATAAAGCAGCTGAGGTATAAACATATATGTAACAGCTGTTCAGGCAAATATACTGTAAGCTGACTGGATGGACTTTCACTGTAAATATGAGCAGTAACACAAAACTATGTGAGAAAAACAAAAGCAGCTTCAGTGCAGTGAATCAGCTGACTGAGTCTTCAAACACAATCGAAGGAAGAAAGATCCAGAAGCAGCTGCGGATGCAGTCTGGCAACGCATCACACAGCAGGAAGTACATTGTTTGATCTCTGTGGGGTTCAGACCTCTGGATTTTTATCATAAAACAAATGTACATTACTTTATATGTCTAATGCACTCAAGAAGCTGAACAGGAAGGGGATGAAAATGAGAGACTTTTAGTTTCTAACCTTTTCTTTTTGCAGGTTGAACTAATATTCAGCTAATATTCACTTAGAAACAGGTGATCTTTTAGCCAGTTAACCACCAACAGCTCCATCCTCCAGATAAAAAATATACATTTAAATGTGTCATTGGCATTTGTACTTGCCACCACCAGTTAGTAACACGTATATTTTTGATTTGAACACAACATTTATGTGCGCTACCACATGAAAAATTAGACCAAGAAAGGAATAAAAAACAGAGTGAATGACGAACATTATCCACGTAGATTTGATAGAGTGACTTCAAAGCATTTCGCAGCAGAACTTGTGTCTCACTACATGTTTGGTGATTTTTGAAGCTGATGATTCCGTCTTTGAGGTGGAGCAGCATGATGTTTCATCTGATCGTGGTGGGACTGGAGAGCATCAGAACAGAGCAGGATTACCCGGCTGGTCTTGACCATCATTCATTAAAGGATTTGGAAAGGTGTCTTCTGTGTGCTTTTCACACAATGATGAGCATGTTGGGGGGGGGGGTCATGGCAGACTGTTCAAGGTGTGTCCAGTGTTATATATCATCATCCCACCTAACCAAGAGGTTTATGGTTAGGGTGGCGTGTTGGGGTTATTCTTGTGCAACAGACTTGTACTGACCAGGATACTGAAGGACAAGTCACCACTCATCTTCTTGTGCGTGAGCTGATGGCTCCATACGCAGGAAAAGGACATGTGGTGTCCATGGACCTATCACTGCAAAGGAACCAGCTGATATGGACACTGGGTTTTGTGCGGCTATGAACTGCAACTGTCGAGGGATCCAAAGAGGCCTGAGACCAGCCCATTTACCATTGAAGAAGGGAGACAACCCTGCAGGACCGGCCCTGAGCTGCATGGTGCCCTGGGTGAAAAAGGATTTTGGCGCCCCCTACTGCCCAGAACAGAAACCACGTAACTCAATAACTGGAGTTCATTGCAAAAAATGTTTATTTATACTAAAATGAACAGTAGAGATGATAGATATTTCATTACTACACATTTTGCTCTTTACATGAGATGAATGGTGTGTCCAACAGTTTGTTCAAAACAAACAAGGAGAATTTGTCGCCCCCTCCAGCAGAGGCAATTGCCTAGTCTGCCTATGCCCAGAACCGGCCCTGCAGCCCAGCGTTCATGTGGAATAACAAACTGCTGACTTGTACTTGACATGACACGAAGTGTGTCACTGTCCTGCCATTGATCCATGGAAATGGGTGTTTCAGAAAGGGATCTGGACCAGAGAATCCTACTGGATTCTGTGAGGTCAAGAAGCCTGAACGTGTGTGTGAACATATGCAACAACTTTATGGGAGGATCAGATACGGCAGACCAGAGAGTAAAAGCCCATCTCTTTACACATTGTTCCAGGAAGTGGTACTGCTGTATCTTCAGTGTGGTGAATGTTCACATTCTGTACCACAAGGTGAAACCTGGTCCACACAAGTCCATGAAGTCCTTTGTGCAGAACACTATCAGGCCTCCTGGAAGGCTGTACAAAGAAGGAGGGGAAGAATGCGGAAGACCTTCACAGTGGGGGGGCTGTCACACAAAGGCTGATGGAGATCCACTGGCTTGGAAACGCTGACGGCAGGCCGGATTGTGCTGTGTGCTCAGACCACACCCACCCTAAAGGTCATCATCAGGTGACCTGTTTCCAGAGGTAACACACTGTAAAAGATTATAAACTGACATGAAGAACAAATGGAAATTAGACCGTGTAAATACTTTAGATGAAAAGTCTTATTTACTGGTATGACTTTTGTTTTTGAAGATCAGATAATTTATTTCTGTAGTCAGTTATGTGAGAATGAATTTGGACACTTTCTGTCCTTTAAATTTTGACATTTCAATTAGTTTTTGGTGATTTACTGATTATTGATTTCTTATCAAACATTGACAAAAAACATTAAAACTCATTAAATAACAGGAAAATTTGTGCAGAGGTTTATACATCAAATTAGATCCAAACAGCAAAACATATGTAAAAATTCACTATTTTGTCTAAGATACATTTGATCCAAGATGGTTAATGATGTCATCAGTGAGTTCATCACATGCATATTAGATAACTAAATGTGTTACTTTGTCTCATTGTTTTTAAGCTACAGCCTTTTGACAATATGTTGTCTAAATTCTGAGTTTGTTGAGAAACTTCTGGTGATTAAAGGGTTAATCTGTCTGTAAACCAATCAGTTTGTTGTATTACTGTAGTATAATGAAATGACCCAGTTTTTCCTCATGCAGTGAGCATATCAGGGTCGTCCTTATTCCCACAGATGATGCCAGCAATACTCTGTTCCTACTCACTCTACAGGACATGTTCTGGACCTGATATGTGGTTCTGGTTCTGCTCCTCTCCTCAGTGCCGCTGTGGACCTGCCCATTTCTGATCACATGATTTTATCCTTCACCACCAGTTTATCTCTCTCCAAATCCAGTTTATGTTTCATTTCTTTCTCCGATAATAAAAACATTAACATTATTTCTATCACTCATAGTATTTCCAACAGAGATCATTTCAGGAGTCGTACAGACGTGGACTTTCTAGTCTCTAGTCTTTAGAAACCCGGGCCGAGTCTTTTACTCCTTCTGCATCAGAACGCCAGAGTTTTATCACTCGAAGTTTCGAGTCATCTTTCACAGAAAACTCAATTTATCTTTTACAAAGAAATGTATAATAATCACTTTAGTCTCTACAAAAACAGTCTTATGTCTGCAAGAACCACGTCCTACGCAGGATTAATCGGTTCTGGATCAGGAAACACAAGAGCTTTCTTTTTGTGGTTGACAGCTTTCGACTCTGCCCCAAACTTTGAGGTCATTTTAATGCCAAAATTACTGATTTTAATAATCCGCTGACTCCTTTAACCTCGTGTCACTCTTCTTTCATGCTTCGAGCTGAAGTATCTAACCTCACGTTACCTCAGACAAAAATATGAATCATCCATCTGCCTTTTTGACCCTCTTGTCTCTGTTTTAATCCAGACCTGTTCACATTCTCTGCACTCTGGAATTCTTCACTTCCTTCCTATTTCTAATATTCTCTCCTCCTCATCCAAAACAGCTACAATAACTCCTTTATTAAAGAAACTTGGTGCAGATGCCATCAACCTCAACAACTTCCATCCTGTCAGCTACCTTCCATTTCTCTCCAAAAATCTTGGGAAAAAGTTTCACGTTCATCTTTCAAACAATGGCTGATGCTGGAGTGTGGCGTGAACATGACATGCACACACTTTGATGCAACTATGATTTAAAACCTTCTAACTAACGCGGTGCACTTGAACTTTCATTTTGTAATTCACACTGTTAGTCATTGTTTAAACATGATGTATGCAGATGTTATCTGTAGTGAGAGAAGGGAGCAGGTGGAGGAACATCTGGAAGAGGTACATGTGGACGTATACGTGAGTCCATGTGTGTGAATGAGAGGGACACAAGTTGAACAGTGAAGCTACATGGAGCAGAGATCAATAAGATGGAGGATTAAATAGTCCCTTCCATTAAAAACAGTTGTTCTGAGGTTTCTGTTGAATATTTTAGCTCCACAGGTGTTCTTACCTTCATAGTGGGTGTGAAAACAGGTCAACAACTTCTCTTTCAGTTTTAATCTCTCAAACTACGCAGGTGGTGATAAAACCCGAGTTCTCCAGAGTTCTAACAGTCTGTATCTGTTTCATCACAACTCCTTTGTTCGTTAGTATTCATCAGCTCATGCAGTTGAAACCACGCCTAGCATGCTGCTGGCTAAAAGCTGTTAGCATAAGAAGCATAAGAATGCGCCTCCTGCTGTCCAGGCAGAGAATTTCTTTGCCACAGAGTCGGGGGAAGTATGAACAGAAACTCACTCCGTCAGTACGCCGCCGTGTGGGAGCACATTTGCCTTTGCGTAAGCATGAATCCAGCATAAGACGTAGCAAACAGGAAGAGAGAACGTCTGACGTTGTCATGCACAGCAGGGCAGGAAACAGTATACCTTGCTCTCATAGGCTAGTTTGTTAGCCAATCAGAGTCCAGCAAATTCTAATAATGAATATGAAGGAGCTGCTAACGAAGCAGCCGAAGCAGTCTGACGGAAGGAGCCGGAACCACCTGAATTTTAATGCAGACAGATTGAAAGGTCTGTTAATCAGTGTTTCCTGACGTTTTTTAGATATAAAATGTTTCATATTTCTGGTTAATACTTAAGAAATAACCTGAAAGTTTCACTCCACTTTTGTTGATTAGATATTTTTTTGTCAGGGTGCAGCTTGATGTTTTATACATGACAGCTTCATATTAAACACTAAAGTCTTTTTCATTTCAAAAGGAACTGAACTCAGTGCTGTTTGTCAGCGATGAGTGAAAAGTGGGTTAAAAGTTGTTCGGATGGATGAAACAGTGTGATAATCCAGGTTCATGGTTTCTGGCATGTTTGTCAATGATTTGTAGACTTGTTTCGTGCGTCTACATGTTTAAAGTTGATCTTGAGTTATAAACGTTATCAGAACTAAACTGCTTTACCTTATTAGGTTTAAGTGAATTTGGAGATGTTCATGTCCAAATATCCAAATGTCTGAAATGCTAAAAAAATTGGACTGAATGTAAAGATTTTTTTTTTATTTTCTAAAATAAAAATTTAAACATCACACTAATAACTGCAGTTTCACATAAGAATTGACCATAATTAAACAATTAAACAAGAAAATACAAGCGGAGACTCAGTTATTCCAGTCTTGAAATCGGAAACAGTCACTTGCGATCTTCCAGACAGGCTGGTCGTTATTAGGTGAAGCCTGAGCTGTGAGAAGAAAGTTCTGGTTGAAGAAACGCTGTTTGTTGCCTTCGAACTTGACTATCCCTCCAGTCACCACCAGCAAAGCCGTCTGACCTTGTGTTGCTTGTTCTGAGAAAGGAAAACATGCTAAAAATTACATTTGCCATCATTTCAGCTGATTTAATACTTCAAAGAACCACAGTTCTCTCTGTAGAACATTTCAAAATGTTTGTGCTTTAATGTTTCCCCACTGACCATGAACTGGCTGACAGTCCAGTGTCTGAACCTGGAACTCACTGGATGGCAGAGACTCAAAAAATTCACTCAGAGCGTCCTGCCCTGACACTGCATTCCCGTTCCACACCAAGGTCGCCTTGTCCAGGTAGAGCCGGGTCAGGTTCTGCAACAAAGCAGCCAGTAAACTACAAGTTACAATGTAATCAAAGACTTCATGTTCTAAGATACGCTCTAAAGTCCAGGTGTGTTTTACAAGCTTTAAAGCCGTGTTTCTGTAAGTCATTGACAGTTTAAAAACAAATCAAAACATGTTCAAACAACAAGTTCTTATAGTTAAAGCTCATCCATGCACGGCAGCAGTGTCTTTATCAATACTGTGGAGGCAGTTCCAGGTTTTATGGCACAGTTTGCGAAACAAGACTAGTTTGTCTGGTGAGTGTTTAAGACATTGGGGTTAAATCTGTAACCTTCAATTGGAGGCTGCTGCCTGTAAAATCCTTCCAGCCGCTCTGGGAAGTTTTTAAATTGTTGATGAAATGGGCTGAAGCAAACAAATTTCACATCAATGACCCAAGTTACTGTAAAACAAAGGGCTCTGTGTTTGGTTCTAATGTTGAGAAGGAGAGACATGAAGACACTGCTGGACTTGTCTTCACACACTGATAAAATCACACTCATGTCTGTTATATTTATCCATTTACATCAATTTGTGACGGCAGAAACTGAAATTAGAACGCTGGAATTTTCCCTTATTGTTTCAACATTGTTTGTCATCAGAGGGATGAAAACAAGAACGATTAATATTACTTTATTTGGCTGTGTACTGCTACAATGTACCTTCAGAAAGTTTGTTTTTAGGCATGTTGTGTGTAACAAGTGAATAAACGCTGTAGGAAAGTCTTTAAACTCAACAGGAAGAAACCAAGACAAAGACTGTCATCCAGGGTGGTCAAGTGTCACACAGACCAGTTACCACACAGTGTCACACAGACCAGCTCCCTGCGACCCTGAACAGGAAGAAGCAGGTTCAGAAAATGGTGATGGATGGATGGATGGATGGATGGATGGATGGATGGATGGATGGATGGATGGATGGATGGATGGATGGATGGATGGATGGGTGGGTGGGTGGATGGATGGATGGATGGATGGATAAATGGATGGATGTTAGTTTTTCTTTGCTTAGCTGATGGATTTTTATTTCCCCTAATTTGCTTCTTCCTGTATTTTTTAGAGTTTAATAAATGTTTTGAAATTTGATCTTTTTTCCATTATTATTAATATTTGTGTGTCATATCGTTTTTACATTTCCTGTCCCCTTTTCCCAGCAAAGATAATTATATCTTTCAGCATATCAGTTTTACATACTGCACATTTTACTTCAATACTGTACACACTGAAGCCTCATTATGTAAATCGATAGATACTTTATGGAACTCAGTATATGACAGAATGTACTGTATGTATGAAAAGCAGCTATTGGTGGTTCAACAGGAAGTGTGTCTTTAAAACTTTTGCTTCCTGGCACTACTTTGTATAATAGAATCACTGCCCGATGATCATTAACCAACTGGTGAGAGTCGAGCCACATCCTGAAACAAAGGCGTCTTGATTTGTGTGATGAAGACGAAATGCATGCAGAGTAATGTAAAATTTAAATGGGAATGTAAAGAAAGAATACAGATAGTTAAAAATAGACACGTTTAAAAAAACAAGGAAATGGCAAATAAATACATACAGAATATTTGGCATGATTTAGAAAAAATATATAAATTGTATTTAGAAATCCCTTTCATATATTCTTTTATTTGTTGTTTAAATTTTATGATGTTTTATAGACGCTTTGTTTTTATCTTTAGGTTTTAAAGATCAATAACACTGCAAATTCACTTTAAATGGAAATTCAAAAATTTTCACGATTAATTTATTTGTTTTCTTTTACAATTATAATTACTGAAACAAATATAACAATATTAAATTTACTTGCAATTTTCTTGAAATTTGAACCATTTTATATGGACAGAACTGTGAAGTGGTTAAAAGTCACTGCGCCCTAGTGAGGAACTTTGTAACAGCAGGCAATAAGATGTCTTCGTTTCAAATAAATCTGCTCTAATATTGGTATATAATATTATTATAATATTGGTGGAGTTGGAATGTATATTTTAAGAACAGTTTCAACAAGTTCAGGTTCTTGAATTAAAAAAAAACAGAACTCACCCTCCTTTTCTTGTCCATACAGTCGTAATAAATGTTGACAAATTCTTCAGAATATCTGCACGACTGGTCAACATGTGTCCTAAAATCCTGAGAAGTAGCATTCACATGATAAATAATGATCATTAACCGATTAATCAACTGTATCGACTTCTGATTAATGAAATGAATAAAACGCACATTGGAAATTAGCTTGCTAACAGGTTGACTACTAGATAAAAAACACACTAATACACTTACCAGCGTGCTTGCCATGTCTATATATATGTCAATCAAAATTATAACCAAAAGTAACACAATGAGGACTTAGATGTAAAAATTTATTGTTGTTTTTTCTTTCCTTTTTAGATTCAATTAGCAAACAACGCGTCCATCTTGGAGACTGTTTCACTTCCTCCAGTCACAACATGTTCCTTTCAAAATAAAATATTTACGCTTTTGTTAAAACACATTTAAGGCTACATGTAAGATTTCATGTGTTTTATATAATGTTAAAGCTGACATATATTTTCATATAAAAACACAGTGGATGTTAAGTTCTGCGTCTGTTCGTTTAGAGACGATGTCTTGTTTTAATTTGAAGAGAGAAAAAAAGACTGAGCGGAAGTAGAGCCAGCAATTTCCCGAGTCATTGCGTTTGAGTTTCGAAAGCAGCAATTTCAAATTCTTCACAAGATTTCTACTAGTTCTATAGACCATTAACAGGTTTTCAGTCATGGAGGGTTCAGTATCAAACGTGGAGGTCTGTAATTTCGCATATACCGGGCAGTATGAGAAAATAAGACAGTGCATTTTGTTAGATAAAACACTTGCTTGTAAATCAGACCAGGTAAGGAGGAACAAATGATCCAGCTAAAGCACCATTAGATGTGTTTAGTGATCTCATGTGTACTGAAAACTCTCTGATTCCAGGACGGTAGAACTGCTCTACACTGGGCTTGTTCAGCTGGTCACACTAATATTGTGACGTTTCTGCTCGAACTGGGAGTCGATGTGAATCTTCAAGATGATGTATGTTTATGCTTTGTAAGATACTTAAAATGTAACATACTTTATATAAATGTGACATATTTGACATGATTGGTTGCACTCCTCTGGAACTGACATTTTAACTTTGATGTAAGGGATGTTATTTCAGTGTTTTACTAACATCTGTAATGTGACGTTCTCCAGGCCTGCTGGACTCCGTTGCACATTGCTGCATCTGCAGGTAGAGAAGATATAGTGAGATCTCTGATATGCAAAGGAGCTCAGCTGAATGCAGTCAACCAGAATGGATGTACTCCTCTGCACTATGCCGCCTCCAAAGACAGATATGAGGTAGAGTTCCCTGCATATGGTAACAATTGCTGACCCATCCATCCATCCATCCATCCATCCATCCATCCATCCATCCATCCACCCACCCAGACAGACAGACAGACAGACTAGAAAAGCACTCTGAGAGCGTAGACCTCCGCCAAGCAGCAGATTTTGTATTTTTTTTGTATTTTATCAACATAAAATACTGTTTGTAGTGGATCCAAAATATAATTATATGGTCAGTTTTAAAGGTGTGATGACATCACTGTTTAAACTGGCGTAAAGCTATTTCATGTAGTAGATACAGTGGGGCAAAAAAGTATTTAGTCAGCCACCAATTGTGTAAGTTCTCCCACTTAAAAAGATCAGAGAGGCCTGTAATTTTCATCATAGGTATACCTCAACTATGAGAGACAAAATGAGGAAAAAAAATCCAGAAAATCACATTGTCTGATTTTTAAAGAATTTATTTGCAAATTATGGTGGAAAATAAGTATTTGGTCACCTACAAACAAGTAAGATTTCTGGCTTTCACAGACCTGTAACTTCTTTAAGAGGCTCCTCGGTCCTCCGCTCGTTACCTGTATTAATGGCACCTGTGTGAACTCGTTATCAGTATAAAAGACACCTGTCCACAACCTCAAACAGTCACGCTCCAAACTCCACTATGGCCAAGACCAAAGAGCTGTCAAAGGACACCAGAAACAAAATTGTAGACCTTCACCAGGCTGGGAAGACTGAATCTGCAATAGGTAAGCAGCTTGGTGTGAAGAAATCAACTGTGGGAGCAATTATTAGAAAATGGAAGACATACAAGACCACTGATAATCTCCCTCGATCTGGGGCTCCACGCAAGATCTCACCCTGTGGGGTCAAAATGATCACAAGAACGGTGAGCAAAAATCCCAGAACCACACGGAGGGACCTAGTGAATGACCTGCAGAGAGCTGGGACCAAAGTAACAAAGGCTACCATCAGTAACACACTACGCCGCCAGGGACTCAAATCCTGCAGTGCCAGACGTGTCCCCCTGCTGAAGCCAGGACACGTCCAGGCCCGTCTGCGGTTTGCTAGAGAGCATTTGGATGATCCAGAAGAGGATTGGGAGAACATCATATGGTCAGATGAAACCAAAATAGAACTTTTTGGTAGAAACTCAACTTGTCGTGTTTGGAGGGGAAAGAATGCTGAGTTGGATCCAAAGAACACCATACCTACTGTAAAGCATGGGGGTGGAAACATCATGCTTTGGGGCTGTTTTTCTGCAAGGGGACCAGGACGACTGATCCGTGTAAAGGAAAGAAT
>SSNP01000270.1:130742-204464 GCA_006937955.1 Pachypanchax playfairii
GGTGAACACATAAAACTCAACTAATCACATGAGCGAATAAACAGTGCTGTCAGATGTTATCAATGAAAATAGATTCACAATATGGTATGATAAACCTGTTGCTCACGGACATTGTTGCTAGAGCGGCTATCACATGCTAGCATCATGAACTCTTCAGACCACGAACAAACGTTTATCAGGCAAGGCAGCATTTTATTAAATAAATAAACTTACAGGTATTGACGATGTGGTCGCCTCCTTCAGGGTTGGTAAAGAATTTTTAATTAAAATCAGTTTCTTTGACAATCCCAACTTGAATTCACCCAAGTTATGGAAGCAGT
The DNA here is from genome assembly GCA_006937955.1 of Pachypanchax playfairii. Lineage (NCBI taxonomy): Eukaryota > Metazoa > Chordata > Actinopteri > Cyprinodontiformes > Aplocheilidae > Pachypanchax > Pachypanchax playfairii. Next base: position 131,063 of record SSNP01000270.1, read on the forward strand.
CCTCCGTGAAGTGAGCTGAACATATTTTCTAATTGAGGTTATAACTGCGTGGCACTTCTCCATAAATGAACTTCAGCCACTCTTCTCTTGTTTTTTCATCCTTCGGGAGTGAGTGTAAACTTCCAGCATGGGTTGAGCATCCTTGGACACAACAGGTCCCCGTTTGCGTAGCCATCTCTTCTCAAGAGCAGCAGCACAAGCTAGCGCAACGCAGCTACCGGTGTATGGGCTGGGGGTGGGGGGGTGGTGTGGGGGGTTGGACTGTTTACTTCACTGTGCACTTTTATTGGACGCTATGAAATACGTAGGATGAAATGCCACGTAGGATAAAATGGTGCTTTCCGATTCAACCATTTTTTAAATATGAAACAAAGCGGACCGCCCACAAACGGGAACTTTGATACTCGCTTTGGACGTTCACACGGCCTCATCAGTGCACAACACATCATGATATACCCCAAAAACCTCAAAAAAGTGCATTTTGATGTCATAACCCCTTTAAACCAAGTAATGGTTTCTTTCCAAAAACATAAGGTGAATCAACAAGAAAAGAATAGGTGTATTAATGTTTCTTCAAGTTCTCCACAAAAAACACAAGGTTCCATATCAAATTTAAATCATCTGCTTAAGGCATCTGATACAGGGTAGTAATTTTTTATAATTTTAAATTAGGTTTCTTTGACTTTGGGTGCAACCGGCCCTTTAAGGTAACTGTAAATATTATTTTTTGGGACAGTGCAATCTAACAAGCACACCCTTGTTGGCACACCCTTATTACAGTGTTTTTAATTAAATTTCCCAATTTGTAATTTAGGTAGTCTAGCAGAGACTTTGGAATATAATAAGGTATTTTTAATTAAATGGAATAATGGGAGTGGGATTGCTTTACATACAGTTTTATACTCTCTGTGTTAGCAATTTAACTTAAAATTTTTAACAAAAATGTTAAAATCTAGCAATTCCCCATACTCATTCATCAAGTTTGATACAAATAAAATATCTTTACTAACCCATTCTGCTTTTAAACGACTTTTCCTATTTATATTTATAACGCTGTTAATCCACAAGGTGGAGTTGTGAGGAGTAAAATTATGTGAAAAGACCATCTTCCTAGTATAGTATTTGTTTGTGGAAATCTGACAATTTTAAAGGTAGTTTGGAAATTTTAAAAAAAATCACGTTTTAGTAGAAAACATATTCCACCAACTTTTTCAAAAAAAATTTTTTTGGTATGTGAAACCACAATGAATCTGGGTGAGACAAAATTGTTTTATCCAATTTATTCTCAATATACCAATTGTTGATTCGAATGTGGGTATTTTTAAGACACCACATTGGTGATCCTTGATCTCTATGTTTATCTGACTTGTATAACAGTGGGGCAAAAAAGTATTTAGTCAGCCACCAATTGTGTAAGTTCTCCCACTTAAAAAGATCAGAGAGGCCTGTAATTTTCATCATAGGTATACCTCAACTATGAGAGACAAAATGAGGAAAAAAAATCCAGAAAATCACATTGTCTGATTTTTAAAGAATTTATTTGCAAATTATGGTGGAAAATAAGTATTTGGTCAATAACAAAAGTTAATCTCAATACTTTGTTATATCGCCTTTGTTGGCAATGACAGAGGTCAAACGTTTTCTGTAAGTCTTCACAAGGTTTTCACACACTGTTGCTGGTATTTTGGCCCATTCCTCCATGCAGATCTCCTCTAGAGCAGTGATGTTTTGGGGCTGACGCTGGGCAACACGGACTTTCAACTCCCTCCAGAGATTTTCTATGGGGTTGAGATCTGGAGACTGGCTAGGCCACTCCAGGACCTTGAAATGCTTCTTACGAAGCCACTCCTTCGTTGCCCGGGCGGTGTGTTTGGGATCATTGTCATGCTGAAAGACCCAGCCACGTCTCATTTTCAATGCCCTTGCTGATGGAAGGAGGTTTTCACTCAAAATCTTACGATACATGGCCCCATTCATTCTTTCCTTTACACGGATCAGTCGTCCTGGTCCCCTTGCAGAAAAACAGCCCCAAAGCATGATGTTTCCACCCCCATGCTTTACAGTAGGTATGGTGTTCTTTGGATCCAACTCAGCATTCTTTCCCCTCCAAACACGACAAGTTGAGTTTCTACCAAAAAGTTCTATTTTGGTTTCATCTGACCATATGATGTTCTCCCAATCCTCTTCTGGATCATCCAAATGCTCTCTAGCAAACCGCAGACGGGCCTGGACGTGTCCTGGCTTCAGCAGGGGGACACGTCTGGCACTGCAGGATTTGAGTCCCTGGCGGCGTAGTGTGTTACTGATGGTAGCCTTTGTTACTTTGGTCCCAGCTCTCTGCAGGTCATTCACTAGGTCCCTCCGTGTGGTTCTGGGATTTTTGCTCACCGTTCTTGTGATCATTTTGACCCCACGGGGTGAGATCTTGCGTGGAGCCCCAGATCGAGGGAGATTATCAGTGGTCTTGTATGTCTTCCATTTTCTAATAATTGCTCCCACAGTTGATTTCTTCACACCAAGCTGCTTACCTATTGCAGATTCAGTCTTCCCAGCCTGGTGAAGGTCTACAATTTTGTTTCTGGTGTCCTTTGACAGCTCTTTGGTCTTGGCCATAGTGGAGTTTGGAGCGTGACTGTTTGAGGTTGTGGACAGGTGTCTTTTATACTGATAACGAGTTCACACAGGTGCCATTAATACAGGTAACGAGTGGAGGACCGAGGAGCCTCTTAAAGAAGTTACAGGTCTGTGAAAGCCAGAAATCTTACTTGTTTGTAGGTGACCAAATACTTATTTTCCACCATAATTTGCAAATAAATTCTTTAAAAATCAGACAATGGGATTTTCTGGATTTTTTTTCCTCATTTTGTCTCTCATAGTTGAGGTATACCTATGATGAAAATTACAGGCCTCTCTGATCTTTTTAAGTGGGAGAACTTACACAATTGGTGGCTGACTAAATACTTTTTTGCCCCACTGTAGATCCTTCTGTATGTATTGTAATGCCCAAGTACGTATGTAACGTGATTTTACAGGAATGAAATGAAATGAAAAATACTTATTATATTAGCCAATGTAGTTTCTGGACAGGAATAGAGTGGTAAGAGCTCACATCTTTTAAAGAGTTTATTTCATACACATTTCAGGACTTTGTGGTTATTTCTTAAGTATTAACTTGTAATATGAAATATTTTATATCTAAAAATGTCAGGAAACACTGATTAACAGACCTTTCAATCTGTCTGCATTAAAATTCGGGTGGTTACGGCTCCTTCCGTCAGGCTTCGTCAGCAGCTCGTTCATATTCATTGTTCGAATTTGCTGGACTCTGATTCGCTAACAAACTAGCCTATAAGAGCAAAGAATACTGTTTCCTGCCCCCCTGTGCATGGCAACATCAGACGTCGTGTCTTTCTGTTTGCTACGTCTTATGCTAACAGCTTTTAGCCAGCAGCATGCTAGGTGTTATGCTAACAGCTTTTAGCCAGCAGCATGCTAGGTGTGGTTTCAACTGCGGGAGCTGATGAATACTAACGAACAAAGGAGTTGTGATGAAACAGATACAGGCCGTTAGAACTCGGGAGAACTCGGGTTTTATCACCACCTGCGTAGTTTGAGAGATTAAAACTGAAAGAGAAGTTGTTGACCTGTTTTCACCCACTATGAAGGTAAGAACACCTGTGGAGCTAAAATATTCAACAGAAAACTCAGAAAAACTGTTTTTAATGGAAGGAACACTTTAACATTTAAGCTTACCCTCAGTTTTCTAATTTTTAGTCAAATTAACGGTCAGGGATCGATTATTTTACCATCTATGAGGGCATAGCCCTCTCTAAGGGAGGCTTTTTTCCCGTTCCTTCATGCTTTTTTCAACTTTTGGCCACAGTTTGGTTCTTGCCTCTCTGTCCTCTTTGGAGAAGTCTTTGAATCGAATATCCAAGTCCTTGCAGACCTTGGCTTCCTTAGATCTTTTCCATACTTCATCTCGTGTGGTGCGTAGCGCAAACTGAATGATCACCTGCTTTGGCATTCTGTTTGTGGCTGCGTCGTTCTTTCTTCCCAAACGATGAACAGAATCCACTGCATCACGAAGCTTGTCCACTGGTACCGGCAGCACACGGGTAACACTGCTGACCACACCTTCTTTGGTTTCCTCTTTTTCTTTTTCAGGTAATCTGATAAGGTGAAGGTTCCATCTTCTTTTGTTACGGGTGTGCTCCAAACACATCTGTTTAAGGTCACGATTTTCTTTTTGCAGTTGAACCATTTGAGCTTTCATTTCATTTCATAGAATCTCCTCTTTATTTTCATTCACATTTTTCTTCCATTTTGTGTTCAAACCTGGTCAGACGTGCATCCTGATTGTCAAATCTTTTGATTTGGGTGTTAATAGCATCGAGAATATCTTAATTTGTAGCTCCACCTTGAATCTATCTGTCGGTTTTATGTTTTCTTTTAAGCTTCTTTGGATTTTGACTTGGTGTTGGTTTTCTGTCATCAAAGTTTCTCATCAGTCTGCTGTTGCGGTGATTTTAGTCAAAGTACAGATAATAAGTTCTTAAACTGATCTGAATATAATTTTATAGGCTTATCGTACTGTTCTTGTTTGTTTTTTTCAGCGTCAGTTTGCCGTTTAAGGACAAGAAAAAGTTATATTTAACCAGAGCCTGCAAAGATCGATCCTTTCACTCCGCGATCTTGTTTTTCCCCCCTTCCATAAATGTATTATCAGTGTGATATTAAGCGCAGCGGAAGTACGTTTCCAGGCGAGTTTCCGCATGGACGCTGTATTGAGTGATGCAAACGGAGCTGCACAAACACATTGAAGTAAATACATGAGCTGAGGGGTGTAACTAAACACGCATTCATACAAACTGTTTTGGTACTGGACTGTATAGCGCAGATGTTTACCGATCCAATTACAGCTAGTTAACAGGCTTGTTTTGCTCGCGGAGCATCTTTAGTAGTGGACTGGAAGTTTGTTGTCAGCACCGGACTCCCGTGTGAGTTGTTTTTTTTTTTTTTTCCCTGTAGCAGATGTCATGGCTGATGTAAACAAGCCAGATCTTGAACACCCTCCTTTATCTTTAAGGTCTCCTGTTTCTGTTTGGTAAGTTAAGCAGAATTCTGTTTTTTATTTCTAATTTCTATTTTAATGTTTAATTTTTATAAGAACATATATAAACCGTGGTTTGCAAAAGTTGAAAATTAAACAAAAAGCAATTATGTTTTTTTTTTCACTTACTGTACCAAAAATGAACCGTGATTTTTGTGTACCATTACACCCCTAATTGGCACTCCACCGAATCTACAGAGTTTCATCTGCAATTTGGTGAAGCGTTGAAAATGTCCCTATCTCACAATGGTAAAAAAAGATCACAAAATGTAATCGATTGGTCCTTTTACCGACCTATTCTGAAAATTTCATCAAAATCCATCCAGAAGTTTGAGATGGAGTTATATCGTTAACAGACAAACCCCGATGAAAACATAACCTCCTCCACCTCCTTGGTGGAGCTAATTATGGATGGATGTAGAACCTATGTAGAATATTTGATTTGAAAAATTGTCTTGAGCAGACGTGGTCATGTGACTCCTCCATATCGTGTTCCATTACATCACCAAATGTTTTAAAACACTACGATTGATCTGTACAGATTGTTTCTCCAACTGAGTAAATAAATATTATGGTAATTTTACCCAAAATAAAATCATCTCAGCACAGATAGTTTTTCTTAATAAGCACCTTGTTCTGATTATATCTGTATGCACAGCAGCACATACTGATAAATTTAAATTAAATTATTTCCTAAAAATATATATAAAACACAAAAAGTGAAAAGACACAAAGCTCAAAGGAAAACATTGCAGTTTGAGGGATTTTTCACAATGACATTTATCCACCAGGTGTCACTTTTATGCCTTTATTAACTGTGTGTCTGTCAATCATTTGGCTGCTGCACAGCCAACAAATGAGGTCGGACTCACCCTTAACAGGTTTTGTCTCTTTATTACTGCAAATAGGTTTTAAAACAATCTTTTAAAGAGCAACTCACCCCCCTCTAAACTATCTCCCTGCCTACAGGAATTTAATTTTAAAAATGCAGAGAAGCAGGCGTAGCTTAGGACCAGCGGGGGTGGCGGGCTGGGCTGTGATTGACATGTTGCGCTTACACACATACACACGGCCGGTGTTCAGATTAAATGGAGGAAGCTGCGGATGAGACAAGCAGCCCTGATCTGTATCGTTTTGAGCCGATAGTTCTCTCTGCAGTGGCTTAGCAGCATAGAATGAGGCTCTTCGTGGTACATTGTTTTTAGCCAGCGTGCTAAAGATACGTTTGGATTAACTCCAGTGTGACTATGCCACGTTGCAGAGAGGTAACCCGAGCATGATGAGAATTAAATGGGCATAAATTATATCCACACGATCAAAACCATTTCAGTGAAGTCTTTGCCCTGATTTCATTATTCTTTTAATGATATTAGTTATTCTCTTTGTCATAGTTTTCAGCCAGTTACTCTAAATCACTATATGCAGCTTTTAGGTGAGATGCTGGAGACAACGGGTGGGTGGAGTGTGTCTGAAAAATGGTTTTAAACCCCACAAGACGTGTCATAGAGATGATGCCTGTGATGTAAAGATGGGGAAAGATGTACCGTTTTCAGCAATCACAAATTCCAAATGCAGTAGCCACATTTTAACCCTAAGAGGGCAGGTCTAAGACGTTTTTTGGCCAGAAAAGACAGAATTAACAAGTTTACAACTAGAGTCCAGCTGGTGTTATTTAAAGCAGTACTGAATAACTTTTCCGCAGCCGTGTCTCAGACGGTCGTTGCTGGAATCGGTGTTCTGCAGAAATATGCTACCTGTTGAGATGTGCTACAGATTCCTTCTACACATGTGCCGTTCCACAGTCTTGACATCAATAAACAGATTTATTGTTTATTTTTATTTCTATATTTTTCCATAAATACATTTTACCTATCAAATAAATTATCCCAGGACAGGAACACTAAATATGATGTTAATTTTACTTTCTTTACATTGTCAGAGCAACAGGCAAATGTTTGGACACACTCAGAGGAGAAGGACCCAACTGTAAAGGAAATTTAAGTTATCTCTTCTGGAATGTATTATGTTAAACTCCTACGGTTTCAGGTGTCAACCATAGTTGCACTCATTGCAGAGAATGTCGCTCACACCTAGTTTCACTCCCTCTGAAGTTATGCCTAAAATTGCACAAACAGTTCTTGTGTAAGCTCCTATGTGATTTTGAACACAGCCGCACCTTGCCCTCCGCAAAACATGTGACCCCAACCTGTTTTAGGAATGCCATTGCATACGAAGGATGCTATATAAACTTCTCTGTCTGTAACTCAAATCAGAGTTTTGTTAGAAAGCCCTCCAGGAAACATGTAATAAACTTGAGTAGGGGAGTTATGTGGCAGTATTTTGAGGACCTAGTTAAAAGCCTCGCAGCAACGTTTTGAACAATCCGTAAGCGATCATTCGTCCATGTTCAATCCAAAAGTGTTTTTCAAAAAAGCAACTGAACTTCTATTTTCTTCATGAAAATATTTAATCTCTCATCCAAGAGACTTCTTCAGTTCTAACTGGGTTTGGGAATCGCCGGCTTATAACAGGTTGGGACCAAGCAGTATGAACGACCTTGTTAGACTCATTAGTTTCTGGCACACCCGTCCCGCCAAGGGCTCATTATGCCTTTTTTCCCAGAGAATTGTTTATGTGAGGTGTTGTAGTCACCTGATTGGCAGTTTTATTGTTATGAAACCACCTTTGATTTTGAGACAAAGTTGCATTGTGGGCGTTAGATAAGTGAAACCTGAGTCCACCTCCTATGTTAAGAGTGGGTTTTTCCATTTTAACATATATTGCTTTCTCGACTCCTCTTTCAAACATCTGTCTCCTCTGTCCAAAATATGACATTATCATCTTTGGAAGATGCATTTTAATAGGACAATCTTTTTTAGAGGAACTAATATCATAAAAATTCAGAACTAATAGCTCCACTACATACAGACCACAACTAAATGATTTAGATGAAAAGGGAAGAATTTAAAAGCATGATGTGTTTCCTTTTAACTAACCGATACAGATACTAATACATTAGAAGATTATCTGCCCCAATACCAGTATTGATACATCCCTACACACATCTTTTACATTGTTTTGCTGGAGCTTGTTCTCCAGCTTTTTCCTGTGACACCTCCTTGTTTCTAATCTTGACTTTAAGTTCTCTTCATACACTTCTCAATATGTCCCTGTCTCTCCCTGAATAGTTTTTTCAGGTCACTGGTGATCAAGGGTTTGTTATTGGTGAAATACTTCGCAATTCTGGTGGTGATAATGTTGTTCACACAGAAATTTAAATAGTCAGTCACACACTCAGTCATAGTGTTGATGTCCAGAGTGCATCCCAGTCTGTAGCAGCAAAACATCCCTGAAGAATTTCCTCAGCTTCCTGTGACTTCCTCCTCACAGTTCTTTTGATCACAGGTTACTTCTGGACAATGGGTTTATACATTGAACAGAGAAAGACTACTGTATATTATAATCAGGGGTGCACATAAGTGGTCCGCAGGTCCGCACACACTGTCAAAATATAAAATGCGCACCAGATGAAAAGTTGCAACACACGTTTGCGTACTTAACATTGGTTTGGCTGAGCTGCGTGAATTTTTAAGTTAATCAGAGGCAGGGATTATTGTCAAATAAATGAAGAATCCCGTTGACTTCTTTTGTTTGACTGATATGTTTCTCAGCCAGAGCGCCGAAGTTCCAGCTGATCAGCTGATGCTGCGTCTCTCTCTGTCTCTGTGTATCAGTTTGCCAGTGTGACGGATTTTCAGTCAGTCAGATCAGTGCAGCTGACTGCAGGATTCTGCATCGCGTCAAAACTGAAAAAATTCACTGAATAAGACAAATAGACCATCGTGGAACAGACGTGTAGAACTACCTTTTTGTGCTATAAAATACAGAAAACCACCTGTTTTAATCAACAGTATCAGTGTATTTGTCTGTGATCTGCGCCATTTTGAATGCGCGCAAAGCACTATGGGATATGCAGTCAATGCCCCATAACTGTCCAGTGTATCTTTTTATCTGACTGCATCACATTACAAACATCCTCATCATTTCAAAACAAAAAACAGTTACAGTAAATGACAGAAGCTCCAACAGCTGACTAATAAATTTCAACACCAAACTGTTAAATGTAGATTAAAGTGAACAATCAAACCTGTAAACAATCCAACCTGAACTCTGAAGGTTTTTTTTTTTACCAGTATTTTTATATTTTACTGGTTTCTCTTGATTTTTTCAACAATTAAAGGATTTTTATTGAAACAAATATAGAGCCAGGTAAAGTAAACAGACTGAATTTGAAGCTTGATTAAACCAAAAACAAAGCAGAGGAGCTCGGAAGAGACACAGCAAGACACATTTAAAAATGTGAGGACCAAGCAACAACCCTAGGTTCTCTTCTGAGAACCAGGCCAAAAATATTATGTGCACCCCTGGTTATAATCTGCCTTACCAGGAGCAGGTCGTGCAAAGGACCCTGTTTTTTTTTTTGGTACCTGTTATGATGTGTAACCATAACAACGAGAGACTTGTTTAAAAGAAAAAGCAGCTAACAAACACGTCTAATGCCTGCTGCACACGAGAGCCATCAGCTGAGCTAACAATCATTCAAGGCTGTTTGCTCTGCAGATATCTTCCTGTGTGCACCTAAATTCCACTGAGTTTTCTGCCTCACGAGGGGGAAATCAAACAGGTTTGATATTTCTGGCGCGTTTTGATTGGTCACTTGAATATCTTTACTCAGGTCCCGACTCATGTTGAGCACACACACTGAGATTTGTGCCTCGCGAGGCCAGAAACATCAAACCTGTTTGATTTTCACCTCAACGCCTTGTTTGGGTTTTGTTTTTTATTCACCACTAGTGATAACCCCCCAGGATTTTCCCACCAAAACAGCATAATATCCCCTATTTGGTATAAAAGCCCCAGGGGTTTCCCCACCAAATGAATTCTAGGGCTAAATTGTAGTCCGAGTTTGCTTAGCAGCAGTTTTTTCTGTTTCTATCGTTAAAAGTTCTTTAAACCGTTCCTTCTCAGCCCCAACGTAATGCTGGATCAAGGGGAACTCGTTTTGTCAGAAGTCATAGGCGGCTCATTGAAACCAACAACTGATACAATCTTTGTGAAACTCATCTTTAAAAATTTTAACGTAGTTTCACTTTCACTCAGCTTGATTTAAGATAAAATAACATAAGATAAAAACATTAACATAAAATAGGAAATCAGATTGGCAGTTGAACAGTGGACTTACACAAGATACTGTTTACCAGGTCTGACAGAATTAGGAAAAAACAGCTTCTCTTTCTTTTACAATCCAAGAAATATATATTTTTTGTTTGTCTGCTTAATTTAATGTTTCTATTTACACATTCCTTCAATGTAGGTGTACAGTAGGAACAAAAGTCAGGAATGTAAAGTTCATTCTTGTGTTGTTGCTTTTTCGTTCGAAGACATTCTGGCAATAAGGCTGTGCCTTAGTAATTGTACAGAAATTGGTTATGCAATGTCTTGTTAAAATATATATTCCAAACTTCTGCACATGCTTTTCTGTATTAATCACTGTATTATTACAGAAAATGGGTGGGTGGTCCAGCCAAGTTGGGATGTATCCTAAAAATTTGAGCGTGAATTACACAAATATTTTTTAACAAACTTTGCTGCCTCCGCTTTTATAGTGACAATTTGCATGTACTCCAGCATGTTATGTAGGGTAATCAGGTGAATTGCAATAAACTGCAAACTCTTCTTTTGCTGTGAAAATGAACTACTAAACATAGACAAATACACTGGCTTTGTCAACTTTCATTGTATGAAAGTAAAGCCACGACATCCTGCTTGTGGGCATTGCTGTAGTATTTCGAAACCAGAGTGTCACCCACTTTCCCACATGTAATCAGTGTTTTTAAGCATCAAATTACAGTTACATTTTTGTTACAAAGTGAATAATTGAACAGCCAGTAGCAGTGTAAGACTGAAATGATTCAACAGAAGTCAACATCTGGAAGCGTATCAGACAGTATGGGGGTAAATACTTTTTCACAGCACTGTGTATTGCTAAAAATAGTGTGGGACACCCCTCCAAATCACTGAATTCTGGTGTTCATTGTTTTTATGAAGCAGAAATTTTGGTAATAAGAGTCAGTACTTGGCTTTAAAATAACTTTCCCATCTGGTGTGTAAGACCACGGGCCTAGAACAGCTGTGACTGACCTACATCACCGAGTCACACATGGTTCACAGAACTTCAACCTACCCTGCACTTGACATATGCTTTGACATTAAAAATATTTTTCAAATCTGAACTGTGACCTCATCAGCCCTGAAATAAACATTATACCATAAATAATCCAACTACAGTTACAGTATTAGTTATGAACTTTACTTATTTTAAAAGCTCCAGGTGGAGTCATTTATGATCAATTCCATTGGTTAACGCTGCTCAAACATCTTTCTCCTCTTGTTTATACTTGACTTTTAAAGATCGTTTGAAATTGTCTGCTTAATAAATCAATGCTGTTGATGACATCATCAAACAGCATAAAGACCAGATTTAAGGAGGTATTTGGATCAATATGTGGAACCAGGAAGGTTTTAAAGTAATTTGTATTATTATGAGATCACAGTTTGTGGAAATCTGCATTCTGATTGTTTTCTAGTTTTACATGAGAGTCAAAAACATTGCTAGTCACAAAGTAAGGAATAAAATATAAATAGATTGATTCAAATAATTTATTTGATATGATATTTAAAAAAAAGTCATACCATCCACAGTTTCCTGTGGATTTCAGCAATTTTCATTTCCACTTTCGGTCTCACATCCTGGTTAAATTGGTTGGTGGTGAGATTTTCCATACGGATATACCAAGTGAGTTGGTCTCTTTAGAAACAGAAAAGGAGAAGATGAGAACATGAGGCTTTCTAGTTAATGGGAAGCAAAAAATCCCAAAATAGGATAATCATCACTGGTATATGAGTGTCACAGTTTCTTATTCTTTTAGATTGCTTTACTTTTACTGGAAAATGGAGCAGACCCCAATGCTACAGACAAGTTGGACTCCACCCCCCTTCATAGAGCGTCTGCCAAGGGCAACTACCGTCTCATCCAGCTACTTCTCAAACAGAGTGCCTCGACAAACATCCAGGATTCACAGGGAAACACGCCACTGTATGTGTGCATTGATTTCATCTAATATTACGTCTGCTGGCATAAATAAATTGCAGTTTTTGTAATACAAAAAGCTGTAATAATGAATTTCAAGAGCATTTCTTAGTTCCTTTCAGCAATACCACACAGATTGGTTTGGTATATTTACTTTCAATGTGTCACCACGTTTACAAATGTAAGAAGCTTTTCATGTGAATGAACAGAAACTTAATGCTCAAAGAATACGGTTTTATTTTCTGTTTCTTGTTGCAGCCACCTCGCATGTGATGAGGAGCGCGTGGAAGCAGCCAAGTTGCTGGTAGAACACGGGGCCAGCATTTACATTGAGAACAAAGAGGAGAAGACCCCCCTGCAGATAGCCAAGGGGGGCTTAGGGAATGTACTTCGTCGAATCGTGGAGGGATGATGCTTTAACTGACCAGCTGATTGTGTTAAGACTGAATTCCCCACCATCCGTCTCGGGCAGTTTTGTTATAATATAAATGTGTTACTTACAGGAAGAATCATACTGCACACTCCTCAGCTCCCTCCAGGTTTTAATATGTGTAGATGTTATCTGATCAAAAACACTGTTGTCTAATCTGTGTGAAATACAGTGTATTTTCTATGACTTTGAAGTATCAAAATGACTAACAGAACATGTTTATATGTATTTAGAATAAATATGTTGTTAAAAATATACATGAGGGAGGTCTGGATCTCTCCTGAACCTGTTGGCTCTGTGACCCCGACATTGAATAAGAGGAAGATGATGGATGGATCCAAAGACAGCTGAATAAGATGTTACTTTGTTAACTCCGGCTTTCAGCTTTACGAAGTGCAGCTTCACGTTAAAAATGTCTAAGGTTTGGGGTGATTTGATACTTTTTCTGCTACAAAAGGATCAATCAAACAAAGTTAAAGGGTTAAAAGCAACTATGCTAACTATAAGGTTTCATTCATAAAAACGAGTTGGGTGAATAAATGGAATGTGAAGAATATAAAAGCAAAACCTTCAGAAAAAGAAAGGAATGTTAAGTTCATACCTGCTGTGAAACACTCTGTCAATGACTTCACTGAAAAAATATATGAAAAATTTCCTGATGCAACAAGGTTGTGAAGAATAACTCTGATACTAACAGCTTAAGACTTCAAGAGAAATCCAGACAAAATACATATGCCTATGAATTCCAACATAAGAATCTCCACACCCTGTATGACATGATGATTAATTAGTACTAATGTGAAAACTATATCATGAATGCGTTTTTCTAAATACGCAATTGTTTCTACCTAACCAGAAATAACAAAGATTCACCTAAAGTTTTTTTGTTTGTTTCATGTTATAATTGTATGTTCATTGGGGAGAAGAAAAAAACGCAATGTTTTCTCTTTAAATATATTTACCTGTATGGGAAGTAACCTCAAAGTCAAATGAAGGTATTAGTACACTTTTTGTTCTCGTGGAAGAGCAAGGGAGAATTTTTTGAACAGGTCTGTGTCAATATTTGCTGAACCGAAGAAAGAGAAATTAGTGTTTACAGTATCTCATGACAACAAAATGTGTCATTTACACTAACAAATTGAAAAAAAAAAAGTTTCTTGTGTTGATCTTTCGGTTCGTGGGACCAGCTTTTAAAATAAATCTTGCAATTAAAATTCGATCAATTTAAATTGGGTTTACCAAAAATTCCAAGGGAATAAACTTGATGCATTTAGATAAGAAAAAAATAAGTAAAGGGGAACCATAGGGGAACGCCCATTGAAACGGAAGTTGTGACGTCTGATTTGTCGATCAGCCCAGAACAGCTCTGGCTCAGCCCCTAGTCTCTTCGCTCTCTCACTTCCTCAGGCGATATCTTTATGTTAAACAGCCCTCCTCTGTTAATGTACTTTACCCCTGGACGGTGTTAACGTCGAAGACTGATTAAACTTACAAACTGAAGACGTTTCCAGGAGCCGGACAAAGGTGAATATGGACTTTTTGCCACGAGTGTCGATGAAGTATCTGCGTAGATTAGCAAACGAGCTAACGTAGCTAGTAGAACTACTTTACTTTTTAGCATAACATTGCAAAAAAAAAAGGTGGAAACAGTCAAAATATAGGCTGAGTATATGTTAAACGTCAGTTAAACATAGTAATTAGGCATTATTTATTATTATTAGTTGATATACAGAACTCGTGAGACGTGTCCTTTTAGCTAAATGTAATGTCAACCACAAGCAGCTAGACGGTTTTATGGCCGATTGTCTTGTGCTTAGCTGCAAGTTATGTGTAAGTACTGTGTGATGTTATCACATGGCTTAACACACACACACACATCTGACAGTGACAGTTTACTTTCAACTTGGATGACTCCGATGTTACGTGATGAGTACAGACAATGTAAAGCATGAATTTGTTTATTTTAAGACATGGTTATATATTTTTGTGATGTCATAACAGCAATTAAAACGACATCCTGATTAGGAAATGTACTGTGTAAAGAAATGCGACACGTAACTCGGTGCAAAGATCAAAGTTGTTCATGTTTTTCAGTTGTTTGATCAGTGTGCTACAAGAACAAGATTACATTTTCTTCTTGGTGTCATGTTAGTTCTTTGACTATATAGTGTGTGAGAAAACGTTTCCCATGTTCCAGTAAAGTAGAATAGCACAAGCAAAAAATTCCACCCTCATGTGCATGACGGTAACTGTTTGCTTGCTTTCATCAGGAGTCATTTGTTTCAGAGACAGATGAAAGATATGCACCTTGGATAATAAAAATACTTAGAATTACTTTGCCTCTCCTCACAGCTGATGTTCTATCTGTAGTATTTATTTGTATGTGTCATACCTTTTTTTTTTTTTACTCTTTTAGATAATCCTTTACTACATCCAAAAGGGTGGTTTAATCTCAGGTTACACCCTTCGTACTATCTTCCTAGAAACATTCCCACAGAATATTTTGTGCATGTATGTTATTACGGTTTGGTTGTAGTGATGTTCTCAGATCTTTAGACCTGCACCTTGTTGTCTTACTTTGAAATGCATTCATTAGCAGGCATTGCAAAAAGTACTTAATGTTTTTAGGCATTTATCTAATCTTCAATTTTTTTTGTTTCATTCCCAGAATTTGTGTTCAATAGGTTTGTCCTTCTGGAAATTTCCCTGCTTAATGATGTGTGATTTTGATCAAAATGGAGATGTGGAAGCAGATAGGGGAGTGGACTTTTCCTCACTGAATGACCGCGTGTACTCGTTCCGTGGCTCCAGTCTGGCTCGGCAAGTTCCAGCTGAACGACTTGCTCGGGCTGGCTTCTATTTCACCGGCGATGCAGACCGCGTCTGCTGTTTCAGCTGCCATAAGACTGTGGAGAACTGGTGCAGTGGGGACACACCTGTAGAAAGACACAAAGAGGTTATTATGCTAAAAGTTTTAAAAAATTATAGTTAATAGAACAAAAACTGACCTATCGTAAATGTTTAAATTGTGTTATTTTTCCTGGTACAGGTTTCGCCATCTTGCATATTTCTCAAATGCTGCCACAAAGCCAGTTTTAATCCAAGTTATCACACCTCTCCTACTAATGGCTCCATCTATGATGAAGCTGCAGAAGATATGCAATATCGCTTGTCAACTGGAGCCGTGGTAGATGAGACCGTCTACCCCACGACCCCTCAGATGAAGAGTGAAGGAGCACGCCTTGAAACTTTTTCTTCATGGCCCCATACCTCTCCTATGAGACCCAGAGACCTGGCTCAAGCTGGCTTTTTCTACTTAGGTCAGAATGACCATGTTAAGTGTTTCTGCTGTGGGATAAAGCTGAGTGGGTGGGAACCTGAAGACGATGCCTGGGAAGAACACACCAAACATTCTTCCAACTGTTTTTTCACTCTTGGACATGATGTGGGGAATGTTCCACTCCAGGATGATGAAGAAGAGATGGCCCGTATTCAGCAAACAAATGCAAATGTCTCCATGAAGAGTTTTGAGGAGAGGCTCAGCAGCTTTGCTGGTCTTCAGCTCAATGTTGACCATGAGAGTCTTGCCAGAGCAGGTTTCTACAGCAAAGGTAGAGCAACATTGCCACCTGGGGACAAAACACTTTGCAACATTTCAATTCAGAATACTTTTCTTAGGCATCTTCAAATTATGTCTTTACAGGTGAAGGAGACAAGGTGACATGTTTTCGTTGTGGTGAAGATTTGAAAGGTTGGCAGCATGGGCAAGACCCCTGGGTCGAACATGCCAAACACTACCCAGGGTAAGAGCAACCATCTGTGTTTTCTTCTTCCTAATATTATTCACTGTACATACAGATGCATTTTTATGTTTGTGTAGCTCCTTTGAACAAGAATAATACCTTTTTTTAATTTTTTTAGATGCAGCTTCTTGTTAGAAGAAAAAGGACGAGAATTTATCAACAGCATCCAACTCCAAGTGCCCCAGCCGAGTAGTACTGTAAGCAATACAGATTGTTCTTGGACTTGTGATAGTGTGACAAACAATAACCTGCAACTTTGCTTGCCAGTCAGATTTTATAAACCTTGAGTTTGTATACGTTTTATTTAAGAACACACACATATATATTAAATAAAAACAAACCTCCTTAATTCAGCCAAAAAATTTGAAAAACCAGTCTTGATGTTCTAAATTGTGCTTAGTTTCTATTTCTATGCTTTCAAGTGGTTCATGTCACATCTTGCTGGTTGTAGTTTTAGTATGTCTTTCAACCACATTATGCCCGAGCCTGGCATGTAAGTGTGTACATTAGAACAGTCCAAACTATTAGCACTAATTGTGCAATAAAATTACGTTCAAAATATATTGTCCTTGAAAAGGCATATTTAAAACATAAATGTGGCATCAGTTACCATGTGTTCCTCTTGGAACACGTGCAGAGAACAATCATGTGGGGACAGTATGTCCTCATTCGTGTCCATGTTAAATATAACCCATAATGCAACACGCGCACATAAGTAAAGACTGGTCATGTGACACAGTACGCTGAATGTCAAAGAAAACATAAATTAACCTCGAACATACAATTCTTATTCGAACTATAACAAACATTTCCTTTTCCTTATTGCTTCTAACAATTTTATACTACATTTTGATGGTCCTATCAGCTCAAACATGTATCAACTTCTAACATGATCCACTGAAACAAAATCCCTCTAAAACATCTGTTGTGGACAGTTAATGAGATCTTGTATAGCTGGTGTTTGTGACAACACTGCTTCATTAATTTATTTCCTTAAATCAGACCCAGAGAAGAATGAAATCTGTCACACAGGGAAAAAAGACTTCATGAGGACCAAATGTCCTCAGTGGGTTTAGATTTTGATGAATGGAAAGAATTCATCAGCACAGCCCCACTCAAGTCAAACTCATTGTCATACAGTAGAGCCATCAATTAAACATCAAATATCTTTTCTATGAATAACATGACCTGTAATTAATACTGCACAGAAGAAGTGGAGTGATATGTGCAAAGGAAGTTCAGAAATCAGTTTTTCAAAATGTCACAAACTCAACACGTGAAGTTCTGAGCTCTGAAACATGTGAATGTTATAAATAAACAGGGACTGGAGTTTGTGGCTGTCAGGTCAACAGGATCTTTCTGTGTGCTCTGAAAGGAGCTGCTTTCGTGAGGATGTGTCATGAACATTGCTTTTTCCACAGCTGTTACCACACAAACACACACTCACAATGGAACTGAGACTGTTTGATTAGCAGAACTTGAAGCTGGTGGAACTGATTTCAGCTTAAACATGTATGACCATGTGCCACAAAATCAGTTCTCCTCACAGTAGCTACGTTTACATGCGCCATATTCCCCCAATCTGATTAAAATCTTGGTCGATCAGAATTCCCAAATCCCTGTTTACATGGACACTAACTGAAATGATCTGATCATGCCATGAGTACACATGCACCAAGCGCTCGATCAGGTTAAATGAGTTGAGCATGCGCACAGCGAGTTGTAAACAAATTCCGTCCTTTCTGCACGTCTTTCCCGCCCCATCGTGTGCTCGATCTGACTCACGTTATCCCCAATATGGACCTTCTGCAGGTGATTACCTTTATGTTTGGGTTTTTACTGGTCGCATTAACCAAGCTAGAGGCTGAATACATATTACTACTGCTCCTCCACCACAGGAGAGGAGAGCAGGATGACAGGATGACTGCACCAGCAGACCACTTCTGTTTACCTCCCGCCATGTTTTCTACTTGGGTCTGCAAAAGCAGAAAGACGTCACGCTGAAGTTGTACGCATGCGCAGTGGGCTCTTTTCACCCCTTCATTCTGAATGGATGTGTACATGCACGTCTATCCGAATGAAGATCGGACAAAACCACCCCTCTCGATCGGAAGGAAATTTCTTTCGGATCAGGCTGCATCGGATCAAAACATTCTGATTGACATGTTTACATGATGTCTTTTTTATCCGATTGGGCGTTTATTCCGATTAAATGTGCCCATGTAAACGTAGCTAATATCTCCTGAATCACTGAGTTCTCATTCAGAAAGAGACAGACCTTCATAAACAACAGACTCTTGATCTGATTCTCCTTCTTCTGCCATAGTTAATCACTTTGTTTTACATCTCCCGTTCTTTGTTTTTGTCACTTCTGGTAAATGCACCTTCCTCAAAACTGTGCAGGGATATTCCATAAATCTGCATATTTGAGACTTTACTACTGAAAATCTTTGCATCCTGGTTTATATGTAGAAGTGTCCACAGGGCATAAATGCAAAATGGCTCCATATGAAGTCATAACACAAAAAAAAAATCATATCAGAGACACTTTAAAGGACAAAATAAAATTGTGAAAATGAAGTGGAAGAAAATGGATGGATAAAATTGTTTTCTTTAAGCTGGTTTTGGTCTCTGATTATGAATGTGATTGCCAGCGTTTGTCGGTAGCAGCTACGTTTGCTTAATTCAAAGTGAAAATAATTGTATGACTTTTTCTGTTTCCAGGTTTTGAGTCAGCAGAATGGATTCTCCTGCAATGGGAATGGTAATTCATAATCTCTTTTTTTATACAGTTACTCTTGATTAGGAAAAAAAATGTTTCATAATTAACCCTAATTAGAATTTTGATTTTCCTCAGTATGTCAAGCTATATAATTGAAACGGGATACCCCTTTTTCAGTACAGAGTAAAATACTTTCTTTCCCTTCATGTTTTCAGATATTCCTCTGTCTCAGTCTGAAATGGCTCAGAAAGCCATCGAGATGGGTATCGACCAGAATGTGGTGGAGAGGACGATCTCAGAGAAAATCAGCATGACGGGTTCTGGGTACTCGAGCATGGAAGCACTTGTGGGGGACTGTTTTGGTAAAGCATCAGAACAGGAAATGACAGAAGAGAAAGGTATTAGTACCACTTGTTAGGTGATGCACATTCATCACATAAACACAACAGAGTAAAGCTTGAAAACACCATTGGCATATATACTAATTTTTTTAAACATTTAAAAAAAAAATGTATTACTTGTGTTAAATTTTTTGAATAATTTAGAATTCGAAGAGAAATTTGAGGGGAAAAGTGTTACATGATACTATTTCTATTTGCCCTGTTAAAATAAAATACCCCACTATTACTATTAGAGTATAAAGTACAAATTATATACTTCTGTCTTTATGTCGAATAGAGATAAATTAATTGTGGCTTTATCTTGCACATGGAGGATAAAGTGTGTACATATATTTACTTTTTCTACCCCATTCCCTCAGACGAGGACCCACTGGAGAAACTTCGGAAGCTGCAAATGGAAAAACAATGCAAAATTTGCATGGACCGAGATATTTGTATCGTCTTCCTACCGTGCGCTCACCTGGTCAGTTGCAAGCAGTGCGCCGAGTTACTCACCAAGTGTCCAATCTGCTGTGGAGTCATAACACAGAAGGTCAAGACCTATCTTGCTTAAGGGAACAATAAACCTATACGCTAACATGGATGCTGCTTATCTTAATTATGTTGTGATGCTGCTATTTGTGTAGTCATTAAACCTGTTGTTTCATAATAAGAGCAATCCCAGTTCGAACCTTATGGAGTTGGACTCTTCCTCCATGTGCCCTGGTTTCATCCCACAGTTCAATACTTTGAATTAGCTGGTGTTTCGAGGACATTCCTCTCTTCTATATCAGCTCCAGCACCTCCTGCGACTCTACACTAGTTCATTTGCAGAAGCTTGTAATTTATCTTATGTCTATAAATATTTGTAATAAATCTTACTATATATTTTCACAGTCCTTACATTTTAATATTGAAATGATTTCATAGGTTGCTAAAATTTGTGTTTTGTTAATATAATCATTGTAACTGACATTTGTAAATACACACTAAAGAACAAAGCTGATTTTGAAAACACTTTTTTGATGAGGGGATTTTCTTTGGGTTTATGTTCGCTTCTCATTCAGGAGACGTTAATTTAACTGGACAAAGGAAATCAAATCCATCAGGTAAAGTCCTTTAATATATTTTGTCTTGTACAGTTTTCTTTTTCACTGTTATGTTGGCTCTGCCCTCACCGTTGTCTGAGTAAATTCCTAAAGACTTTATCGTTTATAACTGACTCTAACGAGGTTTTAGTCTACAGTTTTTTAGTGTGCTGTGATTACTTTCCCTATTTCATGTTATCTGTTCTAACGTGTAAATGCAAGTAATAAAACTTCTTAATTTCACCTAAAGTTTGTGGTTTTTTTGTCCACTCAGCCTTTTCAGTCATTTTGAAGGAGTTTGAAAATCTTAAATAGACATTTTTATATTTTACGTTAATATTTTAAAGAACGCTTTCAAAGGGCAACTGTAGATTTTCTAAATAAAAATTTTATTTAGAAAAATACTGAACGAGGAGAGCTGTTTAGATGTAGCATGGTATCTGAAAACAAAATTGGTCTAAACACTCCTAAATCTGACTCAAACTGATTAGAATGAACTAGTTGTTGAGGATTTTTAATGTTAATGGTTTGGCTCTAAAGAAATGGGTAATGTGGGTAAATGGAATGCACTTGTACAGTCAGTTGACAAACAACGCAATACAATTTTGTAAGTCACCAATTCCTGCTCCACATGTTGCGGTGCACGCTGAGGTGAAGTGGCACAGGTGAGACAGGTGAAGTGTCTTATCTGGCAAGACGAAGGCCTCAGCAAAGGGAGTGTTGCGAGTGACTAATAAAGTAATATGTGTGTGTGGAGAGAGAAATTGTCATTTGAATATGAAAACCAACATTACTTTTATTTTATTTGGAATAAAAGGTTGAGGTGCAGTACTCGGCACTCACCACTAGATGTCAGGCCATCGGTCGTGTATCTAATGCGGGTAATGTGACCGCTAGGTGGTAGCTCTGCACCAGGATTTCCTCCTCCCAGGTCGTCGAAACAACAAACCGAACTACGGAGCGAGTTGGGTGAGAGAACGTCCGAAACCGCCTCTGACCGCGACTTTTAAACTATTTTTTTTAACCGAATTGTAGTTGTATTAGGACAGAGGCTGTGTAAATATAGTAAAAGTTAGGATTGTATCGGGACTACGTTTCACAACCAGGTAAGTTAGCTGTAAAATGGCGGAGAGCTATCTGGAACTTAGTTGATTTGTATTTTGCTAGCCGTCTCGTTAGCCATGCTAGCTGTAGAGGAGCGCGGATGTCTGTCTGAACCAGCTCTCGCGGTAAATGGCTACTTCGGTTAGAGAACTAGATTTGGGGTACAAATGCACTAATTATATAGTTCGCACCATTAAAAATCCGTTTTTCTGTCTAGTTACTTTCTTACTCTTAATATATTTGTAAACAAAGTGTTAGTTGCTTATGCAATACGGCAGTGGAACTCCCGAGGCAAGATGGAGGACGCAAGGACGTGATGTTTTTTTTTTCTTTTTTTCAGGTTAGCTTTAGCTGTTAACATGGCTAACTACTGGTAGTTATTCTTAGCTCGTTAATTAGAACGTACTCGTGGTTTGAAATCTTATTCTTAAAACAAGGATCCCATGGTATTAAAATGCATACAGAACGCAGAGGATGCCCCTGGCTAAATTGTTGATCAGCCTATTTAAGCTTTAGCTAGTACAGTGGAGCTTACGTTGTTTTGTTGTGACTTTAGTCAAAGCACGCTGATAATAGTATCGAAATTCATCAATGATACTGTAAGTGTGGGCTGCCTCTCTTGTTTTGCTACACACAGTTAGTTTGTTGTGGGTGCTACTTCATCATCAACTAGCTGACGTCGGGGGAAAAACGACGAGATCTTCGGTTCCTTAGCTGGTGGCGCTAGTAGCACCAGCAGCGCACCGGTGTCAATTTTGACAGGAGCCGACTGCGAGCGTACCCGTGTCGGCGTTGTTGGAGGGAATCGAGCCGGTGGTTTGCGACACTGTTATACCCTGAAATTCGCCCGTACTAGTTTGACCGTTTCGTGTATTTTCTGATTATACACTACTGCATCGCAGAAAGAACTTTGTAGGAGCCACTCTCTGATTTGGCGCCACTTTTCAGTGTACACCCATAATCGTACTGGCTTGATATGCAGTATCGCATCTCTTGCAAGGAAGTACGCACGTATTATTGCAACCTGCAAAACACTGTTATCATAAAAATGTCGCAGTTGCTACCCCACATGTCTTTGAACGGACACCGCTGTGTGAAACTAGTTCGGATTTAACAAAATTATTTTTTAATAATTAGTACACGTCTTTTGTAAATAGGCCTCTATTTGCAGGATTTCATCCGGGTCTGTTATCAGCGTTACATCAAATTATTCATATTACGCTCACTCTTTGTAAATGCTACTAAGATTTAAGATCAGTGTAATTGTTTGTTAGTACTGCTTGTACTAAATCAACTCCCAGAGCTGTATGTTTCATGGGTGGAGTTTGACTTTCCAAGACTGCACAGTGGTCTCAACGTGTTTCAGGCATTGTTTGTTGCTGAAGAGGCAATTGGATTTGTTTGGATTGTCCTAATTTAAAAAGTACTCTTAATATTGATAAGAATGTATTTACACATCAGATATGTGAAATACTTTCCCTGTGGCCTGCAGTTTATTGTTGATGTTGATGCTGGAGTTTGATTGGTTTACATGTGAATGGGAGGATTGGGCAGTACCATATTTGGCCATTGAGGATGAGACTTCAATGGTGCTTGTATGATGTTGTCTGTAAGCCAAGGAAAGCCTAGAGAGAAGAAGCCAATCAGAAAATGTCAGGCATGACAGTAGCGTTTTTGTCCGTCCCCTGTTACCATGTGACACTTTATTTTCTCTGTGCATGCATGAAAGAAATATTTGCATACTATGAAGGCAGTGATTTTTATGTTCACACACTTTTTTTTGCTTTTTTTAAAAAATGTGTTATAAGAGCACATTGATCTCTAAGCTGCTCTTTCTGTGTTCTAGGTCATATGCAACCGCCTCATCTTATTTTTTACTGAAGATCTCAAGTCAGATATAAGTTGACGTTATCCAAAAGATGTTACAGAAATGATAGCAGCACCAGAAATACCCTCAGAGTTTTCCTACACTCAGTAAGTGTCTCTGTCCAGTCATTTTATTTATCTATCTTTTACTGACAAGTTTTATAGAGATGCTAATTTCATCATCTGTCTGTTTCTACCAGGGACACAGATACCAGATTCTCCTCAGACACAGACTTCTCTGAGGATCCCGATGGAAGAAGTGCAAATAAAGGAAAGGTATGGAAAGCAAAGTAGGCCTCTTTGGCAATAGTTAAAATCCTGGTCAGACAACATCCTAAAAAAATCATGCATGGTAAAATAGCTGTTTGTTTTCCAGTGATTTTGAGAACTGGTGTTTGTGATTTTGTTTATTGTGTCTAGGGTGGGAAGAAGGGGAAGAAGGGCACAGGGGAGAAGGGGAAAGGAGGAAAGGGTGCAGGCCGGATAAATGGCCACCATCAAGAAAATGGCATGGAAAACATGATGCTGTTTGAGGTTGTAAAGCTGGGTCGAAGTGCAATGCAGGTAATAAGTGGGAATATCCCTGCGATGAACTTACTCTTAAACAAAAAATCTGTTTTTGGCAGATTAAAATTACTGGGACATGTATTGGTTCTGATTTCTAAAACAAGCCCTACTTTCATGTTAATGCAGTCTGTTGTTGATGAGTGGATTGAGTCCTACAAACATGACCGAGATGTTGCGCTGCTAGATCTCATCAACTTCTTCATTCAGTGCTCAGGATGTAAAGGTATGTTCCTGTCAAAAGTCATCTCATACCATGATTGGCTCTTTTAAAAATGTTTTAGGTCGACGTTTATGTTTGTTCCATTCAGACTTTTATTTTTAAAAAGTGTTTGTTCTTTTTAAGCTTCTCAATAACTGTATTGTTAATTAGGTGTGGTCACCGGCGAAATGTTTCGCAACATGCAGAATTCTGAGATCATTCGACGAATGACAGAGGAATTCGATGAGGTAACTTCTCTTGCTGGAGTAGCCAGTATTATTGTCATTTTAGACTAAATCTCAAGGTCAAAACGCTTTGTTTTCCAAGAAACACAAGCGTGCATATCTGTTAACAATAACAGCTAGTTGTAGTAGTTTTATTCACAGCTGTATGTGATGATGTTCTTGGCTCTGTTTCCTCTGTAGGACAGTGGTGATTACCCTCTGACCATAGCTGGGCCTCAATGGAAGAAGTTCAAAACAAGTTTTTGTGAATTTATTTCAGTACTAGTGCGCCAGTGTCAATACAGTATCATCTATGATGAATACATGATGGACACGGTCATCTCACTACTTACTGGACTCTCAGATTCTCAAGTTCGAGCCTTCAGACACACATCAACACTGGCAGGTAGTGTAAATTATTCCTTTAAGAGTGTAGATGAAAATCAGTCAGATCAAGTAGCATGTATGCAGCAGCTATTTCAGCTAAAGGAATTGCACAGTTTATTGTTTTATTGTATCCTGTTTTTGAACAAAGCTTTACTGTAAAGTTACTGTTGTGAATGTGTTAGTGTTGACTTGGTTGAAGTTATTTTTACTGTTCTAAAAAAGGGCAGCTATTCTTAAAGCCTCGTAAAATACAGTAAACATAAAATGAAAGCCAGTCCAACAAAAATCAGCCTGCGTTCAGTTTCAGTCTGTTTTTCATGTTCTTTCAAAACATTTTATTTAGGAGCTTGTTGCACATTCACAAACTTAACTTTGTAAAGTTTTGTATCTTGATGTTACTGGTTGTTTCTCCAGCCATGAAGCTGATGACAGCCCTGGTGAATGTAGCTCTAAACTTGAGCATCAACATGGATAACACCCAGCGCCAGTACGAGGCAGAGAGGAATAAGATGGTTGCTAAAAGGGCAAATGACAGACTGGAGCTGCTCCTACAGAAACGCAAAGAGGTATGTGAGGACACACTTTGTTTTTGTTTTTGTCTGAACTTGAACTATTTTAAAACAAGGAGGAAAATCTTAAAAGTAATGCTGAATAATTATTTGGTTTGTGTTTTACTGGAACCTGAATACACTATTATGTTTTTAATGTTTTACAGCTGAATTTAAGGGTATTTTTTATTTGATCAAAAGAGTGTGTTGTAGGAAAAATCTAATTTATTTTTATTCCTTATTTTGATTTGATTCATTTACATCCCTAAAAGTTGTTGGTGTGTTGCTGGTGACAAGTTAAAGAGTCTGTCATATGGTTTCGTCAGTATGTACAGAATGAACTTCATCATCATCATATCTGTGTCTGAACACAGTTATCAAAGATAGTGAGTTCAGTTGTTGATGATTTTGCTTCTATGAGGTTTCGTGAGCTGTTTTGGGTTTTCCACTACTACAATGATCTGTGGTTCTACGACCAGGCAGTATTTTGAAATTAACAAATCACGTGCTCATCTGTGTATCATGGACACACACATGACAGTTTTATTAAAAGGTGCTGGTTTCATTTTCTGAGTAAATGTGTAAATAACTGTGGATGGTGCTGCTACATGCAGCTCCATTTTACCAAGACAGACATATTTTCTATTCTAACAACAATCTCAGCTGATTAGACACACAGTCTAATCTGATTCAGATACTGTGGATATCATTTATGTAAGATCACATGGAATGATCATCAATTAGAGGTTTGATTCAAACCACTTCCACTTTAGTTTTATTGACAGAGTTTAAAATGCAGCAGTCAATCTTGAATCAGGAATTTTCCAACTTCGGCTGCACAGTTTAGACTGTTGAACTGCACGATGACCTGGACTGTGTTTGACCAGCGTGAAGTTTTTAACAAAACTTGCAAGCATGTCTGACTCGAGTCCAAGTGATGACCTGCTTCATAAGAGGGTTTTTTTTTCTTCTGTTGGTCATAAGCTCTGTGCTATAATAAACCTTTCATCAATAAATGAGTTTAAGATGTAAACAAAGGTGCATTTATCTGAATTTTAAACATTTATATTTTGTATTTTACTTTATATTTTGTTATTGTAACGCAACATCTCCAGCTTTGAAACTTTATTTACAGCCCATTCATATTTATTAGAAAACATGAGGGTTGTTTGAAATAATATCATTTTCAGCGTCTCTGTGGGTGCTAAGTGTTGTTCAGCTCGATTTTTTTTTGGTTGCATTATGTAACAGTGGATACAACTGGGCATCCATCTGTTTATTTAGTTTGCTGCTATACCACAGCATGGTGGCAGCGCTGGCTGTCACACACGTTTCATGTTAACAGTTCTCTCTGGTTAGTAAGGGTGTGTGTGTGTTGGATCATTTTTCTCCTGTTTTATTCTATTTTTTTGTTTTCAGCTCCAAGAAAATCAGGATGAAATAGAAAACATGATGAATGCAATCTTCAAAGGAGTGTTTGTTCACAGATATCGGTATGATTTCACTTAACAAATGTTCTCCATTTTAAAAAGGATTGTTGATGCTGTGAATAAATCGTTATATTTAGTTTAAGCAATAAATGTGATATTTTTGTTGGCAGTGATTCGATAGCAGAAATCAGGGCGATCTGTATAGAGGAGATCGGCGTGTGGATGAAACTCTACAGTGACGCCTTCCTCAACGACAGCTATCTGAAGTATGTGGGATGGACAATGCATGATAAGGTAAAGTATTTACAGATTTCTTATGTTGTAGTTCCTTTCAAGCCCCTGCTGATACTTTGAATCTAGGTTTGTTATTAAATTACTAGTCTGGAGATTAATTGAAACTCAAAATTAGGATCTAATAACTGTAAAGGACTTTGCCTCCCTCTTCTGTAACAGTTAAATAGATGAACACCATTCAGCTGTAACAACACTGAGCAACTGCTGCTGTTATCAGCATAAAACATATTGTTTTATTGTTCTGGTCTTTTAATAAGGTTCCAAACCACGATTGTTAATTGTGTTTTGTTGCCATATTTAGTTGCTGTTTCACCATTATACCCTTCAGCGTGAGTTTGGATATACAGTTTGTTTTACTATTCCCTTTATTTTATTAGTGTAATTCTATATATTGTGATCAGTAAGATACGCAAAAATTTATAGAATAAATTACCTCAGCTTTGTCGTCATCACTGGGTGGACTGCCGTCTTCCTGTTTCAACAGGAAGCAGAGTCTCACCCTCGCTTGCGCTCGTAAGTTTACTTAAAATAACTGAGTATGCAGACCCCACTAGAACATAAGAAATCTAGGATTCTGTTGGACAGACGTTGTGGAATCAGCAGGTGGTGTCATTCCATCTGATATGAAATCTACCCAAGTTCTTTATGTGGTGAAAATACTGTGAATATAGAGCCGTATGTATGATGTTCTACTCCTCATGTCACAAACCGTAAACTCGAGTCTCACTCAGGGCAACAGCAGCAGGACAAATAAAACTATAGTGATAAACTGCAGTTTTTCTACCAGCTGAATTTTGGAATTAGTAATAATTTAATTGGCCCTTTTCACAGAAATTGGAAATATAAGGGTTTGGGTGAACAGATTTCTTCTACATCCATATCTTAAGCATAGCTGACAGCGATAAGTGTTTTCAACTCTTATAAAATCTCCAGTCTCAAAAGTTTCATAGCATTTCATCCCAGCGTGACTTCATAAACCTTTACATCACCATCAGTCTCACATTACACAGTTTTAATGTTGAATTGTTTTGTTTACAAGCACAAATAGCATCAACAGCTCCTGATGAAACTGAGTCAAGTTTCTTATTCAAGATTTGGCTAAAATTTAATGAAGCTTTGCCATCTGGACCGTCTTTCATCAACTACAATCTTGATGGTCCAGAGGGTGTTGAGTCCTGCTTCCTCCAATATCTCACAGCTTCAGTTTTCATCAGGAGAGGAAGGTGGAGGAGTTCAGTCTGAGCTTTAAACTGTAGTCATTGTAGTAGTGAAACAGTTACTGGGTTTAATGGTTACACTAGTAAAACTGTCCTACGCTTACTATGTCTGTATTAAATTAATGTACCATTTATACTGTATTTGGTTGTGAGCATATTACAGCTGCAGAATCTTGGATGCAGTGGGGATTTTTAAAGTTTCCAGAGAGGCCCGGATGTGTACTGAGACTGTAATTTCTGATTGATTTTTTTTATTGTTAATGGAAAGCTTTCTTTAAGATTGTCTCATTATCTGTTGATGTGATGAAAGAAACACAGATCTGACAAGTCATCCACATCTGTTTCCTAGGTTACAGCTAAAGTTGATCACTTTTAGCCTGTTGTGGTTCTGCAAATTATGTGTTTTCATCAGTTTAAGTCATGATTTGCTTGCATATGTCATGCAACTGCCAAAATGGCAAAACAAGCTTTTTCTTTGAACAAGACTTTCTTCCTATTTTTATTATTCTGACTTAATCAACTACAGTAAAATGAGATCAAGCCTTCTTTAAAAGAACAAAAAGCTTCACAGTGAGAGTCTCAGACCAATGATCTATTTGCTTGTTTGTAAAAAAGCTCAGAACAATTAATATATTTGAACCTCATTGAAATAACATGCTGCCTCCTTCATCATCATCTTTACTGACTGACTCAAGGTCCATTTTATTAAAAAAAAAAAGGTATAAATACAAACCCAACATGCAACATCTACAAGGAAAAAGGCAAGAAAAAAAACAATAGTAAAATACACTCATACAGTGTTTTCACAGAGAGAACTGATGGTGTACAACACTAAAGCTTTAATTCACCAACACCAAGAGGCTGTTCTCAGAGTTATTCAGGTGACAGATACATCTGCACATCAGATTTCTCATTAGTGCCTGAAAAGTTCTGACATGAGCTTGAGAAAACAGAGTGGCACTAGTGGACCTCTGGTTCTAGAGCAGAATCCTCAAGGCAACATTATTGGTACTTTAAGCTTCTATAGATGAGCTCA
The DNA here is from genome assembly GCA_006937955.1 of Pachypanchax playfairii. Taxonomy (NCBI): domain Eukaryota; kingdom Metazoa; phylum Chordata; class Actinopteri; order Cyprinodontiformes; family Aplocheilidae; genus Pachypanchax; species Pachypanchax playfairii. The sequence goes on from SSNP01000270.1 coordinate 160,621, forward strand.
ATTATATTTACACCACAGTGGAGCCGGATACAGAGAGAAACAATAAGCGGTGGATCTTTACATTGTCTGAGCATGTGAATTTTCCTAGCCAAAATATTAGCTTGGATATACAGAGTATGACACTGCCAGTGTATATCAACACAAAACTAACCTGTGATGAAGGGCCCTAAATATTTAGTGTGACTACAAACATTTAACCTTTGCCCATAGAAGTTTGTTTAAAGCCCGTGTAAAGTAACAACAAATGTGTGTTCTGAGTTTGTCACTGCACAGGAATATTAGTTATTAGTCATCCAGACAAATTTGAATGATTAAAAACACTGTGAAGCATATGAAATTTGGTTACAAAATAATGAAAAAAGGATGAGTTTTCTCTGCTCTGAGACGCTGGGGGCGTGTCCGCTGCAGGCGCTGAAACCTGTCTGTCTCATCCTCCAGCAGCACCTCCTTCTCTTCCCCACATCACTGCATTTCCTCCGTTTCTGAGTTCCGGCTGGTTCGTTAAGTTTGAGGTTCTACCCACATGTAAAACTGCGCATCGCTGCTTTTTGAGGAGTTGAAATATTTCCACACAACCGCAATGCTTCAGACTTGTTGATCAGTGAAGGAGCGGAATGTGCTGCTACGCCATTCTGAGCTTTGTTTAGCATATGAAGGCAGCAGGTGGCAGAAGTAGCTCCTACCTATCATGCTGGTTTAGTTACTGTCTACTGTGCGGCTCCTCTGCACAAAATCCACCCAAAGCTTTTTCAGACGGTCATCCCTCCGATGAAGGAGCAGGAAAACCACTGAAGCTACCGCACTGTACGGTTTTATATGACGAGAGCAGCAGGGGGCGGGGTTATCCTTTAGACCCGCCCATAAAATCCTGAAACAGGAAACTCTTGAAACACAATTTGAAGGCTAGCTCCACAATTCAGTTTTTAATTGTTGGGAGGTTTTTCACATGTTTAGAACATTTATTATGTTTATAATGTGGTTAGAAGAAAATGGCAGAATTCACTTTACACCGTCTTTAACAATGTTCTTTGTCCCCTTTAGTCCAACAGATTGGGACTACACTTTTTTGTATCATATTTCAGTCCATAAACAGAATATACATTCAACAGCTGCTGAAACCAGTGCTGCTGGGAGGAAGTGTGGCTAAATCATCAACATACATGTACAACATACATGTAATGATTGATCAGATTGTGACCTATCACACATCCAGTTTTACAGTTATTTAGTTGGTTAGACAACTCATCCATGTTCAGGTTAAACAGGATGGATGCCTTGACTCCTTCCTGCTCAGAGCGTCATGTTATCTGGCAGCCTCTCACATTTTTACTCATTAATCATACAGCAGCTCTACTCTCCCAGTAAAGTTCTCTAACAGAGAGTGAGGGTTTAATATTAAACTGTGTGATAGTTGGGGTTAGTAAGGGTGCACTCTGAAACATTTTCAGTACATTTTAAAACTGATAATATCGACAACATTGACATGTTACTTTACAAAATGTTATACCATTCCATCCCTGCAGCAGTGTTTACTGTATGTAGAAACTGAAGCCAGAACAAAAAGACTAGCTTCCTCATGGCTGAAGTTTTAAATTCTGCATTCTCCATGAAAACAAATGGGACATTTTCTAGAAATAAAGGTGGCCCTCAGATGTTTCTGTGTGGATTCACAGTCGTCCAGGACATGGCAGTCCTAGGAGTTAAAAAACTGCAATAGCAGCTTTTCTTCCCAGTTTCACAACCCTCCAACCTGTGAAACGTGTGATTGCAACATTTCACATAAACAAGTCACATGTGACGACAGGTGTCAGTGATCCTTGTGACTTTAATCAAACATATTCATGTATTTCTCCTGACAACAACATATAAAGTAACCTGAAACTTCCAACCCACGATTATCATTTTGGATGGAAGATGAAACATTTACAAGAACAAAGAAGTTTCTTATTTTAGCTCTTATGATTCACCACAGACATTAAGTATTCAGTTCTGTCTGTTCATATCTTGCTGCTGTATATTCAGATATTCACATGTTTTTAATTTTAGCTGTAATTAGTTATTTGATGCTAAAAACCACAGGGATTTTGTGCAGGTGAGTTGCAGAACTTTCAAACCACATCTCTTATCTTCAGATTCTGCCTCCAAAATTACAACCCATTGGTTCCTGTAAACAGGATATTGTGGCTTCAACAAAGGGAAATTTTCAACATTGCAACAAAGGAAAAAGGCAGAGATGCCTGGTGTAGTTTATGTAGCGGTTGGTTTTGTACACCTGACACAGAGCAAGGTGTGCAATCTTCAGATTGTAAACACCTGTAGAGTTTTGCTGAGTAGGGTTCAGATCTATTGGAGCAGCTGCTTCAGATGCTTTGATACAAGAACAATTTTAAAAAGGCTAATTGTTTTAATGCATTCAAGTTTTATTTAAATGTAGTTAAAATCCGGTATAACTTTATGAAACAACTTTTTTATAGTTTTTTTTTTTACCTTTTAACATGTTTCTTTTGCACTATTGCTCAAAAATGTCTGCACCCTGTACAGACTCCAAAAACCCTGATTACTGCTTACGAGTTTGTTGTCTTTCTGATTTGATTCTAGCAAGGAGAGGTACGACTGAAGTGTCTGACGGCTCTGCAGGGCCTTTACTACAACCGAGAGCTCAATGCAAGACTGGAGCTCTTCACCAGTCGTTTTAAGGTCAGCACCATCTGCTGGACAACTTTAACATAAGTTTTCTTTTCCTACACAGCCGGTTTAAAGACTCACTTGATATGATACATAGTTTGATACAATGTGTTCAAATGGTTTTTATGTTCTGTGGGGGAAAATCAGTCATTAAACCAAATGACTTGTTTTCTTTTTCCTCAGGATCGCATCGTCTCCATGACTCTTGACAAGGAATATGATGTTGCAGTACAAGCAATTAAACTGCTCACTCTAGTCTTAAAGTAAGTGGCTGTTCCAGCCGACATCAGATGTTTTCCAGTGTATGATTGGAACGCTCTTGGTGGCACATGTTTGGTAACATGGTTTTGTGTTTGTTTTTGCAGTAGTACAGATGAGGTTCTGACGCCTGAGGACTGTGAGAGTGTCTATCACCTCGTCTACTCGGCTCACAGGCCGGTTGCGGTCGCAGCTGGAGAATTCTTGTATAAGAAGTATGTCAGACAGCATTAAAATGAGTTTTTTCATGCTATTAAAATTTTCTTTGGTTGCTGTATGATAATTAAATTACTGAAATACACAGTTAAGAGTAAATGTTCTTATAGATTATTCAGCCAGCGAGAACCAGAGGAGGAAGGTGCTCCTAAAAGACGAGGCAGACAAAGTCCCAATGCCAACCTCATTAAGACCACTGTCTTTTTCTTCCTTGAGAGTGAGGTATTTACACATTTAATTTCATTTGTATTAGTCTATGAAAGCACAGTTGGTCATTTTTCCTTGATTGGAGTGTTTTTTTTTTTTTTCCAAAGCTCCATGAGCATGCAGCATACCTGGTGGACTCTCTTTGGGAATGTGGTGCAGAGCTACTTAAAGACTGGGAGTGTATGATCAGCTTATTGTTAGATGACCCAGTGCCAGGAGAGGAAGGTACGGCTTCTTTGTTTCAAACACTTTGTCACATGTAGCAGTTTGTAGCTTCAGGATCAAACGTGTTGATTGTTTGTGTTCGTAGCTCTTACAGACAGACAAGAAACAGCGTTGATTGAGATCATGCTGTGTACTGTACGTCAGGCTGCGGAGTGCCACCCGCCTGTTGGAAGAGGAACAGGCAAGAGGGTAAGAGTGGTGAACACATTCAGATACTTTTGTCTTTCACTCCCTGCCTGTAGTGTCATCGCTGTTCTGCTTGAACTTGATTAAAAGAACAAATCTCGGCTTTAAAAGATGAACAAAGCTTGTAGTGAATTTCTCTTTGTGTTATCTGACATTTGTGGTTTGTGTGGCTGTCACATGTGCTGCAATTCGTTTGTACACATTCTTACAAAGTTGCTACAAGTTTAGTTACTATTGGTACATTGTATACTTTGTGTGATTTTTAGTTACAATATAGTTACTATCTAAACATGCAAAACATTTGTTTTTGTGCAGGATTTAACCCCTATCTTGTAAATGCTGTAGCCAGAAACTGTATTAAATTACAGTCCATGTGTAGTAAATGTATTTACAAGTATTTTTTGTATGTATGTAAACTAGTTCAGCCTTCTAACATGCTCACATTACATGGTCAGGTAATGACAGCTAAAGAGAAAAAGACTCAGCTGGATGATCGAACCAGATTAACTGAGCTGTTTGCTGTGGCTTTGCCGCCTCTACTGGCCAAGGTATGTCGTATCCAGCCAATATTTTTATCAAGCGTTTTTTTATTAGCTTTTGGTAACGTCAGGTATGATGGTTTGTTGTTTTTTTTTTTTTTGACAGTATGCTGTTGATGCAGAGAAGGTGACTAACTTGTTACAGTTGCCTCAGTACTTTGACCTGGAAATTTACACCACAGGACGTCTGGAGAAGGTACGACTGATAAAACACCAATCAGATCGAGTACAATGAAGTTCAACACCTCAAGACTAGCTTTTGCTAATTATCTGAATTTCCTAATTATCAATCTCTCCAAGCAGTTTTAGATTACTGACCTGGTTTTCTAATTCTGGTATGTTCATGAAAGAAAAGCGTAACGTTGGCATCAGATGGCGAATCAGAGTCATGATCTGAAGCAACATATTTACAGCTAAAGAAAAACAATCTGTGAATCCAAATTATTATATGATTATTATGTGTAACTACTTGCTTCAAAGCAGAAGCAGTGTTTAACATTCCGGAGCTACATTTCAGAAATGTATCAGTAAATTGATCTGACAGTTTGTTAGTTTTCATATGTTGCATGTAGTCTTAAAATGCAAATAATTATCTTGTTTTATTCAGTGCAACAATATCTGTTTATTAATTCCATTTTTCTTTCAAATAACAAACCAAAACCATCCGAAGCAGTCGGAGAACTTATAATAGAAGATTACATTTTCTCTCTGACATCAAGTCTTCAAACTGAGATATCCACACACAGAGAGGCAATCTGATGCATATTGGAAACTAAAACATAATCTTTGTAACATTAACAGCTTTATGTGTTACTGACCTGTTCATCCATTTCCTCTGCAGCATCTAGACGCCCTCCTGCGTCAGATAAAAGAAATAGTAGAGAAGCACACAGACACAGAAGTTTTGGAGTCCTGTTCAAAGACTTACCACGCCCTCTGCAACGAGGAGTTCACAATCTTTAACAGGGTAGATATCGCCCGCTCTCAGCTCCTGGATGAGCTGGTGGACAAGTTCACCAGGCTACTGGAGGATTTCCTACAGGAGGTAGGAGTGACTCCCTACGCTCGCCACAACTGAAGATACACACTTATGTTCAGGCTCATTAAACACAACATTCACCTGAGCTGTAGAAAAGCTTTTTGTTTACCTTTCATGTCACAGCTGTAAATAGCATCAGCTCCTGAGTGCGTTTAATTAAATGATGGTCATAACGATTTGATTAACATCCTAATTGTTTCTGAATCAGTGACAGAATCTTATCAAGTTGTTTGTATGAAGATTTTAAAACTTTGATCTGTAAGACATTTTAAACAAAGTTCAGGGTTCATCTCAGTAAACATGGTGGATTTAAATTGATTTTACAAAACGTCTCTTCAGGGTGAAGATGCTGATGAAGACGACGCTTATCAGGTTTTGTCGACTCTAAAGAGGATCACGCCGTTTCACAAGTACGAAATTCGGTTTCAAATCAGTTTTATTTAGTGCAGTATTCTAAATTGGAATTTTGTGTTTCTGAAACGAACAACTTTATCACTTCTGCAGTGCTCATGACCTGTCAGGGTGGGACCTCTTCACCAGCAACTTCAAGCTGCTCAACACGGGGATAGAAAATGGAGATATGCCCGAGCAGGTGATTACGCACCAACACAGACTTAAACCAAAAACATTTTATAAAAACTAAATATTTGAAGTCTCTCTCTCTCTCTCTCTCTCTCTCTCTCTCGTCCTCGTCCTCGTCCTCTCTTGTGAGCAGATAGTCATCCACTCATTGCAGTGCACACACTATGTGATTCTATGGCAGCTGGCCAAGTTGTCCGAGGGCAGTTCCAGAAAGGTGAGGACATAAATGACCCCTTTAACGAAGCTGGACAGTGAAGGAAAGTATCATTATTAAAATTGTGTTTTGACTTTAGGATGACATGGTGACCCTGAGGAAGCAGATGAGGGCGTTCTGTATGATGTGTCAACGCTATCTCACTAATGTCAACACAGCTGTTAAAGAACAGGTGACAGACAAATATCCATGGTTTGAATTTTATTCTTGTCATTTGTTTGTAGCGTTGAGTTATGCAGAGAAAAGTTAAGAAATGAAAAGAATTTGTTTTATAAGCCAGATTCACTGTGCAAATATTCTCACTTTCAGATTTCCAGCAACAGAAAGTGAATCAATCAAATTAAATTCAATCAATACTTAGAAAAAAAATATTTTTTTATTTTAAGTATAATTCAGAGAAAGATTTTATGAATTTTATGTTTTAACCCTTCATTTCTCCTCACAGGCGTTCACCATCCTGTGTGATCTCCTGCTCATCTTCAGCCACCAGATGGTTTCTGGAAGCAGGGAACACTTGGACCATTTGGTCTATTCTCCAGAGGACTCCTTACAGTCTGAACTTCTCTCCTTCGTCCTAAATCATGTGTTCATAGACCAGGACGATGACACAAACAGCACAGGTACAAACCGCCTTTCTACTTCCTCTTCACTTGTCAAGATGAGCAAATAAACGGGTGTTTTCTTTTCATCCTGTGATCTCAGATGGGCAGCAGGATGACGAGGCAGTGAAGATTGAAGCTCTGCACAAGAGGAGAAACCTCCTGGCTGCCTACTGTAAACTCATCATCTACTGTGTTGTGGAGATGAAAACTGGGGCAGACATCTTCAAACAGTACATGAGAGTAAGTTTCACGTAATTCATGAAATCAGTGTGGCTCAAGATGAACTTGCAGAAGAAACACAACTTCAGATGATCATGAATCTCCGATCAGCTGTTTTGTAAAGAAAAGAACTTGTTTTTCACCCTAGTAACGTTTTTTTGTTCCTCTGCAGTATTACAACGATTACGGTGACATTATCAAGGAGACTATGAGTAAGACTCGGCAAATTGACAAAATTCAGTGTGCCAAGACGCTCATTCTCAGTCTACAGCAGGTCAGTGAACGCACCGCTTTGCTCTCATTATTGTGTCAAAGGATTCCTAACATCTTTCCATTTGACTAATTGTCAGTATCTATTTTTGTGCTAGCTGTTTAATGAAATGCTGTCCGAACTGGGTCATGGGTTCGATCGCTCCTCCTCGGCGTTCTGCGGCATCAAAGAGTTGGCTCGTCGTTTCTCTCTAACCTTCGGTCTTGACCAAGTCAAAACCAGAGATGCCATTGCAATGCTACACAAGTAAGACCCCAGTCTGTTCTTGGCAGTTCCATCATTGGATTTACATTTTTTTGGCTCTATATCTAAAAGCTGTCAAATTTGACAAATGAAAGCTTCAGCACCAACGTTCCTCTCACCCCACTATTTTTCTTCTCGATTTATGAGGCGATGAAATGTTGTAATTCAGTCGATTCCTTCCAAAGACAATATCGTTTCAAAGCCTGGAGAAACAGTATAGAGCTTGTCAAACACAGAACAGCGTCAGTGTTGTAGAAACATACATCCTATTATAGTTTATGTACTTAAGTTATGCAGTAATTAAATAAACCATCAGGTGGTCCGTGTACTCCTGGAAAGGATTTGATATAAAAAATCACGTTTTCTTTTTTAGGAACATGAGGGTTTTTAAAAGCATGTCACACTCTATTCTTTTTAAACTCCACTAAATAATCATGGAGGGTTTGTTTTTCTTGAAAATGTTGATTTCTTCTTCACATGTATTTATATAATGAGATGCAGTTAATGAGCAGTGCATTTTTAATCCACACAATCTGTTAGACTCTCAGAGTGAATGTAGATGCCAAAGAGGTTTAATTTATATCAGAATGATAGAAGTGCATCACAGGAAACAATATATATATATATATATGTGACAGCTTTATAAGATTAACTACTATAAAATCTGAATTTTGTATAAACACTTTTGAAATATTTGTGATGTTTAGCTGCATGTGAAATTTCACCTTGATGTCAGTTTTGAAGGTATTTTTTTAGGGGTGCCAGAAAAAAATCTGTTCACATCTGAATTGCGATTGTTATTTATCAAACTACTTCAAGATGTTTTTCCAATAAATGTTTCTTGGCTTACTCGCTGTTTGTAAAGCCGCTGCCTCCATAGTGCATCGTTCCAGCAAGGGACGGGGCCAGCGCACTACCAGTGTCACTTAACCAGGTTTAGATGGTAGCTTAATGTTTCTGCATGGAGGAGGAAAAAATAAATACATCCCCATCTTCATTGAAGGTTTTACAGTTTTCCTCATAAGAAGTAATTTGACTATGTTCAGTGTGTAAAATCAAAGTCATGAACTCAACAAGCTCCCGAGCTCACATCTTACACCCTCACCTGGAGCTAATGGAAGCAGAGCAGTGGCGAACATTACCAACTCCTGACCAGTGCTCACTTTACCACGTCACTAAACTTCCAGCCAACTCTGAACTGGCAAAATAGAAACGTGAACCTGTCGCTTGTTTCATTTCAAAAGCTCTAGTGTTGTTGAGTAAAAAGGCTTTAGATTAATGAGATTTAACCCAAGTCAAACCATCAAGTCAGTTTTTAACAGAGAAGCTTACAAAGACACAAAAATTAAAGTAGTGGATCCAAAGCCCACAGAGTAGCACTTCAGTCTTTTTTATTACCATAAATGAACTCCTGTCTTAGGATAATTAAAGGCAAATATATTTACTAAACCATGTGGGTTGATTAGTTTTGTTTCTGTCAGTGAAACTCTATAATATGTTCTTGCTTTCTTCCCTGTTTGTCTTCAAAGGGACGGTATTGAGTTTGCGTTTAAGGATCCCAGTCCACAGGGAGAGGGAGGCCCTCCTCTCAACTTGGCTTTCTTAGACATTCTCAGCGAATTCTCCTCCAAACTCATGAGACAAGACAAAAGGACTGTGTATGTATTTTTTCTTTCTGCTGAAATTTAATGTAAATGTAATGTAAATTTCACAGGCGTTTCATCGCCCGTCTTAAAGCTTGAACTGGGTTTGTGTGTGAAGTGAATCTGTTATAGAAACGTTTACCCATCTCATCTATGTGACTTCCTTTTCCTGTCAGCCACATGTACCTGGAGCGCTTCATGACGTTCCAGATGGCCCTGCAGAGAGAAGACTGCTGGCTTCCATTGATCTCCTACAGAAACTCCCTGCAGGCTGGTGGTGACGATGACACCATGTCCGTGATGAGTGGCTACTCCAGCCGAGGCTCCTCCATCCGCTCCAAGAAATCGAAACCTCCTGCGGCTACAGCTGGAACGTCAGTGGCGAAGAGGAAACTGCCAGAAGGTATTAAACTCAATGATAACTGGACTAAACCGGTCTGACGGACTCGGAGTGAGACGTGTGAGAAAATGAGAAAGTGGTGATTTTTAGCAAACGGATCACTTCTCCTCGTCTTTTCCAGAGGAGAGCAGCAGCAGCGATGTTTGGCAGCAAAGCATTCAGACCCCAGTCATGATGCCCTCCCCTCACCTCACCTCCACTGCCATGCGAGACCCCAAGAGGAGTCGTGATGACAGCTACATGGGAGTCTACGCCCTTCCTCATGAGCAGCAGCAGCCCCACCCACATCCACAGCATCATCAACAGACGCCCCAACACCACCAGACACCCATGGATTACAAGTACGCAATAATAAATGTCCTCACACATGCAGATTGTTGGAATATATTGGTACTACTTTAAATCTTTAGTATGTTTTTGAAGGTAGTAAGAAATGTTTAATAGAGGTGTCAGAGTTAATGTGGGTTCGTTTGAATGCTGTTTAAAATAAAAGTTCCTTTTAACATAAGTGGATCTGTAATTAGATTCTTGTTCTGCACTTCAGTCTGACTGATGATGGCTGGAACTTTAGATTGGAAACACTTTAGTAATGTACAACCTTGTTTCGCAGCTGTCTGACTAATTATCTGGGAGAAACACGTACTTGTTCCTTAAATCAGTGAGTTTTATGATGAAAACATTCACTCTGCTTAATAACATGCAGGGTGAGCATAAAGCACCAGCTGTCAGTCTCAGCGACGTGCCACGGACGACGTAAACCTCCAAAAAATCGTTTGTGTTCCAGTTACCCAGTTTTACATGTGAAACACCAACCAAAAGAACATTTATATAACTTATCCTGTAATTTGGGTCTATCTAGACACAAAAAGCCAATTATGTATAATTTATTCCCATCTGTCAGGCTGTTTCTCAGCTGCAGGTGCTTTCCTGTGTGCCAGTTTCCAACAGCATCTGTAGCACAGAAGGTTACCACAAGACATGCAGTCAAGATGTTTAAACCAGAACAGCAATTTGTCTCAGAAATCTTCTGCTATTCGTTTCTATAGTTGCTGTCAGTGGATGAAGGTTGATAGTGGATCAGAAGAGCTAGTAAGACAGTATCAGTAGAACAACATTCATTGAACTAAAACCTGAAGCACTGCTGTTTTTTTCCTGTGTGATACAAACATATATTCATTTTTCCTGCATTCACTCTCCAAAATAAATGACAAACAGGTCAAAAGTACCAGAGAGTCGAATAACAATGAAAACAAACGGGGGTTTGGTAGGTGCTTTCGCCTGAGGTGTGTGAAGCTGTCACCTTTCTGCACACTCATGTCCTCTGAGGACTTTCATTCTCTCACTCAACACACAGGGACATTCCTCATGAGTCTACCCTCACTGACTAATCACCACCCAGTCGTCTCCCCCTCTGGGTTACAGAGGATAATTAGAGTTGGTCTCCTACTGCAAACTTCCACCATGTTCTCTGCTGTATCAGAGCATTAAAGAGGAAATGGCTTCTCCTCCATTAGATGCACAGATGGGCTTCTGTACTGTTTAGAGTTTTAAAACAAATAGTTCACCCTAAAACCTTCAATTAAAAGACTTGTTTGATTTAATTGTTCTTGTTGGTTGTTTATGGGATAAAGGTCCTGTCATAAAGATGCATAACAAATTATATACAAACATGTATTTGTTCTCTATGAAAATACAAACGTTACAACTTTAATAAGTCATAAAGTTTCTTCATGAAAACAACAAATATCATAAGGCTGTGAATATGAATGAATTCTTTGAGAACACAGACGGGTCACAGGATTATTAATGGAGCTCAGATACATCGATGCCAGTAGTTGATATGAGTCTTTTCAGATTAATAACACCAGGATGATTAATGTTGCTGAAGGAAGTGAACAAACTGTTTTTAATAACAAAATAAACAAACTGTTAAACATCAGCTGATTTGGTCGGTCGTCTTAACGCTATTTAGTTTAAAAGACTAATAACATTGATGTATCTGTGCTCCATTAATAATCCTGTGACCTGGCATCGTCTTTAATCCTATTCACAGTCTTACGCCGCTTGTTGTTTTTAATTTTTTTGCATTTGGCAACAATGTTGACAACAAAAGAATCTGTGATGATGACAACGCTCGAGTGTTTGAAGCTGTTACTCAGTGTTTATTTATTATTAATGAGATAATCCAGGGTTGAGGGTCGATAACAATCTGCAGAGTAGAGACTCGTAGTTCTGGAAGCAGCCTGGAGACACAGATGCTGTGATGTGCACTGCTGCTTCCAAATCAGATTACAGAGTCTAAAGGTTGCCAGCAGCCTCGCTCGCTCTCAAAAGTTCACTGTGTAAAAGCATGTCACGGCCTTCAGACGTCACCGTTCAGCATCGGCTTTCTTTCCCTTGGTGATCCAGAGTTTCCATGTCCATCTCCTACTTTATATCATTAGATTTTATTAATACATCCGGGCTCGTCTCCAGGACCCTGATTCAGTTCACGTACTTTTCCAAAATAGGTCCAACGGATCGAGCCAAAAAGCGTTAGGACAGAGTTGAGAGTAATTTCCCATTTGCATGCTTTTAATTTAGAGGGCAAATGGTTGCAGAATGTTTGTGTTTAACAGTCTGCCAAGTGTTGGCTCTGCTGGGATGGTGACTGACTAGTTTATTTATTCTCCTTTAATTTTTTTCTCACTCCAGGCCAGTGGGAAATTTAGCTGCATCTGACATATTTTAACCCAATCTCCAGTTAAAACACCAGACACATGTGGCTGGAACAACATGGCTGATTGCTGCTCCTGTGTGTGTGTGTGTAGTTCCCAGGTGACGTGGATGCTGGCGCAGAGACAGCAAGAAGAGGCACGCCAGCAACAAGAGAGAGCCATGAACTACGCCAAGCTCAGGACCAACCTGCAGCACGCCATGTAAGACACAAACACATCTGCACACAGCTGCTTGTAGAAACTCTGATCGCTGTAGCTCTCAGCTGATGATCTGACCGTTCGCTCAGCAGTCGTCGCAGCACTGGGCTTATGGAGGAGGATGAAGAGCCAATCGTGGAGGACGTGATGATGTCATCCGAGGGCCGTATGGATGACCTGAACGAAGGCATGGACTTTGACACCATGGACATTGATCTGGTGAGAAACACGTTAAAGTTTGTTTATAAACATAAAATAAATCTTTAGTTTATATTACATGTACAGAAATGACATCATTTAGAGATAACTACTGTTTTTTAATCATGTAAGGAGAAACCTAATGAGATGCAGGTGTTGGAGGTAGATGCTTCGTCTCTCATTAGTTTTTATTTCTGTCCTGCGTTGGATCATCATGTCCATTTTTTCTTGGACTGCATCAAAACTGTTAGTTATTTCTGCTCTTTTAAGATCGTCATTAATGAAACTAAAGACCTGCTGCTGACTGTTTCAGTCTGATTCATCTCAACATTTTTATGAAAACATTATGACGCATGAATAAAGCAGGAGAAGACGGCTGAATAAACCGGAACTTTTCTGTTTTCAGCCGCCCTCTAAAAACCGCCGTGAGAGATCAGAACTCAAGCCGGACTACTTTGACCCCGCCTCTATCATGGATGAATCGGTAAGCAGCGTTGATTGTTTGAGACTTTAAACGTATGCTGAGTTTTAACGTTGTAGCACAAACAGGAAGTGACACAATGAAAAGTATTAAGACCAGGATAAAACTAGGTTCAAGTTAAAAAACTCTCACAGCTCTTGGACTGATTATAAACTTAATAAGAATCTGTAAAATATTTGGAAAAGTTCAGCCGACCAGCTTGTTGCCGGGTGCAGCGTTTCACCGAGGATTGATTGATGCTTGTGGTAGTAAATTTCAGATGACATGACAGGATTTGACTTTACAATCTTTTATCTGCATCGAAACTTCAAACTGCAGCTGTGAACTTACAGTGGGGCAAAAAAGTATTTAGTCAGCCACCAATTGTGTAAGTTCTCCCACTTAAAAAGATCAGAGAGGCCTGTAATTTTCATCATAGGTATACCTCAACTATGAGAGACAAAATGAGGAAAAAAAATCCAGAAAATCACATTGTCTGATTTTTAAAGAATTTATTTGCAAATTATGGTGGAAAATAAGTATTTGGTCAATAACAAAAGTTAATCTCAATACTTTGTTATATAGCCTTTGTTGGCAATGACAGAGGTCAAACGTTTTCTGTAAGTCTTCACAAGGTTTTCACACACTGTTGCTGGTATTTTGGCCCATTCCTCCATGCAGATCTCCTCTAGAGCAGTGATGTTTTGGGGCTGACGCTGGGCAACACGGACTTTCAACTCCCTCCAGAGATTTTCTATGGGGTTGAGATCTGGAGACTGGCTAGGCCACTCCAGGACCTTGAAATGCTTCTTACGAAGCCACTCCTTCGTTGCCCGGGCGGTGTGTTTGGGATCATTGTCATGCTGAAAGACCCAGCCACGTCTCATTTTCAATGCCCTTGCTGATGGAAGGAGGTTTTCACTCAAAATCTTACGATACATGGCCCCATTCATTCTTTCCTTTACACGGATCAGTCGTCCTGGTCCCCTTGCAGAAAAACAGCCCCAAAGCATGATGTTTCCACCCCCATGCTTTACAGTAGGTATGGTGTTCTTTGGATCCAACTCAGCATTCTTTCCCCTCCAAACACGACAAGTTGAGTTTCTACCAAAAAGTTCTATTTTGGTTTCATCTGACCATATGATGTTCTCCCAATCCTCTTCTGGATCATCCAAATGCTCTCTAGCAAACCGCAGACGGGCCTGGACGTGTCCTGGCTTCAGCAGGGGGACACGTCTGGCACTGCAGGATTTGAGTCCCTGGCGGCGTAGTGTGTTACTGATGGTAGCCTTTGTTACTTTGGTCCCAGCTCTCTGCAGGTCATTCACTAGGTCCCTCCGTGTGGTTCTGGGATTTTTGCTCACCGTTCTTGTGATCATTTTGACCCCACGGGGTGAGATCTTGCGTGGAGCCCCAGATCGAGGGAGATTATCAGTGGTCTTGTATGTCTTCCATTTTCTAATAATTGCTCCCACAGTTGATTTCTTCACACCAAGCTGCTTACCTATTGCAGATTCAGTCTTCCCAGCCTGGTGAAGGTCTACAATTTTGTTTCTGGTGTCCTTTATTCCGGAATAGCGCTATAACTGGTGGCAGCTTGTTGGAGTAGCTCTGTGACTTAGCTAGCATTTGCTAGCATTTTTTTGTTCTTGTAGAATATTTCTTGATGGTTTTTTCTTCTGGAAATATTTTCTAAATACTTTTCTTCTGATTTGGGTGCTGTGCTGATTGAGTTTTTTGCTGGATTTGTCACTTTTTTGCCACTTGTTATGATGCGTAACCATGGCAACAAGATACTTGTTTACAAGTAAGAGCAGCTAACTGACATTTCTAAGGCTGAAATAATCCTCAAATTGTAACTCTGGATCCCTGATGAGCTCAAAAGAAGAAGACGTGGATGCAGAGCAGGAGCAGAGTGAAGAGAGAGAAAGAGGAAGTTTAAACCTTCACTTCCATCAGTCATATTGATGAATGTGAGATCTCTTTGCTAACAAAATGGATGAACTTGAAACTATGTTGAAATGCAGCATCATGTGTTTCACTGGCTAATGGGACATATCCTGGACTCCAGTGTGTCTCTGTCTGGCTTTCAAACAATACGGACAGACAGATTTGAAGAGGAGCGAAAAATGAAGAGGAGTTTGTCAGCTGATCACATCTGCAGTTACCTGTTGGGGGCGGAGCATCAGAGTATGTGACACGAGGAGGCTGAACAGATTGATATGGAGGACTGGTTCTGTCCTGGAGACTGAACTGGAGTCTCTTGAGTTGATTGTCCAAAGGAGGATGAAGAACATGATGGAAAACCCTCATCATCCTCTTCAGAACACAGTAACTCAACAACAGAGTGTCTTCAGTCAGAAGATTCTTCATAATCGGCTGCAGCACAGAACGTTACAGGAGATCCTTCCTGTCCACACCTAGAACCCTCTATGGCTCCCTGAAGAATAACTGAGCTACAACAACACTTGAATTTCCCTTCGGGGATTAATAAAGTATTTTTGATTGATTTGATTTGATTTGACAGCTCTTTGGTCTTGGCCATAGTGGAGTTTGGAGCGTGACTGTTTGAGGTTGTGGACAGGTGTCTTTTATACTGATAACAAGTTCACACAGGTGCCATTAATACAGGTAACGAGTGGAGGACCGAGGAGCCTCTTAAAGAAGTTACAGGTCTGTGAAAGCCAGAAATCTTACTTGTTTGTAGGTGACCAAATACTTATTTTCCACCATAATTTGCAAATAAATTCTTTAAAAATCAGACAATGGGATTTTCTGGATTTTTTTTTCCTCATTTTGTCTCTCATAGTTGAGGTATACCTATGATGAAAATTACAGGCCTCTCTGATCTTTTTAAGTGGGAGAACTTACACAATTGGTGGCTGACTAAATACTTTTTTGCCCCACTGTATATAAATAATAAATTGTTTATTCTCACATGAACTGCTCACGTCGTGTTTCATCTGCAACTCAAAAATGATTCATTTATATTTTCTGCACCCTGAGTAACTGTTTGTATCAGCTGTAGCTTGAAAAGTTTGATTTTGAAACAAGAACATAAATGTTTTACACTAAAGTAGATTTAAAGAGACAGAAATTAAAACTTTATTCAGGAAAGTTTTATGATGTTTATATAAATCCACTCAGTCCAAACCATTAAAAGACTTTCATTAATTCAATAATGAAGCTTTAATTGCTGCAGCAGCTTTAGTAATTATCTTTTAGGTTATTGTTTAATCTGTTTGCTGAACTAAACTGTTGGCAGCGTGATGGAAGAAGAGGGATGTAAATAACTGGCTTTCGACACAGTGATGTCCTTTTCTTCTTAACGCTCGAACATGTTTCTCTGTCTTCCAGGTCCTCGGGGTGTCGATGTTTTAAGCTAATATCCAGATGATTTTTTTTGACGCTGGGACAACAGAAGAGGCGCTTTGTATTTAAAGAGAATTTTAGATGCGAAAACAGAAGTGTTTTCTGTAAGAAAAATCAAAAATAAAACAAAAAAAAAGAGGAAAAAGATTCTGGCTTGTACTCCACGTGGACCAATGACAACCCACACTCAGTGTTGCTTGCTCAGAGAGGACTTTGTTTCAAAAAAATTTACTTTTATAATCTTGGGTAAGCTCTTCCTGTTCCAAACCAGAGAAACAGGCCACTTCCAAAACCTAATAGAAACAAGACACGTCTGAAGAGAAATCAATAGCTTTGTTTCTTCCTTTTTTTAATGGGGATGAATTGGTGTGTTTTAACTTAAGAAACATTTTTTTTATGTCTAACCCTTTTTACAACTGTAGTAAGTTACCAGGTGTGATGTAGTAATTTATAAACGGACTGTAGTAGCTTGCTTGTACTGTGTTAGCCAAGTGGATGGAGGTCTTTCTGTTTGTGCTTTTTCTTTCCTCTTTTGTTTCTTCTCTCTTTAGTTTGTTTTTCTCCCCGTCGTTGGGTCTGAGTTGAGGTCCAGAAAACCACTGGTGGTTAAAAAGATGTCCAGATGTCACGTAGAATCAGTCTAGATCCCTTTTTATGCTGTGAAGAATCCCAGACTTCGCTTTTTACATTAACTCCGTAAGGCAGAACTCCAAGATTTGGGTCACTCCTTAACCGTCTGTCAGAAAAACCTGTTCCCTCGTCAGAACGGTGATCGATTAATTCCAGCAGCGCCGCTTTGTGGGCTTCAAAAAAGAGCAGCCAGATCCGAAACTTAGAATAACATTAATAAAATATGGTCACATTTGTTTTTCTCTTAAAATCCCACAGCATAATGTTAAAATGGGTATCTACACTTTAAATAAAAGTTATATATGAATCGGTGCTGATTTTATATATGTGCGTTTGGTTTTCTTATTTTCAACCTAAAATGAGAAAGTTTGAGAAACGTTTAAGTAAAACTTAAAAAAACGACAAAAAAAAGAAGAAAGCATGTAAAGTCATGCATCAAGGAAGATTTTTAAAATGTATTTTTATGTTCTTTTTTTCTTTCTTTGTCTCTTTTTTTGTCTTGATAATGTCTTTGAATTTCTACCTTTTTTCCTACATGTAAATTAGTTTGGATAAAACTAATGAAAAGACTTGTGAACTTCAGCTTTAAGGTTTTCTCAACACGAAAAGTCCTGTCACAATAATAAATAAATTAAAAAAAAGAAAAAAGCTAGATTTCAAACCTGTGAGGTTGTCACTCGGACAGTACTGAACTCAAAACGTTATTCAGCAGCGCTGTGGCAGCTAGACAAAGCTTAGATTTTGACATATTTGTCACAAGTTTTAATGAAATGTTTTGTCTACTGAGGTCTTTATTTTGTAGTCATTCCATGCTTAAGCCTTAAAACCTGCTTGTGGAGGTCACCTTTTCTCACAGTAATCTTCCATGTCAGAGGTGGATAATTGGCTCTTAGAACGTGAAATATACTGTACAAGGTGGTCAGATGTAATGTGATAAAGTAGATAAACAGCCTTTATGTGTTTTGCCTAATTATTTTATGTAAGTAAAAGAAGAAAATTCTTTTAAGGAAAACAAAAGTACTGTTTATTGTTTGTTACTTACCACTACATCGGTATAAATTCTTATTAGATCATGTGTATATATACAAAATTTCTTTCCTTTTTTTTTTTTTTTGGCAGTTTCTGATTTTTTTTTTCCCTCTCTTGCCTAAACTCTTGAGTTATTGTCTGTTATCCCATCTTCTTTCAGCCACTCTGTTTTCTGATTTGTACTTGTCTGGAGACAGTAACTTTTGAATAAAAATCAACACATTTCTTTTGTCTTACCATTTACTTCAAACACAATGTCCTGCTGCGGACCTGCAGTCTGCTGAGAGTTTTACTGCTGCAGATCTGCAGTTTAATCAAGTTTATTGGAGTTGGATCCGCTTGTTAATCACCGTTTGGCCACATGATGGCGCTGCGATCCAAAACTCGTCACAACCCGCTTATTTCTGTACATGGCGTCATAAATATGTTTAGTTGTGTGTTTGATAAACTTGCACGTGCATTGATCAAACAGGTGATTTTTCTCTTTTTACCTTGAGTTCTATAGCATGAAGGTTTGCAGGTTCAACACCTGCCTGGTGCCTTTCTGCATGTTCTCCTTGTGCAGACATGTTTTTCCCACCGGCTCTGGTTTCCTCCGTCAAACTGGTTTTAGGTGTGGGAGTGAGAGTAAATGGTTGTGTGTGTGTGTGTGTGTGTGTGTGTGTGTGTGTGTGTGTGTGTGCGCGCGTGTGTGCGTGCGTGCGTGCGTGCGTGCTACCTTGTGATGGACATGTCCAGGTTGACTTGTGGAGATTTGCATCAGCAACCTGTTTCCAAGCAAGTGGAAATTGATTAAATA
Organism: Pachypanchax playfairii; assembly: GCA_006937955.1. Taxonomy (NCBI): domain Eukaryota; kingdom Metazoa; phylum Chordata; class Actinopteri; order Cyprinodontiformes; family Aplocheilidae; genus Pachypanchax; species Pachypanchax playfairii. The sequence goes on from SSNP01000270.1 coordinate 179,553, forward strand.
AATTATTTTCAGCTCTTTAAAACCTGATTCATGAAAAGAGTTAGAAAATTCTAATAATAATATAAAGTTATAAAAATATTGCACAGTTAATGTAAATATGTAATATTATTATTTACATATTCCATTTATGGCACCAATTTACTATAAGTTTCTCTGGTTACTACACAGAAGTAACATGTTTAGTTCACATCTGGTCCAGATTCACTGATAATTGTATAAAAACAGTTAAATCCAGTTTCCTGTTGAAAGAAAGCGACTGAATCTCCATCCTGAGCAGCACCAACTGAAGACAGTAGAGCGGTTGAGCGACCTGCTTCCAAACAGAGACAAACAGATGGATTTGGGCCACTCGTCATTTCAACAGGAAGAGAAACAGATTTTCCTCCAGAGATCAGAATATGTGAAGGATTCAGTCCAGCAGGTTTAAGTTCTAATACTGAAGAAGAAGCAGAGTCCCTAGACACGTTCAAGATGACACGTCTGGGGTTAGAAGAGTTTACAGATTAATGTTGGATGTTTATAAACTACTAATAAGAAAGAATAGTTAAAAGATCTCGTCTCGGTTCTCTGGCTCTGAGAGCTGTGACGTTATCTGAGGTTCAAGAAGGAAAATCAGACGGTGAAATCACATCAAAGCCTTCCAGATCTTTAAAAAGATCACACCACAGTTGAGTTTGGGTCTCAGTGGGGTAAATAAATCATTTATGCAGTAAAACTTGATGCCAAATTGACATTGTGAAAATGTTTTTAAAAAAAAAAATCTTTATTCGCCTCTAGAAGACGACAGCAGTCCACTTTCATCTTGACCCAACTGTCACTGTTAAACTCAATTTCTCCAAACTGAGATTATTGATGGAGCAAATTATTTGTTTCATTAATTGTGACTTCGTTACAAAGAGGTTCAGATTGTGACCGTGAGTGATGAAGCACCATTTACTGTTAAACTGATAAATTATTTCTGTTAAAGAAAAATAAATTTATAGTGAGAAACATGAAGGCAAGTTAATGCAACAAATAACTGATTACAACAGATTTAATGTCCTTTATTTTATTTAATATATATTCTGAAATTTAAGACCATAAAAATTAAGAAAAAATATTTGTTTTAATACATCTGTTAATTATTGATTGTCTTTTATTTATTTATTATTTTTTCATTTGAGTAACAGACGATTGACAAGCAAGTTTGGACTATTTTCCATTTTTTTTCACCTCACATTCCTAAACTTTAACTTCTTTTCAGTTTCTGCATAGTCCCTGTGATGGACTAGTCACCTGACCAGGTGTACCCCCCCCCCCCCCGACAGCTGGAGACAGATACCAGCTCCCCATGAACCTGAACAGGAGTAACTGTTATACTGACTGACTGGTTCATCTTCAATCTAACTGATTCTTATATTTAGACGTTTTGGTTTTGCAGTGCAGTTGATGAAACATCTGACAGAACTGTTAAAATAACTGGGATGATTCTCAATTAAAAAAACACTGTTTCAGAACAAATATGCAACCAGCTGTCAGATCAAAGAACAGCTGTTACTGTGACAAAACAACAGAAATTCTGCAGGACAAGTTTTATTCAGGAAAATGTAGCTGTCAGTCTTTCTCCAACCACATGGGGGCGCTGCACTCCAAGACAGACCTCTCAGACTAGCAGTTATATTTCTGTACACGGTGTCACTGAGCAAAACGTGGATCTCTTTCAGTTTGTAAAAATGTTGCGACACCTTATGGATCAATTCCACCTTTCAAAGGGCCTTTTAGCAACAGCAATGCTTTGTTGTGTTGAGACCCAGAGTGCTGCAGTTGTATGATAAAAGTGAGCAGATGAGGTGGCAGAAGAAAGGATGAAAGCTGCAGAGACTTTTTTTAAGTGCATGATTAATAAAAAGGTTCTCAGATCAATGCAGGAGCACCAGAATGAGGCCTGGCAGAGAGCTCCCTTCATGTCCAGTCTGTATGACATGAAGAGACTCATCCATCACCATGTCAGTCTGCTCCTCACTCGCCCTTCCCTCTACAGCTCCGTTTGATTTTCTTTCATCGATGATGCTTTGCTAAAAATCTTCATGTCAAAAAACTCCTGAGATTTCTGTTAGTACATCCTGTCAAACATGAGCGTTCACGTCTTGAGCTACTGTACCCAAATGATTATTTTTCCTTCAGCTTCGGCTTCCATCGCTCCTTCCCACATCTGTTTGGCTGACGTGGGTTAAACTGTGCAGCTTGAGGTCAGGGCTGCTGAGTTTAAATCAGAGTTCCAGACTCCGCTGGGCCTCGTGTTTACCTTTGATAACCTCCACATACACTATCAGTTCAGCTTGTGTTGAAACTTCAGAGGGTCAAGGAGGAGTGGAAGCTTGTTTTTACACAAATGCATCGAGGAAACGTCCATAATATTCACAATATGTTGCATCTTTTAAAGCAGTTTTCTAATTGCAGCTGTTTTGCATGATTAATTAAGATCCTTTGATCATTTGTTTAATGTGGAGGAAAACATTTTTTCAGTCTTCTGCAAGAAGATAAAGCCACAGAAAGTTTCTACCATGAATAAATCATTAATGAGAAGATTGGATGTAATCTCCTCAGCTTGTAAAGGCAGAAAAAATGCAGCTGACCCTGGTAAATCATTTACCAAGACCTTACTCAGATTAACCACCGGGGAGTTGAACACACAAATAGACCAACCAATAACTCTCAGATGTCCAAATTCACCCGCTGGTGCCTTCCAGTCATTTTTCACATTTTTGAGTCATGCCATTTCAGTAATGTGTCAAACGCAACAACAGGTAACCAAATAAAGGGAAAGAAGCACTTGTGGAATAAGAGGAGACGCTGTGTGGGTTGTAACAGAGATGTCAAGGTGAATATAGAAGTATCAATACCCTTCATTATAAGGAGCAGGTTTCATGAGACAGGTCTGTGCAGGTAGCAGATTCCAGTGGAAAGCTATGAATAGAGCGCCGTGGGAACCTAATGTCTGCCTCCTGTCGGTTTTCTACGTATTGACACACGGGCAGAGCAGCTAAAGGTTTGCTGAATGAGTGAACGAGTGACAGGCCTATTGTACTTCAGGGATAGAAACGGGAGGATTAGTCTTTCTTTGGCACTGATGGTCCATGGTGTGGAGGGAATCTGTCATCAGCAGAGCTGCAGGTGGTCCAGAGGTCTGAGGGGGGCATTCGATCCCTCAAAGCAAGGAAACAAGACGAGTTTTCAGCTGGGAGCAGGATAGTGTTTACCTTGAGTTACCCTGAAATCGGACTCTCTACACCTTCTCTCCTCACCCTGGCGTTATTGTTGTGCAGCTACTTTCACTCATCCCAGTGGGCCTGAGCTGTGCAGAGAGTGTAATAATGGTTTTCCCTGCAGGAAGAGGAACAAGATTATGGGTTTTCAATTAGGTAGAGACACTGAAAACATGCAAGCTACTCATGTAGCGGCGCACCAAACAAGGCCAGCGTTTCCACTCTTCCACTCTCAGATCCCTTGAAGCTCATTCAGAGGTGACCTATGAATGACTGAATGGATTTCTGGGCCAAGCCAGCCCAGTTAAATCATGAGTCTCTGTAAAGTTTGGATGAGTGTCTTATAAGGGCGTGATGAGACAGGTCTAATAAAGATGACGGAGAGCCCTGCATGTCTCTGGCCCCTGCCAGGAAACCCCTGTGATGTACGAGGCCCAGGACACCTCTTCTAATAAGACTCATCTCTTTAATTGGCTTTATGGTTCGACAGAGCAAATGGCCAAAAAAAAAAACCGTGTGTGCGATGTCGCTGCCCAAACCATGTCAGTTTCTGCATGTGTGTGTGACTTGATGTGCTTGATGTGGGCGGATGGCTCACGCATGTGCCCGTTATTAGATTTCTCACTTTCTTTCCGTTCAGATACGAGCCAGAGACGGAGATGAGGTGCCTCATTAGTGAGAGAGCACTTCTGTTGCCGGCCCTGATTTAACACCTTACCTAATCGTAATTTATTCAATCTATTCTTAAGCATTGCAGGCAGTGGGAGATGGAGGTTAGGTTATGTAAGGGTGCAACAGTGCCTAGTTTGAATGTGTTATGATGATAATTATTAATCTGAGGAAGACGACAGATGGTGATGTACTTTAAAAGTTCAGCAGGAATAAGTGAAACCTTTCTGCTGCTTCCAGATCAGTCCCCAGGAAAAAGAGGGAGGAGGAGGCAAATGGGAATATCAGAGGTAGTCAAAGACAAGAAGAGAGAGAGCAGACACGGTGAAGGAGAGCTGGTACTCGTTACAACCATATTCATCAGTCTTGTGAGGTCAGGGTTCAGGGAGCCCTGAGGCTTGGTGTGTGACCCCCAACCAGCACCTGGAGCTGAGGTATTTCCTCATAACATCGTGTCTCTATTGCTGATATGAAGCCAGAAGTCGGAGGCCTTAAAGTGAGCCAGTCAGCCCCGAGCGATTTGACTTTTAGCTAAACAAGCAGCTCAGTCTGCGGTTTTATAATAATCAGCGCAATCAGGGAGTGGATGATGCACACTGAGAGAAGAAAAGGAAATCCAAAGAGGATAAGGAGGTATAGATGGAGGGGAGTTCAGGGTCACAGCTGTGATAAGGAGGTCAGAATGAAAGATGTTGTTTCAGTAGGACAACGAGGAAAATAAACATCCTCCCTAAAAATAGTTTGACGTCCAGTTCATGTGGCCCGTCCTCTTACTCCAGCCAGGTGTTGGAGCAGCTTTGCTCCCCTGTAACTGATCTGGAATCTGCTGACTGTTCCTAACAAACTGGGTTCATAATGTGAAAAATGTGTCTTGCGGCTTTGATCTGAAGTTCCCCTCAAAGCTTGTAGGACAAACAGTCGGGGAATATCTTAACCCCTCAAATAAATATGACATGCCTGGCTTAACTTCATATCTACCGCTGCATGCTGAAGCTCAACTTTGACCTTTTACCGTGACCCATGCTGTTGACTTTCTCTCTCTCCGTATGTCTTCATTTCCCTTGAAGAGCTGAACTGAGCTGCTTGGAAATCTATCTGAATACGGCTTTTCTCTCCTTTTCGACGACCTGATTGACAGATTCCAGTCTGATTGAACCCAAATGCTCAAAGCAAGAAGACAAGCAGGAGCGCACACACATACACACACCTGTACCTCCCTCATGTGCCCCCTACACCCTATCGAATCCCCCTCTCTCTGTTCCGGTACCCCTCCTTCTTCTATTTATGCCTGCAGAGCTGCTTTGTTGTGCTTTTAGTAGCTTGGTTTGGAGACGGAGCAGATGCTGGAGCTGATATTCCCTGATCTTGCAGCAAGCAGAGATAAGAGCAGATTTATGCCTGAGTTAGGGAGCATGGGAGTAATTGGTAAAGCTTTGATGATGAGGCTGAGAGCACTCGTGTACCCTCGGCTGCTTACTAACAAGGACATCCTCAGGTTTGCATTTTGTCTCGCTGCGTACAGGGTATATGCTTTTTGGCGTATATCCTTGTTTACTGAATGTGTGTTTGTGCAACAGTGTGTGCCGAGGCGTGATGTTCAGGGTGTGAAAGCAGGCATGCGTACATCAGCCGTGATAATTCTTGTGCCTTTGTTTCTAAGGCATGTCACGGTCACAGTCTTATGTCTGACCCTGTCTTGGGGAGGTTCTCCTCTGGGACTTTTATGGCCTCTTTATTTATAGCTGCACAGAATCACACTTAGCTGAAAAACCCTATGACATAATCAGGATGATAGCGAACATTCTGTCGACAGATAATACTATCTGAAGGTGATTGTCAGCAGTTCAAATATAAGCAGGATTTCTTAGAAAAAGACGACTCCATGTGAGGTAAAAGCACAATCGGAGGATTTTTTTTTCATGCCTGGATTATGAGGTTTGCATGCAGGGTTACAATTGGAATCTAAATATGTGATCAAAGTAGCAGAAGCCTGCACAATTTACTCAGCGCCTGCCAGGGGGATAAAAGCCACTGATGAGGTTGTTCAGGCTGTACTCTGATTAGAGGTGGATGCTGGTGGCTCTTCAGCTGAACGATCTGTTCAGTGTCCCGCGGTGATGATGTCACCGAGGACATGTCAGGGACACCAGGCGGCAACAATGACACGATGATCCCGGGGGCTTTAGAGGCTGACCTGACACTTGACTGGCACAAGAGGGTTCAGACAGCACAGATATTTTTGTAAACCCTCCGAGCAAACACACACACATCTTATCTTTGCGCCTGGCCAGCCTCTCACCTCAGATTTCCCTCTTTTATTTTTTTTTCTAGGGGCCCTGAAAGATTCCGACTCCAGGATTTGTGTGAGGCTCTTAGCTGTTAGACACTTATAGAGAGCGAGGTGATAAGTGGAGGATCATTAGAAGCCCTGAGCCAGAGCCAAATTAGATGACGCACACCACAAGATCAGAACGCAGGGCAACATCAGTAAGGACACTGAGATCTAAATCCTTCTGTATCATTTAGCAACAATAATTTCTTCAGCATGTCAGCGCTGTGGGCTACTTGTTTCAGTTCCAATCCCGCCTGAAAAGAGCCGGTGCTCAGTTCAAAAGGAGAGAGCAATGAGTCAGATCCTCTGCTCCAATTATATCTGCATTCTGCAGTTTTACTCTTTAAAGCAAGCGCACACACATCCTCAATTAAAACACAAGCAGACACACACTTTGAAATCCACCCTGAATTCTGAGCTGCCAAAAAGTGTTCGAAGCAGTCGGAAAATAACAGACTGGCGAACAGAATCACGCTCAGACTGGAGCTCATCAGGCGTCGCACAGCCAAGGGACTGTGAACCGGAGGGGTGTGGGGGGGGGGGGGGGGGGGGGGGGGGGGGGGGATCGCAGAGGTCGCTTTGAAGTTTCTATTCAGGTCTTTGTCCCATTCAGGCAGTAGACATCTCTACTTGCCCCCCCCCTACAGCACCTCCTAACATCACACCGTCTCCTAACACACACACACACACACACACACACACACACACACACACACACACACACACGTCCGCAGGTCCTGTCCATCACACAGGCCTTAATTAGAGTGGATTCACATGCACCCTTTTGTACCATTCTCACTCTCTTCTCTTTCTTTAACCCCCCACCCTCACTCATTTCACTCTCTTTCACCAGCTCCCACCCTCTCCTTTTCTCTCATTCTCTGCTCTCTCCCAGATCCCTTTTTCACTTTTGTTGCCTCCCTTTCTTGGCAGGGAGTGGGGCACCTCTCCAGACGTTCTCTTCCATCCAACCCCCCAGCCAGAGTCTGGAAGCCGAGTGTGACCTAATGTTTGACAGACAAGTAGCCCTGCAGAAAAGACTCATCTATCAGAGGCTTGTAATTCTATTAGAATGGACATAACATCTCCCTCTTCAGCCCCAGGCCAACATTTGGCATATTCTCTACATCACTTTAGTTTAGTTTAGTTTTTTTAATCTTTCAGGCCACAAGGCTGCAAAATACTAACAAATAATCCCAGTGAGTTTGTAAATCACAGCCTGACAGACCAGAAGTCCTCTCGTTGTTCTTCAGAGAACACAGTTTCTTCTTAAATTCTAATCTCATCTGATAAGCTAAGAAGGTAAACTGTAAGGAATTGTGGCACTTTAAGATAAGAGTAACACATTCACCTGCTGAGCAGGATGTTATCAGCATTCCACGAGATTGCAGCCTCTTCCCTCTGCTTGTTGTTGAAGAGATGAGAGCTTGAGATGTTAAATCGAGGAGAACTCAGCACAGATTGTTGTTTGTCTTCAATCAAAGATTTCCTGCCAGTCATCAGGACTGAGATGAGTAAAAGAGATGAGGGAGAGTGAAGGAACAGAGAGAGAAGAGGAAGAAGTCTGGACCGCAATCAAGCACACACCACAAACAGGAAATGGATGTCTTTAGATGCCCCAGCTGTTGTGCTTGACCCTCGCTGTTGTTACTGTTAAATGAAAGCAGCAGGAATCGCTCATACAACAACCTTCGAGTGTCAGCCTTCTGAAAATAACCCGTTTACATTAGTAGAGTTTTCCCACTGCTTCAGTTGACTGGATGTTTGAAAGGAATCTGTTTTGTTTGTCTTTATGTCACTCTGTTTCCTTCAGCTGCGATTCGACTGTGAGTGACACGGACAGGAAACATCCTCTTCAGAGTGCTTCTTTTTGAGGATGTGTTGTCTCTGTAGTTAATGGCTGTTAGATATTGATCACAGCTGGATGGGCCGTGTCACATGCTCCTATTCCTCTTTAAATAACGAGGGTTAACCACTCGACCCCGTGCATGTCTACCAAGGCCACGGCCCTTCGGTTTGCAGCCCAGCTCATAGATCACAACTGGGTCACGGAGCCACACCAGGAAACACATGAGCCAGACTTCATTAAGGGCAGATTAAAAACAAGAGAAAAGCGCTTTAACTGTGATTTATTTTCACTGTGAGGTTACTTCACACCAGCAGTGGCTTCATCCAGGAATGATGACATCATGGTTTCAGTAGGTGTGAAGATCAGACGGGGAAGTTTGTCAGAGGCAGCAGAGTTTATCTTGGGTTTGATCAAATAAAACAGAAGTGACAGTACGGCCTTGGTTTTATTCAGTTAACTGTTGTACCAGATTAGAACTGAATTCATGAAAAAAACCTCTGAGTGAATGTTTCACTGATACTGCAAAAACTGATCAATAGATTCTGTTGTTAAACCCTGAAAATATTTGGTTTTTGTTTTGTTTATGAGCTAAAATTCAATTTTAGTTTGAGTTTGTCTCAAAACTCTTCAAAATATTGCTGAAAGTACTTGGGTAGTAAAATAAAACCATTTATGAGTAAAGAGAGAGGGAGTTTATGAAACTAACATGATATCATGTCCATCATGTGAAAGACACAGTTCAGATCTTGATGGTTGAGGTTCTGTGGAAGAGTCATGAACACAACGAAAACCTCTTAGAACGACCTCAGTTTGAAGTAACTGGGATTATAGCGTGTTCCTGTGAGATCGGAGGTTTCAGAGATCCCACATTTAAAGATGGCTGCGTCCGTCTGGTACTAACAGTAGTACTTATCATCTGATCATTCTGTTTTCATTCTGTTTGTTATGTAAGTCGCACCCAGTAGTTGGTTTTGTTGTTACAGATAATTATGTTGTTGCAAAGCTGAAAATAAACAGGAAAACTTTGCCGCCAAAATTAACTGGTGTTTATGGTTTTTACTGTAAGTGCAAAGAATACTTAGTTATAAGTTCTTTGTACTGAGATAGAACAACAACACGCAGCTTTACTGGTGGCGTCCATTTTTTCTGAGGGATCGCTGGAACGCAAAACGAGCTCCTTACGTCATCTCCATGTCTGAAATTCTGAGTTCTGAGGACGACTGGAACGCACCATTAGTTCTGATTTCATGGATGAGCTAATGGCTAGTCTAAATGGGGCTAACATCTTAAAACCTCTTTAATCTAAACAATTTTACGAACAGTTCATGCAAACACTTTGTTTAAATAAACCTTTAGATTTCATGAAACATAATAATTTGTGATCATCGTGCATCCTGCAACACTTCAGGCAGGAATATTTCTGTGTAACGTTAAACTAACAGCAGTGAAAAAGTTTATAAAATGTCTTTTGCATAAACTGCTATGAAATTTTTTAGATTGGAATTGTTTGAAGACATCAGTAGTCCACGTCTGTCTTGTCTCTGTTTGGACAAACTGTTAGTTTATCCATACAGTCAGAACTGGTGTTGATTTCTCTAAAGAACCACTTTGAACATCAAACTTTTACAGACTGATGAACCTTACTGACGTCCCATATGGAGTTGGCTCTCCCTTTGCAGCTTTAACAGCTTTGGGTCATCTGGGAAAGCTTTCCACCATGTTTAGGAGGGTCTTTTGGAAACTTTTGACTGTTCTTCCTGAAGCTCCTTTATGAGGTCAGTTACTGATGTTGGATGTTCTAATTCATTTCAAAGGTGTTCCATCAGGTTGAGGTCGAAACTCGGTCAAGTTAATTCACACTAACCTCGCTCCTCCATGTCTTTATGGACCTCGTGTTTTACACTGACGTGCACGACATGTTGGAACTGTAAGGAGACGTCCTCAACTAGCGAGCATGAAATTGACTAAAATGTCTTCTTATGCTGAGGGGAACTTAGAGGTCAAGCCCCACCCAGGAAATGTCTTGGATTTGTGCATTTCCAGTTATAGAAGCACTGATTTTATAACTGTGACCGTGGAGGTGATTGAACATATGAATTCAGTGCTTTGGACGTATGTCTTAATACTGCTGGAAATATGGTGCATGTGCAACAGACTCATAACCTTCTCACAAAATCTCACTTCATATAATCTGTTTAAATCAAAACAAATATATGGATTGAAAGTAACAGAAAAGTGACTCACGCTCCTGTGGTGTAACCCTGGCAACCATTTCTATAGCTGTAACCAAAAAATCTCCACATTTCTCTCTCTCTCTAAGTAAAACATGTTCCACCAGCATACGTACGTCTTGTTTCTAAACTAGCGGCTCAATCAGCTCCATTTTATATCCGAGCACAGCAAAATAACAGGTGTTAGCATGTGAGTGGATGTTTTATTGGATTTTCAGTTAACACCTTTAACCTTTTGGTGAACTGATTAGTCAAAAAAAGAAACTCTAGTCTGAAGAGTCCAAACAGGAAGTGTGCGTCTGAGCTTCGCTTGTATCAAAGTGTATTCTAACTATTAATAGAAGCACCTTTACACATTAACAGAATGATCTCATTCCTTTAAAATGCCACTGGTGTTCTGAAAGGGGAAAACCACATACTGTTTTATACTGTGTGAATAAACTGGACCTTTCTTTTTCTGTTGTGTGTTTCCCTTCTGAATCAAACTTGTGGCCAAATCTCTGTGGAGTAACTTAGACAGTCCATCTGTCAGAACTGTAATCCTCTTGCTCTGAGTGTCGTGGTATTGTGTTCGTGTTGTACTACATACTGCTGCAACAGATTAGTTTTGGTTGTTCCCGAGACAAATCTCTCCACGAAAAGGATGTGTTTTTTTGAACTCTGCTGATCTCACACAGTTTCATAACACTGCTGTAACTCGCACACCATCGTCCTGTTGGAATCACGTCTCTGTTGGTTGGCTCGCCCCCGCTGCAGCTGTGGCATCCATCAGAGCTGAAAACCAGGGACATCTCATTGGCTTGCAGGTGATCAGGTATCTGACTGTGACCAACTGATTGGCTGTTGAGTTATTAGGTATCACTGAAATCCTGGACATTAGTTGGAAGGTCTGAACTTATGGCAAGTCAATTTATCAGATAATAGTTAGGCTTCATCGCTCATACTTACAAACCAGGTTGTTTATCTTGTTAAAATAAATATTTCTGATATTCAGAATGATGTTCATTCACTCCAACATTAATATTTCTGATACCTTAAATATACTTCTTAATTCAACAACTGATGTCACTGTTCTCATACTTACATACAGCCTTTTAGACCTAAATATATAATTATAATATATAATATAATATAATATAATATAATATAATATAATATAATATAATATAATATAATATAATATAATATAAATATAATATAATATAATATAATATAATATAATATAATATAATATAATATAATATAATAATAATAGTAAAACTAACTAGGAACATTCACAATGCTGTAAACACTGAAACTCCTGCCTAGAAATAACCTTCTATAAGAAAACTATTTGCAATATTTTATTTCTGGCTAGTAAAAATGACATTTTGGTCAAATTAAATGCGAGTTATCATATCGAAGAACACGTCAATATAAGAATTAGTTTAGAGTTTTAGTAGCAATGACCTGTTGGAAGCTCTGTAGCAAACTGACCTTGGCCACGTTTAGCACTAAGATCTTCTTTGGAGCGCTCTTAAGAACGCTGTGAAAGAAGAACGCGTTTCCCAGAGTCGCTCTTAGCTTAAGATCTTTCACTAAGAAGGAAACCTAAGATCGATCTGACCCACTACTAACAGCCTTCTTAGAGATCAAATGCTCAGTGATCATAGCCGCCACCAGAGGCGTCTAGATTTCTACAGTGATCAAGCTGCGTCAGGGAAATATATATATATATTTATATATATAAGAAGTACAAATTGCCTCGTTATTTTTGTTACTAGGTTTAATACTCATTTAAATGATACACACAATACACGGTTAAACAGGAAGTTTATTGAAAGCATAATGGGGGAGGGGGGTGGCGTCTCCAGCTTCACTGGGCTGTCTGGGCGTCTGCATCACCTGCAATGAATGAAGGGGGATTGATTAATGAAATTGAATGGGATTCACTGCTTAATGCTAATAAAACAAAATAGAACTGGAGCCTTCTTAAGTCCTTAAGAACGATCGCATTTTGGAAACGCGGCCCTTGTCTGCAGCTCTAAGAATCTGTAAATTTGGCTCCTAAGGATGCAGCCACGTCACTACTGGGGCCCCTGTTATCACACAGTGGCACACATGAAACACACACATATAAATACACTCAGATAATTACAGCGTACAGCCTTTTGAGAGCAAAGCATGTGTTGAGCTTATTGTTTCACAAAGATTTATGGGCTGTCAACACAACAGGATGTAATAAAAGCATAATTTTGGGAACCGTAAGGCATGTCTTGAAATGCCTGCTTTTTTTCCTTTTGCTCCAAATTATAGACATTCCCTCTAAGTCTGAGAAACAATTTTCACCATCACCGTTAGGGGGCAGCATTGTTTGAACGAATGCAACAAAATAAAGGGGAAAGTCACACACTCACACACACACACATAAACACAAAGGGGGCGCAGACATGGACATGATCAATTATGTGTCAAGCATTTCTTCCTCAATGAATGAATGGCTCAATGACTATAGGCTACCGACCGTCTATTGTCTACTGACACTGGAGACGAAGTTCTCATGCAGTTCATTATCCCCAAAGAGGACAAATAGAAAGAGATCCAAAGAGGCCATTAATCATCATTCCCTTCAGAGAAGAGAAAAAACAACCAAAATAACACAAACTGTAAGTCTATGAGGTAAAATGTAAAGATTTATTGGACAGAAATAAATATATATACGTCTTATTAGCGTTCAGAATCCCAGGACTGGTTAGAGGGAAATAATTACAAATAAATACACATGAGGATTAAGATTACAGCAAGTTTATGACTTCAGTAATTAGTTTATGATCTTCAAGAACGAGCATGTCCTCCAGTTAAATGAGACAAAGTTTTGCTCCTGTAAGCACTTTCTCACACACACACACACACACACACACACACACACACACACACACACACACACACACACACACACACACACACACACACACACACTCAGGGGGAACTATTACTATCGTTTTCTTCAGTTTTCAGTATGAGGAACAGCTCCAAAGTCCACTTTACTTCGGGTAGATGCCTCAGGGCGAGATGGTGCTGGGGAGATTTGGTGAGGGGGGGAAATCTCCAACCCCCCCCCTCGCCCCCCCCCGCTCTGCTCCGCTCCACGTCCCCATAAATGCCTTCGCTTCCTGCTTCCAAGTTCGGACAGAGCACCGTGATTGGCCGCGACGCGCGCTGTGGGCCGTCCCCTCCGCCTGCGTTCTCCTCCACGTCTCGGGTTACAGTCGAGCTCGAGCTGTTGCACACACACACACGCGCACACGGGAGCGCAGATTGTTTTTAGATGGTTTTAAAACAGAAGATTGACTCCGGTGTGGAAATGTCGCTGAGCTGATTGAGAGCCAACCTTGAGGTCTAATCCTCCTTCGACACTTTTCTTTTATTTTGATTCTTTTATTTTTGGATGTGTCCTGACGGGGAACAAACAAGAGGAGACGTACAGTGAGTGAATTTACGCACTGGTATGCCCGAGGTGGACTAGAGGCAACCCCTGCTGGAGCGCAACACGCACGCTGAGAGCCGGGAGGGATATTTACAATAGAAACTCAATTCCTTTGCGAAGAAGAATAGCAGAAGGAGGAGGAGTGAAAGATAACACTGGAATGAAGAGGACCTCGAGATTCCTGGCGTGCTGCGGAGTTGTGACTGATGGATGAATGTGGTCATCTGTAGGCTAAAAACGGCGACAGGTACGGAGATCAGCGGGGGAGCGCTGACAAAGACGCGGTGAGCCTCGTCGACAGTCGCAACTCTGCTGTTGGCTCAGTCTGGTTCATCAGGTCGCATCGCTGAGTTTCCCCCCTACAGGGTAAAAAAAGATCCAATAAGGGCTGGTTTTACCTCAGCCACAGGTCATACAGGACACTCGGAGAGGCTCCTCCACATCAAGAAGAACCGGACGCTTTATCAGCACGTCCTGCGCACAGATCAGTCAAGGACACGGAATCCGGAGCAGATCTGAACAAGTCGGACAGAAAGGACATGTATCTGATATCGAGCTCACATGCTCCCGACTGATCTGCGCTCACCTTCCCACCGGCCGACGCACAGATAAAGGCTGCGCTGTCCGTCGCTCTGAGTTCTCGGTTCCACTCTCTGGACAATTTATCAGAATGGCGGGACTCGGTTGTTGGAAGTATTACCTCTGGATGTTTATTTTAATATGCAGGTCGGCGCTACCATCTGCGAAATCGCTGGAGACTATAATTTGGAGCTCGCAGAATCCCAAGTAAGTGGTTTGTAAAAGCGTGTAAAACCCAGAGGGTGTGCGCGCGCAAGAGTCAAAATACACGAAAAGTTGCCATTGTGTGGAAGATTTGTGAAATTTTCTATCAAATGGATGATAATTTGTGTGGTTCTACCGGTCCTAGGGAATTTCCCAACACTGAAAAAGTACGTAAGTAAAAGGCTGACAGTATCGAGCAGGCCTCAATTTAATCACAATAATGAATGATTAATTACAGTAATTTATTACATGCATCTTTTATTTTCAGACTGGTGGCAGAGTGCTTAGAAGTCTCAGAGCTGAGAGTTTATCTACAGTCAGTTTCCCTGCACCGTCTTTATAATTAATGTTATTATATGAAGGCGAAAAGTCAAGTAAACCACAGCAAGTGTGTGTGTGAAGGTGAAACATGAGTTATTTCTCTGTTCACTTTCTGCTGAAGACCCTCAGATACAGCGTGGCTGCTCTGCTGTTGATGTTTCACAGTCCGGGTTGAATTTATACAGAAAAACGACGAAATAAACCAGTTTGACTCATCAGAGACTTGAAATACATCAACAAATATTTTTACTGTTTTCTCTCCCTCTCTCTCTCCTAAGTGCTCCGGCTTTGCATTTATATTTTTGTAAATAAAAAGAAAACAAGATGGAAGTTCCTGACAGAAAGAAAAGAATCACGTTACTTCCAGACTTCTGATAATAGATTCTACTCTGGCAACAATTATCACCCACTTAGACATGACTCCTGCATTTGCATGATGTTGGAAAGCATTCAGGTAGAGAGTGTGGGGTTGGGATGGAGTGTGTGTGGGGGGGGGGTAAACTGCAAAAATGTGTATATGGTTGTAGATGACCTTCATTTGAGCTCAAAGCGAGCAGCGGCAGAGGGAACTGGAGAGTTGCTTTGGCCAGCTTCTAACTAGAACTTAGTCATTCAAGTGAATCCATGATTTATCCACCAAATGTCAGATGTCATAGGGGCTCGTTGTGCAGTCAGCTAGTATGAATATTGCTGCAATGTTCATTGGAGTGTGTGTGTGTGTGTGTGTGTGTGTGAGAGTGTGTGTGTGTGTGGTCTTGAATCTAATGGCAAGACTACGGCCCATCAGCTTTTATTTGACTGTAGCTGCAGAGGTAGTGGGACGTTCAGCACCATCAGACAGTTATATATATATATACATGCATACCTGTATATATAGGTGTGTGTGTGTATGTGCATATGCATACACACATGCACATACACACTCACACCTTTGAACAAATTGAAAACCAAAAGAAAGGGATTGATTGATGATGTCACCTGGAGGGAATGTCTCAGAAGGTTACCACGGTGGGTTTCAAGAGAACTGGAAGATCATTTCTCCATCTGTCCCCCCCCCCACGTCCCCTCCACCCCACCTCCTCTCTCTCCTTGTAAAAATTCCCATGCTGGCTGAATATTTCATAAAGTTCACAGTGGAACAATAATGCAGTCTGCAAAGTGTTCTCTCAAGCTAATTACCCTGCTGCTCTGCGCTTAGAAAACAATAGACAATTATCTCTCTGTGTGCAGAGTGCTTTACAATAACAGAAAGAGACAAACCTGTTCTTCTTCTGAAATCTATCAGTCAGCAACCCAGTCTGAAAGGCAATAAAAAGGAGGAATAGCTGCACAGAGATCAGCATTCGTCTTCACTGCTGGCTGTTATAAGCTCCATCTCTCTGTCCCGTCCCACATTGCTTCACAGTGATAACAATAAGAGAAACCTATAGAAATCTGCACTATACTATCTGGTGACTTATCTAGATTTACGACATCTTACTTCCTGTTCCTGCTTTAGGGAGCTCTGCAGCTCTGCTAATAAATTAATCTGGCCCTCTGCATGCACACAAAAATATAACAATACCAGCACCTCCCTGCAGGCCATGAGTTATGAGGTAAAGTATAGGAAACCAGCAGGTTCGGGCCACTGTGGTGTGTGTTATTATTATTTCCTTTCTTCTGTTCTAGCCCTTATGCGCAGGCGCGTGTGCAACTTCTGTATGGATTACCATGCGAGGATGTAATCACTCCAGCACCAGCATTATCAATGACTCGGGCTTTGCTTAATTGATTTCTTCCCAGCGTGCTTGAACAGGCAACATACATCATCACTGTAGTGCTGACTTGAAAGAAAAATAATAAAGAGAAGCATTGTTGAGTTGTTGTTTGGCTGCGAGATGTATCAGACCTTTTTGGTATTTAATTTGATGCAGGTTGAGTGAATCGTTGAAGGGAGAGTGTTTGATGAGCTGCTGGAGGAAGAAGAAGATGATGATGATGATGATGAAGAAGAAAGCTGGATGTGTCAGCTAAAGAAGCCCATAAGATTTGGATCAGAACAAATCAGATTAGCTCTGATTTAGCCGAGCGGGACGGGTTCAGAAAATGTCCCTCGCTTATGACAAATCACGTCTAGTCGGTTTGACTGAATCAGGAGCAGGAGAGCACATACAGAGTGTAAACACACACTGACACCCGCTGTGTCCTCGGTGTCCTACGTCTCAGCAATGCCAATTTAATGATAATCTGACAAGGTTGACGCCAGTGGTTCCTCCACGTCCTCTAGCCCCACTCGGCTAATATTTACCTCATGACCCGTGGCTGCCTCGGCCTGTTTGCAGCAGACCAGAGACAAACACAATGATGGAAAACACACTCTGCAAACTTACAGTCACAGGCAGGCCAGAAGTCTGTTGCACTGGTTGTGAACTCTTCACATTTTGGCGAGGATTGGAAACAGTTTGGGTGCATTTTTCTGGCCTGCGTGTTTTCTCTTGAGGTTAACAAAAGAACACAAAATAACACAAGAAAAAAAAGCGTTTGGTGTTGATTACAGCCAACCGAATTCTGTTACTGTGTGTTTCTGTTGACTTCGTATGTCTGCCTCACGGTTTGAGTTTACATCAGGCTTCACTGGCTTTGAGATTAAGCTGATCTTGATTAGTTCTCTTATATTTATCAGATGTTTTATTTTTTATCCAGAGCAGAAGAACAAAAAGTATCGTTTTTCAAGGGCGCAGTGAGTTAGTTATGATCCAGAACAAGTTTTGTTTGAATATAGATAAATACATGTTTTCTTAAAATATACTGATGATTAGAGAGGCATTTTTAGATGAGGTCATGGGATTAAAAAAAAACAAAGTTGTCACTTATCTTTGTTTTAGAAAGCTGCTGTTTTTAAAAGAAACATTTTAAAGTTTTGTTCCCAGAAACCGTTCTCACCCATGAACTCCACAACGATGACATTTAATGTAGGACAGATTGTAGCAGCAGGTCTAAAACAACAAATAGTGCTACTGAAAAAACTAGAAACTGACGCAACCTGTTGAACAAGAGCCAGATGAAACTTAAGGACTAGATGAAAAACAGGATTTTGGTCGAGAGTCCGGTGGACACGGGTCTCTTCTGCTGAGAGGCCCTCCCAAGACCTCGCCCTGCCACTTGCCCCCCGTACCACGTCTACGACATGCACCTTCCCTCCCTTTGCCTCGCAGTGTCCAAACTCCCCCTCCTTTCTCCCCCCTTTAGACTCTGATCGTGTTTCGTTCTGATAGAGATCTCATTACACACAGAGAGGACTTAGAGCCCGAGCACCCACTCAGAGAGATCCAGAGACATTCCAACCAATAAGAAATACCTCTGGAAAGCAACTGGCCCTCGGTCCTGTAAATGCACCCTGTGTCTCACCATAAGGACAGCTGCGTTTGCCCGCTTCTGTGCCGACATGGACTGTTGTTTCAGCGGTGTGTAAGGACAGATTCTTCATTTGGTTATCTACATGAGGCACCTGGCCTGAGTAACGGGGGGGGGGGGCAGCATTTTTCATTCATCGTTCTTTTCTCCAGATGGACTCACTTCATCCACTAGTGGTTTGGCTACCTCGCAGCTGAAAGCTGATCATTCTGTTTTTGTGTTTCACTGATGCATTCATTTCTTTATATTCAAGCATTGGTGCACATGAAAACTGAGCTGCATTCCCCACATGTGGGGCAAGTGGCATTGGCAGTGGATTTTTTTGGTGCTTGCACGAGTTTTCAACAGGTTTCTATGAGTCACGACAGTTCCAGTTGGTATTATTTCAAGACAGCAGCTAAATGCAGTGAATCATGTGGAAGAATGGACGAGGGTTGCCAGGATCAGTCAGTCAGTTTCACCAAAACAATCAACAAAAACTTGGCTCATCAAAATAAATGATGCTGATAATAATCTGCTGCTATTTTATTTTGTAAATGAATCGATTTCAGCTTTTAAAATTTGGCAGCAACAACCGTGTTGTGGTTCTATTCATTCGTTTAGTCTCAGATGAAGATGAGTCGTTACATTCATGTACAAATGTTTTACAGTTTACAATAAAAGCAGAAAAATCTCAGTTTGATTAAAAAATATATATATATATTTTTTCTGACATTTATTATTTTTTTACCCTTTTTTTTGCCTTTTTCAGATGTCCTCCAGTATAAACTAGGCATTCTGAAGATGTAATAATCTTGTTCCTGGAACACAACAGTCATATATAGTTTTTGGATTATTTCTTGTTTTATAACCTACAATAATACACAGGTAATCGTTTTCGTAACTCCTTGAGCAAACACAACGAGAACCTCTGGCATGACCTCCCAACTCTCTTGTACAGGCGTGACAGTTCATGAGCTTAGCGTGTCAGTGGCGACTCTCTGAAATCAGTGTAAAGCAGAACTCATTACTCAATAATTCTTTGAGAGTCAAATCCATTAATTTAAGATTTAAACGAGCCAAAACAATCACAAATTATTGGATTTTTGTTCGTCCGTTTGTTCAAGTCTAATTACATAATATATGACATTAAAATGACAGATTCATGCTGTTTATTTTTATGTTTTCACTGTTGCATTAAAAGACTCATATGAAGGGCTGAGTATGAGCTTATGGATGTGAGTGCTGGAGAGTGCATGTGGCTGTCCCATTGTTCTTTGTTCAGCCACAGTGGAGCATTAAGGAAGTGTCAGGAGCGTGCCAGCGTGCCCCCTGTGAAAGTGTCGAGGGCCGAGTGGTGCGTGAGTGTGGAGTGGCTGAACAGTGGCTGCCTTACAGGCTGTTAGCCACCCAGCTTTATTAGACCAAGGCCTGGCTGGCAGGAACCAGGAAGTTCCCATCAGCTCCGGCTCTGCCAGGCAGAGACACAAGCGCTGGCGCTGGAAACATTCCCTTGGGATTTCTTCTACTCGCCTGTGCAGTAAGCTGAATCAAAAAAAAAAATCAAGGGATGCAGAGTTACAGGAAGTGAAGAAAAAAGTTGAATGGTCAAAGTCTGCCTTTTGTTTGCCGTCTTGGGTCTTTTACATAAGAGCAGTTGAAAATAAGGGGATTAAACAGAGGAGGAAAGGAAGCTAATGTAGAGCGTTGAAACTCAGCCTTGGGCTCAACCACAGATCCTTTCAGTCCAGCATGGAGCTGCTAGATTACTTCCATGTGTCAGTGCAAAGCAGAGGGAGAGGGAGAAGAGAAGAAAGGAGGACAGACAGGGAGAAGTTGAGCGATTGAAAAGCAAGCAGACTTGGATTGGTGGAGATCAGCGGCGGTATTGGACAGTGGAACGGATCTGTGTGACAGCCATCTCTAAAACCATTACCACAGCGGCTCCGACTCGGGGAACTCGTAACCTCCTCCTCCAGACTGACCTCATCAACTTAACTCTTTCTCACAGAACCCTTCTGTGTAGAGGAGGCAGACCTCATCAGATGCCAGTCCCAAACAGCGGGCAGGCAACTTTAACAGGCAGCTGCGTTAAAGCAACTTCAAGACGTCAGGAGTTGTCACTAGTATACGAGCAACCTGGGATCTGTTTTACCCTGAAGACTTTAGTGGGAAGGTTTAAATTAAGTTTGTGAAAGGAATGACGGATTCCAGGAAATAATGCTAAAAATATGTGAGAAGGGACAGGAAGTATGTGTTTATCGATAAATAAAATTAGTTTGAGCATGAAGGTGGGAGTTATAAATCAAAACACAAATGCTAATGCAATTTCTCTTTTTAATACCACAAAGCAAAATTAATCCCATGTACTTATTTTATGTTCTAATCTTGGTTCTTTAAATTATAACAGGTAGTGCATGTATGTGTATTTACACCAATAATAATTTTACTACCACTTTCACAAAATTTAAAAGGATATAAACAAAAATATCTAAACTTACTATCCTATTTTATAGCAATTTTACTAGTTTTTGAAATATTGACAAATATGTATAATTGAAAAATTTTGTCATTTTAATTTTATGTATAGTTTAGTGAACTTTTCTGTAACTTTAAATAACTTGAAATTTGTCACAAAAAGTTTGTTAAACTAATGAAAAAGTTCATTTTATTTACAAGTGAAGTTTGAAATATTTTCAGAAGTTTGTTGTAAATAATTTTACAGTTTTACTTTAAGTATATTGAAAGTTAGAAGTTAAAATCATGGAAAATTTTACAGCTTGCAGTAAAATAATATAATATAATATAATATAATATAATATAATATAATATAATATAATATAATATAATATAATATACATTCTTGGACACATACGACACATAATATTTTTCCAAGAACAACGTGGCTGAAGTATGACCATCCCAAACCAACTCTGAACATATCATTAATGATCATCATGGAGCTCTTTGTTCACTGTTATGAGTACACTAATGGAGTGACGGGGTAATTGAATCGAGTGGTGGGATAATAGAATGATAGAATGATAAAGTAATGGAATAGTGTGCAAGCAGCAGCCAGCTTTTCCCAAGGGATGCCCCCAGTAAGTGTGTCAGCATGGCAGATGGGTGGTCTGTAACGACCCCCCCTCCCCCATGTTAATTATAAAGCATCATAATCCATCTATGGCATAGAGAGGCAGGACATGGAGACTATTAGAAGGAGCGTGGAAATGGCACTGTGTATAATCCGTGGGACTTTACCACTATTAGCCCCTTAAAATGACTCATTTCTGGAATAAGCTAAATCATAATAATATAAGAAGAAGAAGTCTATGTGTTGCATTTTTCTTTAAAATGTGCTTTACTAGAAGGTGTTAGGTAATTAAGTTTAGGTATTCCTTTATTTCCCCCATGTGAGTCTGTTAATGTGCATCCTAAAGTTGTATCAGTTAACTGGAACTTTAATTCAAGGTTTTCTCTTTTTTTCTCTCCCCAACGTCATTTATTTCCCACCGTCCCCAGAGGCAAGACAGACAGCCCAAAAAGTATTTGTGTGTGTATGCGTGCCTCTGTTAACCCATTCTGCCAAGCCTCAGCTCAACTTTTTTCTAAGCAAACTCCCAGCATGATTCCCGTCCCCTCTTGTGCTGGTGAGAGGAGCTGGATGAAAAGGCCTGTGGGACTCCCGCTGCTCCCAGGCCTGGCCTTTACGGGCGGAGGAGCCGGGGCCGGGGCCTGGGATTTGGTGCGCGCCGGGGCTCTGTGTGGCAGCTGTGACTGACGCTTCAATCGGCTCTCCCTGGGACACCCCAGTGCAACCCCGCATTCCCTTTCACACCTCGGAAACGGGAGGGAAAAAGACAATTACACACATATTCAGCAACCTCCCACTCCCAGTCCGTCCATAATCCTGCATCTCTGATGTATGGACATTTACCAAAGCTTTAAAAAAACATTTGCAAAGTTTCTTGTGTTTGTAGACAACTTGCAAATTAGTTTAGCTGTCTGGACAGCCTGTCTGGAATTCCATTATGTATTTGAAGTTGCTCTTGTTTATTTAATTTTGTCCAAGTTGTCCTCGTAAGTAAACTGTATAACTTTGCTATTTCCTTTGAATTTCCCTCGATGTTTTAGAAAATTTAAGTGCTGGAAAAAGATTTAAGCTTTAAAGTGGACTTAATGCTATCATGTATGGATTGTCTGCAAATTGAGTTTGTTTCTGGGCTGTTGGAGCAGCGACTCGTAAGCTAGCGGGATTTAAGTCTCTTAATTGAATTATTTTGATTGCTGACTTGATTGATGGAGTCATATGTGGAGCGTTTTCCATGAGGTTTTCTTTTCCTTTTTTTGTTGTTGACTAATTCGTCTTCCAATAGAGACATACCAGACAGATACAATAGGAACCTGCAATCAATCACAACTGCTGCACCGAGTGTTTTGTTGGGAGAGAAATGTGCCTGCCATCAGGTCCGAGTTCCGCAAGCCATCCAGACAACGTAAAAGCAACAATGACATCAGATGGTAAAGCACCCCTAAGTCTAATCTTCCCATAATGCCATGCTAAACCCCACAGAGACTCATGGCAAAGAGAAAGGCTTTTTTCTGCCCCGATGCTGCTCCTCCTCCTCCCATGGCCTCTGGCTCTGTGTGTGTGCGTGCCTGCTCGTGCATGTGTGTGTGTGTTCATGCATGTTTTGAAGAGAAAAAGAATTCAAGAGTGAATGGAGATGTCACTGTCAGACTCTCGCCTCCACATGAGTCCTCTCTAGAATGGTCATATTGGCAGCTTGTGCATGTGTGTGTGTGTTGAGGGGGGGGGTGTCTATCGTTTCCCCTCCACACCGAGTTCCTGCAGCCGTGATTGGAGCTCGACAGGACACGGGTCTATATTTCATCCTTTTCATATGATGGAGGCTGTTTCATCTCCCACACACATGTTTCCCATTAGACAGCGTGTTTATTCTCCCACATGATGTGCTCAGCCGTGGAAGCCTCTCATCTCCGCTATATTGGAAATAGCAGCGAAGGGGCTGCTAAAGCAAACACAATATCCGAAAACGTCTCAGCTCACTTTATGAACTATGCAGAAGAAGACTGAAGGCACTCGCACTGACTTGATTTAATGAGTTAGTGAGGTAGTTTTTCTCCTTAAGGCTCCGCGGTATGATATGTCATGCTGGGATGTTTTAACCTGCTCATCTTAATGTATCCTTCCACATTCTGCTGTCTCATCTTCAACACCCCCCCTTCACTAAAAACTTTGACTACTTTTAGCCGTCCTCATCTGTCTTTCAAGTCTCCCCACTGTGAAACATGACAGGCCTGAACCTCCAGCACATCACTCCTCTCTTCTCCTCCCTGTCTCCAAGATGAAAGCTTCTTTCTTTGCAGACAAACCTCTGTGAATCCCCCCCCCCCACCTTCTGCTCGCTGAGTCCAGACCTGCATCCCCACTTATAGTACCTCCATTTGCTGCATTTTCTGATTTATTTATACACATCTGATTGTAGCACCTCGTGCCTGTCAAGAGTGTCAGTCTGAGCCTTGCGTGTGCATTATGCGGTCTGGGTCCAATTCCTATTTGAAATATACATGAATGCATGAATATATTTATTGTAGAGAAGCCCCTGTACATCCGGGGGAGTCTCATTTCCTGCGGTGGCTCTGCTCTGGAATGGAGTGGCGTGATTTTTTGAAAGCGCCCCACATGCCGCCGCCAAATAGAGCGGCTGGTGCGCCTCTCCCACAATGGAAGAGAAGAAGGGAAGGGAAATGATTGGGCTCCCATTCGAGGGGCAGGGGCAGTCGCTTCAAAGCAGCATGCCTAGCTGAGGCTTTAACCCGCCATCTCTCCGCATTAGATGTGCGTCCTGTGATGAGCCTTTGAAGGGTGCGAGTGGCTCTGGCAGGGAGATTGCAACTGCATTGCACTGATGTTGGGATACAGCAAAAAGAAAAAAAAAAGTCTTGCTTGTGCTGTTTCACTTGGATAAGTTGACTTTTAACGTGTGGGACCAAAAACAGCAACGTGACGAGGCAACAGCTGCTCTGTCACATTAGAATCTACTCACATGCACGCACGCACGCACGCACGCAAACACATCACGACGGAAGTTATTACGGATGTGTGTTGTGCAACAGCTCAGGAGTCAGCTGTGGTTGGCTTGTACAGATTATGGTTTGAGTGTGCGTTTGCAGATGGCTGTAATAATGATCAGATAGCCCTTGTAATGGAGATGGCCCAGTTTGTAATGGCTTCCTAAAACAACACATGGAGCGTCTTTACGAGGCCACAAACCGCCCGGTTATCGCAGAACAAACTGTGGGAACGAAAATAGCGTGGTGTTACACAAGCTATTTATTAGCACGCACATTATACACATTTCATTTTAGTGCAGGCGGCGTCTTTCGCCAGCGCTCTTGTTAAAAACAGGAACGTTATCAGAGCAGACACAGACTCCCGCTACACCAGTTAGGCCATCCTCCCCTTTTTATGTTGGCTGTTAATGAGCCTAATGATGTGTGTCTCTGTGATTGCATCAGTCAATATGTTGTTCAATATGGGGTTTAGAAACCCACTGACAACTTAAGCATGTCTGCCTGGATAAGATCTTCCATTTGGGGGGGGGGGGGGGGGGGGGGGG
>SSNP01000270.1:204474-224766 GCA_006937955.1 Pachypanchax playfairii
GGGGGGGGGGGGGGGGGGGGGGGGGGGGGGGGGGCAACTAATTTGTCTTGGATTTGATGGGACATGTGTAGCTGTCTTTTACAATCACGAGTTGGGATTGTAAGCAGAGAATAGACTTGTCACTCATGTTTTTCTGATAAGAAGCTTCTTTTAAGATACAAAAGGCAGCTTCGTCCTACTTAGGAAAGTTTCTATCCTTCTTATACCATCTCTCTGTTTGTTTTTTTCAGTTTGTAATTTTGGGGTGTTTCAGTTGTTCCTTTTTGTGATTTCAGTGCAGGTTTAGTTAAGTCTTCATGTTGCAGTTTTATCTCAGTCGTTGTTTGAAACTGTCTCGATACCGGAGACTTTGAACTTTTGATGTCAAGTCGCTGTAGAAATAAAAACCCAGTCATTACAGAAATGGCTTTTCATTTATTTTTTACTGCTTTGCATATCGTTTTCATGTCTAGTCACAATAGTTTGAGCAACTGAAAATGCTTGAAGTCATTTTTTTTTCTCTTTTCCTCACTAATGTTGGTTTCTTCCAAAAAAACCGACTAGGACCCCCTTTGACACTGATAAAGGCTGTTTCTTTTATAAGCCACACAGCCTTGATTGATCTGTCCCCTGGTCTTGATCCTTGGGCTTGGCTGATTAAACCTATCCATCAGCTTCTCTTATCAGCGCCCTAACAGATCGACTGCAGGACACCGAACTAAACCCCCTTGCATTGTTGCTACACAGAAGAAGTCAAAGGGTAAGGACAGGGAGGGGAGAGGTTTACCAGAACTCCTTACTTCAAGGCCCTGTGAACAAAGCACAAAAATCCCCACTTTGTTATTCCAAAGAAATATCCTTCGTACAGAAACTGGCTTTTAAAGATAGGTGCTATTGTCATCAGTGAGCTGCACACACACGTGCACTTTTTTGTCGCACATATTGGCGTAACCACTAAATGAGGTCCAGCGGCGGCATGGCAGATTGTGACAAGAGTGTTTCCTTTCTGGGAAATCATAAAGTAATGTTTCGTGTCCTGAGAGTGTGTTGGCTCCACGCCAGAGATCTGACCCTGCCCCCGGTCTCAACTCTCACAGACATCAGCCTGATAATGACATCTCTTTCACTGACAGGCTGTCACTCACTCACAAGCCTGCACATGCATCCACACGCACACATGTTGATGCTAGAACATAAGTGCTAGCTTAAAAACGAGGACAGACGAGCGTGCTCACTGTTGTGAATCATCTGAGCGATTTGCAAGTCAAATAGCCAGTTTCATAAGACGTGCCTGTTATTTTCTTTTTGCGGAAATAAATGGTGAAGTTGCTCATCTTCTGGGTGACTGTTAAAGCAAATACATCAAGGCTACTACAACATGGCGGATCGCGTGTCACTTTGCTCTCATTTATCTGTGAACATCTATTACCATCATGTTGTCAAACGGGTGAAGAAAAGCCAACAGATGAGCTTTTCAGATTTGTATGATGTGATACGAGGTTGAGATTGTTGAATGCAAAGCCTCTTTTATCTTTGCCCATCTCCTAAACATCTGCATTAACGTTTGATTCCCAGGAGCCAGAGCTCTGCACATGAACACAGACATTTATGGTGGATAATGAAGATATCACAGTCTGCTTGCTGCTTTACTACATGTTCAATCAGAAGCTATCAATCTAAGTTTACATAGTCAGAATATCATGTTGAAAGGAGATGGTTTATTGAAATCCTGTTGAAGCATGCTTCACAGAAACAGGTGTAGACCTGCTAGTTCGACTACTTGCTGCTTGTCATCTTTTTTTAAGGAGGCGAGGGGGTGGAAGCTCCTCAAATGTGGTGGGGGGAGGAGAGGGGGGGCGTCTGCGTGGCACATTCATTAACCTGGTATCCAACTAATCTCCAGGCTAATTCATTTAGTTCTCCGAGTACTTCTATGTTTTAATATCCTCTCTGCGCCGCTGCTCGTGAGATGTAGTAGGAGCGTAGCCATGGCGATGATTGTGTCATTATTTTGCAGTAAGATGAGTGATATCCCAGAGGGCTCTGGCTGAGTTGTCCAGGCTGGTTGAGAGGGACTGATTAGAATTGCAAATGGACGCCAAGTGTTGTGTTTATTGTGTGTCTCAATATTGGAGACAATCAGGCGAATCAAAGCCCTCAGCTGGAGGGATGGGACTGAGGCACGGTGGGCCTCTCTGGTTGGCACCACGTTCTCGCAGATCCCCCCCCCCCTCCCTTATTTTTCCTCTGCAGCTCTCAGTCCACTCAGTTGTGTGTATACATCCTGAAGTACGTGAACGCAGCTGGAAAAAAGAGAAGCAGCGAGACATTAAATCTAGTGCACTCATCTGTAACGTGATGGTCCTCTCACACAGCTGACAAACATTAAACATACTTTATGTTAATGGAAGAGCAGGGGACAGAGAAATATCAGCAGCAAACTTAGAGACTATGTGTATTTACTCATAACACACGTTTGTTGTTGCTTTGTGGCTTCGAGGATCGCCACAAACGCCATTATCAGCTTTCCATCATTACAAATGTCTGTCTAATAATGAATAACATAGTCTCTGCTCATAATAAAAGCTTGGGAGCGAGTGTACAGTGGTGCCGTCAGGATTTGGAGCATGTTGGCTCTGTGCCCAACCGGTGATGGCTGGGTGACAAGACGGCGGTACAAAGTGCCCTAAACACACACATCTTCTCTTTAAATCACTCTGGGATTGTTCTTTCACTACGATGGGCCGTTGTCCCGATATTGACTTGGTGTTTGCACAAGATTCACTGAAATCCATCTAAAAGCTGTCCCGTGCTGCTGCGTTAGACAGGAAGCCCACGTGTAATTCATTCTGTCACTTGCACGCAGAGAGGCCCATCTTCTCCTGTTTCGCTACTGTTGGCTTTTTAAAGAATGTCTGTGTGTGTGTGTGTGTGTGTGTGTGTGTGTGTGTGTGTGTGTGTGTGTGTGTGGGTGTGTGTGTGTGTGTGTGTGTGTGTGTGTGTGTGTGTGTGTGTGGGTTTGTATTTCTGACCTCCTGGGGACCCGTTTCCTGACTTTTACTATCTTTCTGGGGTCCGAGGGTTCTTGTGGGGACCGAAGCCTGGTCCCCATGAGGGGGACTCCCCTTTTTAGGGTTAGGGGTTAGGTTTATAGGTATGGTGTGAATAGAGTTTTAGTTAGTCTTAGGGTTAGTTATAGATCAGTAATGGTTAAGGTGAGTAAAAGGGTTTGGGTGAGGTATAAATCTAGTTACTAAAATCAATGGAAGTCAATGGACGGTCCCCATAAGGATACCAAAACACACTTGTGTGTGTGTGTGTGTGGTGTGTGTGTGTGTGTGTGTGTGTGTGTGTGCGTGTGCGTGTGCGTGTGTGTGTGTGTGTGTGTGTGTGTGTGTGTGTGGGTTTGTATTTCTGACCTCCTGGGGACCCGTTTCCTGACTTTTACTATCTTTCTGGGGTCCGAGGGTTCTTGTGGGGACCGAAGCCTGGTCCCCATGAGGGGGACTCCCCTTTTTAGGGTTAGGGGTTAGGTTTATAGGTATGGTGTGAATAGAGTTTTAGTTAGTCTTAGGGTTAGTTATAGATCAGTAATGGTTAAGGTTAGTAAAAGGGTTTGGGTTAGGTATAAATCTAGTTACTAAAATCAATGGAAGTCAATGGACGGTCCCCATAAGGATACCAAAAGACAGTTGTGTGTGTGTGTGTGTGTGTGTGTGTGTGCGTGTGTGTGTGTGTGTGTGTGTGTGTGTGTGTGTGTGGGTTTGTATTTCTGACCTCCTGGGGACCCGTTTCCTGACTTTTACTATCTTTCTGGGGTCCGAGGGTTCTTGTGGGGACCGAAGCCTGGTCCCCATGAGGGGGACTCCCCTTTTTAGGGTTAGGGGTTAGGTTTATAGGTATGGTGTGAATAGAGTTTTAGTTAGTCTTAGGGTTAGTTATAGATCAGTAATGGTTAAGGTTAGTAAAAGGGTTTGGGTTAGGTATAAATCTAGTTACTAAAATCAATGGAAGTCAATGGACGGTCCCCATAAGGATACCAAAACACACTTGTGTGTGTGTGTGTGTGTGTGTGTGTGTGTGTGTGTGTGTGTGTGTGAGCATTCAAACATGCATATCTCTCTTTTGGGGAACTTATAATTCCTCCGGTCATACGTGCTCCTCATATTTCAGCACCTGACCCGTCACAACAAGCTGCAGTGAGGCCCAGGTACAGGCCTGCACACTGAACAGGTTTTGCTACAGGGAGGTAGCTGTTAGAAATTCATTTTTATTGCGCCACATATGATCTTTTTTGGCTCCTGCTGCCGTGGGCTAAATTGAAAGTTATGAGGAATGTGTCCACACTGCAGAAACATCTTAGACTCACCGAGAGTTTTTTTAATGTGACTTGTGATTGAAGAGAAAGCCTGCAACCATCAGAAGACGCACGCATTTGACATGATATGATCAAGAGTCACTGGCCTTGAAAGGCAACAGTTTGAGAGGCGGCGGCTCGCGGCTTGTTTAGGCAGCGCCGTTAAGCTTGACAAAAGCACTTGATAAGAGACGTTGAAAAAAAATGCGTGAATGGGTAGAAATAAGAGAATGTGTAAGGGGGAAAGTGTGTGTCACGTTGTCAGCATGGCTGCTTGTGAGTGTGTGAAGAGACGAGAGGGTTCATGAGGTGACATCTCGTCAGCTGTTTGACTTTCCCAGTTTCCCAGGGAAGCTGTTTCAAGAACAATGCAGAAGAAAAACCACCAAACACAGACTACTGAAATGCCACAAAAGAAAAAACGAAACAAAAAAACTTGGAGCTGTTTGTTGGTGACTGAATTATTGCAGTTGTTTCAGATTGGAGACTTGGATCTGTGTGAGTGACTACACAGTGCTTGTAGCAGACACATATCACCTACCGGACTCCTCTACCCATCCATCTCTCACAGCGCCTCACAATAGCAGGAATACATTAAAAATGAGTGAGTCAGGCGGGAAGGGGACACAAGATAAATATTGTGTTTGTATTTTCCCTCCCTCTCCCATGCAATTGTCTCTCACACTGACAGATGAACAATGAAAGTATTTTGAACTTTGCTGCGTACTATCTTTTACGTCTGGGTTCAGAGCTGTGCTGTCAAATCCAGACGGGATCTGGCAGGGATTGATTGATTTGCTTTCTGTGCACCATGTCTTCCCTTTGTTCTTCCAGGGAGACTTTAGTATCTGTCCAGATTGTCTGCTTGTGTCAATTAAACACCTGTTAATAACATACAGGCTCATAAATTATTCTTTCAACTCAATTTTGATCACATCAAAATGAAATATATTCTGGAAGTATTTATTATGTCAATATTTTTTAATTTGCTACAACTTACTTCATTGTGGCTTTATTTAAAGACTGACTGACATTTTAATCAGATGTACACAAGCAGCTCAACCTAAAGCTGAAAATTAGGAATGAACTGCCTCCCCAGCTGTGTGAAAAGAGGAAACATTCCTGTTAGCATTTGTAACTTTGACTTTTTAGAATAGTATTTATTTTCTAAATGAATAACCACAGAGTGATAAACAGGACATTGGACTTTGGAAGCTGGTCACAGTTTTTATGTTTTATGCTAATATGCTAAACTAAAATGAGTTAAAATAGGCATAATTTTGCTATGCTAACCTTTTCTATTTAATGAATTTACATCTAATCTAATTTTTTAACTAGTACACAACATTTTAAATGGTAGCTAGTTATTTCCTGTCCTAAGCTAAGCTAACTTAGCTAAAAGAAACTAAACTTATATTTGATGAACTTGTTGAAATTAATCTGGTATCAGTAATTTATTTCTAAAAACTCTGTTTCTGTTTAGATTAATATGTACTTTTTAGCTAAAATCTTAACCTTTATCACATTTTCTTGTACTCAGAGAATCAAAAAAAGTCTTTTGGTCTAGCAGACCAGCTAAACTGAGCTTAGGTAAACTTGCCTAAACTAATCAAACTAATCAATCTTCTTACTCCAGCCTCATTTTAACTGAACAAATATGTGAGTGGAATCAATATTCTTTCCTGCGAAAAAAGCAAATAAACATATTTCCCAAAATGTCAAACCAATTCCATAAAGGAAAACCTCATTAGTAATAGGTGTCAGGTTTGTTTGGAAGATTTTCTTCTGCCTGATCGCTGCTGATTTGATTACCAGATGTGCTGCTGCCAACATACGCTGCTGAGCAGGTCAACGAAGTCTCTTCCCTTCTGGTTCGTTTCAGAGCCAAATCCTTAAAAACACAAGGTAGAAAAATTAGCCACATTCAACTACACAGTATCTCCTATCTTCCACCTTCAATGAGTTTTTCTTTTGTTTCATTGTTCAATCAAAAAGGGATCCCTTTAGCAACGCCATGCTGAGATGGGAGGGCAATTGTTCAAAAATGAATGTAGCTATGACTGGCTCGATCTGTGTCAGACAGAATTAAAATAACTGGAATATGATGCGTGTGTGTGTGTGGCTTGACACCGTGTGAGCGTGTCTCTGTTTATTAGGACATCTAATATATTAAAGAGGGGTTTTAAATGCTTTTTGAGAGGTTGTTGACGGGGTTTTCCAATACAGAACAGAATACCGCCAACGATAACAACCTGGGAAAACTATGTTGGTTTGATGATGATTGTGTTTATTTTTCTTGTTAGTGACTTCCTCTGCTCCTCCAGGTGGGAGTTAATGTGGTCAGGCGAGTGTAAGGGCTGCTGTTGTGGGTCACTGGGATTCTCCTGCGTTCTCACTTCCTGCTCTCTTGAACATTGATTTCAAACTTGCATCTTGGTTCAGATCTTCTTGACTGCGGTTCTTATTCCTGAGGGATTCCTATCTCGATGACTGTTCTCCACCCCCTCACCGCAAGTTTGGCTCGTTTGGGGTATCTGGCACAACAACACACGCCTTCACACTAACCCGCCCTGTCCTGCATGGATACATGTATTGCACACATCACACATAGACAGCGAGTTCGGGCCAGGCGAGTTTGGCTGTGACTCTAGACGAGGCCTGTGGAGAGATCTTTATAGAGCAAGCAGAGCCCATCTGTGGTTGCTCCGCAGTGATGGGTGGCAGCTGGCTGTATGCGCTAGTGCGCTTGTGTTTGTGTGAGTGTGTTGTGTCGTGTCCAGAGAAGGAGCTGGGGGGAGGAGGAAAGGGGATTGTTGGTGTTTGGGTCACGGAGCAATCCCAGAATGATGGCTAAACCCAGGATGAAATGGACCCAAATGGTTTTGTCTGTAGTCCAGCCAAGTGATCCTTTTTCCTTTCCTTTCCTTGCCTCTTGTTTCCTTCCCTTTTCTCTCTTCCTCACAGCCCAGCTGGAAGAGCTCAGTCTCTGGGCTCCTGGATGAATAAGTGGAGTCCCAAAGAGCAGCTAGCCTGGGCTTTCTCTCGCTGTCAGTGATACGGTGGATGACGTTCAATCACAACCACATACACCCTCGCTGGCCTAACTCCCCTTCTTTTAAAGAGGGACAGCCTCAGCCTTGACAGAAACCACAGAGGCCATAAGAAGAAACAGATTACGCTCTTTCTCCTCCCTAATGACTTCTCGCACTCCTTTCGCTCAACAGACCTTTTCAGCTTCTTCGTCTCATAACAACGTCCACTTCAGTCTTCCTCGTGGCAAGGCCATCTGGACGTCATCTTGTTAGCTCATTACAGTCGCTGATTGTGAGATGCTAGCCCTTCATGTGACAGTGATAGAGGGTGAACATACAGAGCTCGGTCAGTGAGCATGAGAGGTGTGTGTCAGCCTTGCCTCGTGTCTGTGTTATAACTCTCCGGTGTGACACTGCTGTGAGTCACGCCGAATCTGATCTGCTCTGCATGCCAGCCTCGTTGACTGGGCTATCCGGAGCTCGAGCGCGTTAGCCTGCGTCTGTGAGAGTGAGAGGGCGTCTGTGTTCACACGTACAAAAGCGGTTCTCAGTAGGATGGAATTCTGGATATTCAGTCTGTCTTTTTTTTTTTTTTGCTTCTGACAGCATCATTTATGTTCTTTAAATGAGGACAGCCTGGAGGGAAAATTCCAAGCTTTCTGCTTTTCAGCAAGTCACTGTTTCAGAATCTGGACTGCTGGAGTTCAAAATTCAGCCCAGCTCGAGTTTAGTTTATCCAGTACCTCCAACCGTTAGCTAGATTGTCCTCCTTTTCTATAATCAGGGTTAAATCCTTCCTGCTTTTGCTAAACAATTCAGGAGCCAGATGGATCTTGTTTTGCTTAATTTCAGGAGGACTGTGTTTGTTGCTGTGCCTTTTTAGTGTGTGTGGCCTACGCTAGCACTGAGGCGACTTGTTTACTGTGTTTGACATGTGAGGAAATCAGTGTGTGTACACTTTGTGTGCAGTTACGTGTGTGTTTATAGCTAGGCCACCCTAAGAACATCTGCCCCCACGACGGCCCGACAGAAGCCAGATCTGTTTACAAATATTCAGGTTTAGCTGGGATCACAGACCAGCTCACAGACCCAGGTGGTTCTGACAGGTTTGTTAAGAGTTCCCGTTGGGGTGATGGTATGATATGTGTTTGTTTCTCACTTGAATGAAGAGATCACCTGTGGATCTTCACCAGAGATCGGATCCTATCTAGAAACTGAATGTTGCTTCTTCAGAATTCTCCCAGTTTGAGGCTCATATCATCCACTCCAGTATACTCCTGCATCAGGCAGGTGCTTTATGAGGAGATGTAATATCAATCTGCACTGTTAGCTTACAGCATATTGATTGAAGTGTTTAGAAATATCTCTGCTTGATGGAAAGAGTCATCGGTGATAATAAGGGGAAGCAGCATCACTGATTTTTGTAGAGAACATAGGAGAGAAATAATAATTGGTGTGGGAACACTTCTCCTAGTGTGATAATTACCACAGTGATGTCAGGGGGAATAACGTACCTGTTGTGCTGGTGATCATGCTAGGATACTGTTTGTTTTTACCTAATGCTCTTACACTCCGATTGCTCGTCCAGATACAGAATTGGGATGTCAAGATGACCTAAACCTAGGAGGTTGGCTTGGTCCTCTTGTGGATTTGGATCACAAAGATTGATGTAATTGATTTTAATTGATGTGTGTGACATGTTCCTGCTGTCGCTCCAGATGAACAAACCAATTTGAAGCAGTTTTGCTGATATGATCCGTCCCTGCGTCTTTCCCTCTTGGTTTCTGTGACTTGGGTCCATTCATTCAGCCACAGAGGCTGCCTGCCAGCACAGCTCAAGGCAGAGGCTTGAGTTGACTGGACGGGGGTGGAGAGCAGGGGGAAGGGGGTGGATTGAGGCTCTGTAAGGGGCTTTGAGTGGGCCTTAGTGTAGGCGGTGTTTTATACGACAGTCGGCGAGGGCAGGGTGCTTGAATAGGGGGAGGCTGGGAAGTTGGGCTGGGAAGGTCCAGGATGCACCCCATGGTGCTTTTGTGTGCTCCCACATACATATATGTGTAAGAGTGTGTGTGTGTGTGTGTGTGTGTGTGTGTGTGTGTGTGTGTGTGTGTGTGTGTGTGTGTGTGAGGGGGGGGGGTGGGTGCGGGGAGGGAGTGTAGCATATGTGAGATCATGTGCTCATATTCACCAGTGGAATGTAAAAGAAAGAGGAGGGGGTTCTCTCTCTTCTGCTTCCTTGTTTTCTGTTCTCTGTGTTTTAGCGTAGGTCTGTTTGTATAAGCTCTTTACAGGATTGAGCACGCTGCGCAGCTATCCAGATGAAACAAAACCAACCTCATTTGGATGTTTGGAAAATGATTCTCTTTATTTTGTTTGGTTCAGGCAGATCCACCTCGTTTGACATGAGGGGGATAAAGACTCGCTCTCCGTTCGGGGTCATTTCCCAGAAAGATTATTTGTATCTGCACATCTCTTCCTCTGTGCACTTAAACTTCTTTCATCAACAGGTCTTAAAAAGTCTCCAGACAACATGAATGAAAAGATGCAATTCAAACTCCCCCTTTTTTCCCTTTCGACCTCCTCAAAAGTACAATAATCTTCAGTCACTCGTCTCCTCCTCTCCATTGCGTGGCTGTTTGTAGCACCGGAGTGGTGCTGATTAAGCCCACAGAGAGACAAACAGAAGACAAAGTCCCTGCCCACCAGTTTAGTTTCACATCCTGGACTGGAGCTGGGCTGCAGCTTGCCAAGTGGAGGGCTTTTAAACTGGGCTAAACACTAATTGCTGCCCTATTTCTTTTATGCTGCTTCTTTCCCATCTGCGATGGCGCTTCCAGACCTCCACAGCAGCCAGAGCCTCATTATAGCAGACAGTTAACAAAGGCTGGGAAACAGAAGCGGAGAATTCACTTAGGATAGCTATCTAACCGCCAACTATGAGGCCTGCTCGGAAAATTGAATCAATGACAGGGGCCGGCTTCAGATAAATCCTTCAAGGATATTAAGATATTAAGATTCTGAAAATCTTAATTATTTGTCTAAATTGTTGCGGCTGGCTTTAAATAATGGAGTGAGTGAGTGGCGGAGTGTGTGGCCTATTGTTGTAGAACAAAGATTATACTTTTAGTATTTTGAACAGATTTATTAAATTTATTAATGTTCAAAAAATAACATCATTATTGCATCTACAAAAGGAAATATAAACCAGCTACTTGTTGAGTGAAGATAATTGAGGTTTCATTGTGATGTTTGCCTGGTATGTCTCTTTTTTTAACCCTCCTGGTTTGATGTTTGTGTTTTGTGGAGGTGTTTTTTTGTGAGCGTGTAGCGGGAGGGGGAGGATGGAGACGAGTGGGGATGAGAGGAAAAACCAAATGAGGGAAATGCTGAGGAGATGAATAAGAGCAAAGGATAAAGCAGGAGGGAATGAGACTGACAAGTGGAAATAGAGGGGAATGAGATTGGGGGATAGAGGGAGGAATGGAGAGAAGGTGGGGAGAAGAGGAGGGGCTGGTCAGCAACAAAGCCTAATGTTGCTATGGAAACATGTTTATGCCTCACTGATGCATCTTGTAGATCCAATTAGAGACTGATTGTGTCTGTGTCTTTATAGACATATGCGCGTGCACGTACGCACACACATCTATGAGTGAACATATGTCTCGCTTTAATATACACAAAAAACCCGATAGACAGAAGCAGAATGTTTCTGCTGAACACCAGCAAATTATTAAGAGATGTAGGACAAAGGATACCTCGTGTTCTCTCTCTTATCGGCCCCTTGAATTAGAGCAACCCCCCCCCTCCCCTCCCCTCACCCCTCAAGAGACAATAGCAGGGAAGTAACGTCTCACCCCTGTTCAAGGTCTCCTGTCCACACATGCTTTCATGACACCATGTTCAGCAAACGAAGGGGGCAGAAAGGATTTCTACTACTTTCCAGATTTCATTTAGGATTTATCTCTTATCTGCATGAAGTCCTTCATTTGGTAATGCCCTTATCCAAGAAGATTGACTATGAATGGTAATCCAATCATGCTCATTTTCATGGGGGAATTTCCTTAGAAAGTAGGACTTTTTTAGATTTTTTTTTTTTTTACAATGGTTGGCTGTTTGCCAGAGTTTGACATTGTCAGGAGGACTGTGGATCCTAAGGTCTCCTCTGTCCTCCGCCGGTGTCTTTCAGCAGGCACCGCGGCCTTCCGTTAGGCTTGTCTGAGCCGTCAGTTATTTAGCGGTGAAACGATGTGTGTGATGATGAAATGAGGGACTGCAGATAAGGTGAGATTACTCTCTGAGAGGGAGAAAGAGGGGAGACGCTGAGAGAGACAGAGAGGGCCCCGGACGCTGAGGTCTTGTTAAAATGTGAGGGATCAGAAAGAACAACAAATGCATCGCGCGTTTCTAAATCCTGCTTAAATCCGCTGGCATGGGCTGATCTAGCAGATAGCCCCTCTGCTGGGCTCACTGTCTGTGATCCCAACACACACACACACACACACACACACACACACACACACACACACACACACACACACACACCAGTACATTAACACACCCGTGGTCAGTCCGGCTGTCTGGGTTAATGCTTGGCTAACTGGGACAGCAGAGCTGAACCATGTTGACATTTTAAGCCCCAAACAAGTCCAGAACAATGATTCAGCCCATCTGCACCCCTCCTCACCCGTCCCTCTCCCCAATAGGAGTGCAAACTCAGCCTATTTTGCTGACTGACTACACACACTTACACACACACATGCACAACCCAAACACATTACAGTGTGCTCTATGTACCTCTGCTCCTACACTTCACACACACTTACACACACACCGGGTCTCCTCCTGTTCCCCGTCTTTTAGTGAATAAAAGAGAACAAAAGCTGATCTGATTGAGTTGGCAGCAGAGAGCGAGGAGGAGAGGTACTGTAAGGTCACAAGGATTATCTTAATCCTCCAGTAGATGATCATGACAGAGGGAAGATGTACCAAGGAGCCTTAACCCCCTCAGCTGACCACTGTTTTCAGCAGCGTGGGCGTGACGTCGAAGGTCTTACTTCAAACTTCGAGAATGAAACCTGTTGCATTCTTTCTATGTAATTCGATCTACAGCCATTTTGTTGTTGGAATCTTTCTTTTCTTGCAAACGTCTGGTTTGTTTTTGATTCAGATCCAAGTATGAGGAAGAAGCTTCAGAGGATTTGTGCGAAACACTCTGTTGAGTAGTTCTGAAGCATGTCAAGCTGCTACTTGTAGTGTTTTTGTAGGACAAAATTCACAACGCTATACATGAAAGAGCATGTCAGACAAATCTAAACCCATAATTCCTACAGCTAAAGCATTTAGACTACATAAACTCTGGTTAAATGATGTGATTGCCTTTTCAGACTATCTCTATTATCTCTAACAGTTTATCTTCCTTCTCTCTCACCAGATTTCTTCCTGGAAAAGGCCTCATCATCTACCCGGACATCGGGGACAAGCTGGATATCATCTGCCCCAAGGCGGACATGGGAAGAGATTATGAGTTCTACAAGCTGTATTTGGTGAAGCGGGAGCAGGCGGAGAGTTGCAGCACAGTACTTGACCCTAATGTGTTGGTCAACTGCAACAAGCCTGAGAAGGACATCAGATTCACCATCAAATTCCAGGAGTTCAGCCCCAACTACATGGGACTGGAGTTCAAGAGGAACGTCAACTACTACATCACCTGTAAGACATGATTTATTGTTGATATTTAGCTTTTTAACCTTCATTCAACCAGAGAAGCCTGACTGAGCAACCAGAGTAATAATCTCTGCTTCACACTCAGTTACACACCGTCACACCCGGGAGTTTCCGATTAAAATTGCTTTTTTGATGGCCGCAGCAGTAGCAACCCCATAGCAACAACCGGAGGTTTTGTTTTATTGCTGCCAGGCAGAGCGTTCAGAAGCGGGTTAGGGTTATTACATAATATTGTAGGATTCAAACTGGAATTCATCTTCATGTTATACTATTTACTTTAAAAATCATTGGTTTTAAAATTAAGTTAGGGTTAAAGTTGATTTTAAGTTTTAATTTAAGTTTCATGTTGTTTCAATAAGACATTTTCAGTTTGTTGGAACCAAACATGGTGATAAAAGAGAAGTTCTAGTTTTTAAATGAATCCCTGATAGAACCTCCGGACATGCAGTCATTTAATTTACTATAATCAATAATCATTTGATACAGGATTCTGATCTATTCAGTACTGAACTTAATGGGTTTTTTTTGGGGGGGGGGGGCGGTTTGAATTGAGCTTTTTTCATAGGAAACTCTAAATTTACATTAAAACTGTTCTTGAACATGAAAAAAATAAAATGACTCAATAAAATATTTGTTTTTATTTCTGATACATTTACAATATATGTTCCAATAATTATACTGCTTTTATTTTATTTGGTAAATTTCATTCTAACACATGTTCTTATAGATTTATGACAAATATTTTCCCAATTTTAAACGACAACCAACAAAATATTTTTGACAAAATGACATACTCTCTATTTACTCTATTTGAATCTGATATCATGAATTATTTCTTTTATATACATTCATGCTAAAACAGTTTCTTCAGCTTTTACACTGTTCTTCAACAGTTTAGAATAGAAATGAAATGAACTCTCTTGTTGCTCAGTGAAGACCAGATGTTGGTCAGGACGAGTCAGAGGAGCAGGAAAAGCTGGAACCACAGTCTAGTTCTCTGGGAGGGGTTGGATCTGTCTTCAGGTTGAGTTTCTTATTTCTATTCTTGTCAGCTGGAAACTCAGTCAACTCGGGTTGAGCAGAGGATGTTGGAGGAGTTGATGTTCAGAGGAGACTCTGTCTGGTGAAGTAGAACTGGAATCCTCCTCGATTGGAGCGGTGGCACGAGGGTCTTTTATGGGGATCAAACATCCAATAAATGTGTCCCATGGAGACAAACAATTTTACTCAACGGTTCTTGATATAGTTCAGAAGGATGTCATGTGGGTACATCTTTTTGATCTGTGTGAGGACAGATTGAAGCGTCTCATCCCTCATGCAGCAGGAGAAGGTTGCTTGATGTTTCACACTGGTAATAGCATAACCTTCTCCAAAGTAGCATTTATAATCCCCATGGAGAGTTAGCTGAGCAGCTGGGAGGTATGTGTTATGAATGACTTCCAACTATATGAAACTATAGTTCAGTATCAGTAAACCTTGCTGAGCTAGAGCTTATTTTTTGTTGACTGAATGCTGTGGTAGTCTATTTGAGTTGGATTAACATCGTGCACATCTAATGATTCCTTCCAGAGATGTTCAGTAAAATCAGTCCAGTTGTTCGTGACAGAGACGCTGACGGGTCTGTGGCTCCTTCAAGTCCATCAGGATCTTAGGATCTTCTATTTATCACAATATAAAATAAATTGAACTATTAAAGCAACAAGGTTTTATCAAACATAAAAATACTTCAACATATAATCAATCTGCTCAAATTAAAACGTGAGGTGAAGTTCGTGGATAATTCTCCTTGAAACAAAAGTTTTAAAATTGTTTTTATTAAAAAATATATATTTGAAATCTAAAACAAATACAAAAACAGCATGAATTCATACAATCCTCGGCTGAAATACTTCTATAATCTGTTTTATAGATTTGGATTGGTAATCAGCTGTTACTGCATTCAGGGTATTTCTGATATTTATCTATAGTTTTATTTCTTTAGTTGACTTAAAGATCTCTCGCTTACCTAAAAATATAACTTAATCTTATCTTTCTCAGAGCCACATCTCAAATTGATTTCTCTCTAAATCAGTAAAATTATTAAAGATGATCATGAAATTTTAAAAAAATGGTGTCTGAACTAATATGCAACCAGCTGTGTCACGCCAAGGAACGACTGGCACTGTGAGAAATCAATAGAGACTCTGCAGGCTGTGAAAAAAATTAATCCACCGCCAATATCCACTAATGAAGCATGATGTGTAATTTTGTTACATCAAATATGACATAGTTAATTTAATATTTTTGGAATAATATTGGAACACTTTAGATAATTTTTTTTTCATTTTATATTCTGTTCCACTATTTAGTTTGTTTTTTTTATTCTCAAAGCTCCTTTAGCGTTTATTCTAAAAAAAACAAACTCTTTTATATCCTCTACTGAGAAAAAAAACAGAAAATTAAATCCCACATACATTTTTCTTTTCATCTGTTGCACTTCAATCAATATTTGCGAACTCTTCCTTGCAGGCGGAATGCAGGGAGGCACGAAGCCCGGGATCTTATCAAGCGTCAATTTCCATGGTCGCTCTTGTGGCAACATGTTATTGCGGGCTTTAAGGAATATTTCCCTGAGCTTTATTACTCCCACATGTTTTCAGAAAAACACCTTGGGTACTTTTTGTCACTTTCTCAGAGATTTCCTCGCCTTCCTGTTTTGCATGGCTGCTCTGCACATTGTCTCCTGATTGCATCATAAATATTTTAACTAACTTTATTCTCAACATGCGCGTGGGCGCACGCGCTGACAGTGGTTGGATTCAACTTTAAAGCAAAGAAGTGTCAGTTTTAGTTTAGGTTGATGTTATTTTTATGCAAAGCCCTCTCTCATGTCTCTTCTGTAGAACAGCAGTCTTACTGATGTTTGTTTTATGCAAACTAGGAGAATACTTTACACACTCATCACAGCGCTTTAGACTCCGAACTCATAACTAGAGTCAGTTGTAAATCCTTCACAGGGGAGGCTTGTCTCACAGGATCCAGCTGATGGTTGATCATTATTAGGCTCATATACTGTAACGTTTGCTTGTCAGCAGTAATCGGGTGCCATATTTGTCTTGCTATCATGTTAATGTTGCTGTTCTTTGCAACAGGAAGAGCATGTTTTATCTATTCCACTGCAGCCTTTGAATACACCATAACGCACTTCATCTATCATTTAGATAATGGCCATGTGCGGTTCCTGTTTGTGTCTGTCGTGGGGAGCAAGGGAGGACAGGCGAGCACCTGCATTTTATACACTTTTCCAGCTTTACTTGTGCTGTCGACAGGGTCCACAGTGTGTGTGTGTGTGTGTGTGTGTGTGTTTAGGCCCTTTTAGGCCAGCTTATCCCTACCTAGAAGATGTGAGTGAATTATCCCATCGTCTCTGTTGGGAATGTGGTCCAGGCAGCCAGCAGAGCGGTGTAAATCTGCTCTGCCTATAAAGACCAGGCTTATCTGCTCTGATTAACGGTTGAATGTGGCAGACACCATTTGAGACGAGAGGAAGATGCATAAGGACTGGACATCCCTCTAAATCCTCCAGCAGTCTTTTTCTTGTCCACCCCTGGCCTCCAGCTCTCTTACTCTTTTGCACTGTCACCCCACTCCTCCCCTCCCCTCCCCACTCCCACTCATATTCCTGCTCTTTACTCCAGCTAAAGAAGCAACAAAAGGTGTGGTTGAAGTCAGCAACAAATGGTGAGTGTGTATTTTTGTGTGTATTTCTTGCCGTGGCGACACCATGGGGGACCCGTTCACTTGGTCCCGTCCATCCTGACCCAGCTATGACAGGAGTCGTGGGGGGGTTAAAGGTCACAATGCACAGTTGAGGGGTCACGGAAACACCACGGGGGGTCAGTGATGATAACCCTGCACTGATCTAAACTCCAGACCAAAACCCAGCTTGTGCTGTCTATCAGCCCCCCCACCACCTTCACACACACACACACACACACACACACACACACACACACACACACACACACACACACACACACACACACAAACTTTAAACCCTCCTGATTCTTCAGTGGACAAACTGGTTGTATTTCACTGCGTTGTCTAAACACAGGATATCGAATGAGCTGTTTGTGTGGAAAATGGCTGTGCTGTGTTTAGGGCTTAGAGTGAGTGGAGAGGTGATTTTAGACAGGAGGCTTTTAAGGAAAAGAAAATATGAGGGGGGGGGGTATGAGTAACAGAGCAAAAAAAAGAGGGAAGGGACATAAGTTACTAAAAAGTATATACACAGACAGTAATAACTGTCTGAGCAAAGTCAAAAGAACATCCCTCAATTTTCTCTCATATTGGCCCGTCGTTGACACAAAGTGGTATGACTGTTTGATGATTGGCTCTTTGTGGTTTGTTGGGTTGGTCTATATAAAGTTGTGGCCTTGGTGCAGTGAAACAGAGGCCGCCTGTCGAGCTGCACCTCTCTCCTGTCGTGATTTCCTGAGTAGCGGGTTGGTGTAAGTCTGATCCTTCTTGACAGCTGTCACTCTTTATAGCTGTGAACCATCATGGACCATAACATGTGACGACTTCCTCTGCAGAATTCTGCCACAGCGGCGCGCACGCCGTCTCACTTCAGTGAACAACAAAATGTCTGCTCGCAGCAAGCACAGAAGTTGAGTTTATTCTTGGTGTTTATTTTCTCGGACATTTTTGGGACTACTGTGCAACTTCATTTGTTTGTTTGGGGTAAAAAAGATGAATTAATATGAGTTTTAATTTAAAAAAAAAGTTCAGTTCTGAGTCAGTTACTTTTAATTAGAGGTTGACTGAAAAGTGTTGCTTATTTAGCTAATTTTATAAATCAGGGAAGCTGATAACTGATTTATGAAATTGATATTTTGCTTGTTTTTTCCCAGAAATAAAAAAATATAATTCATACATGTTATTTTGTATTAGTTTAAAATAAACAAACAAACAAACAAATAAATAAATAAATTCCCGTGGTGTATTGATTTAGCCCTGTGGTTGGATTAGCACACATTTTTAGCTTTTTACTTCATTAA
The DNA here is from genome assembly GCA_006937955.1 of Pachypanchax playfairii. Lineage (NCBI taxonomy): Eukaryota > Metazoa > Chordata > Actinopteri > Cyprinodontiformes > Aplocheilidae > Pachypanchax > Pachypanchax playfairii. Next base: position 222,606 of record SSNP01000270.1, read on the forward strand.
AGTCTTGCTTTGAATGTAGTTCCAAACATAAAGTTGTTCATATTTTCATCCTTAAGGCAAAACTTCCTATCTAGTGAAATACATCCACAAGGCTCGCAATTAAAAACTAAGGTCTTATCATTTCCCTGGTAAATACAAAGTTCTTTTTTCAATTTTGGATGTTATTCAGGTCAGATTTTCTGTCCATAATATGCTTATTACATGTTTATTATGTGCTTTTTACACTCATATTACACTCCCATTGGTTTATTCACTCATCCGACTAATAGATCGTTCAACCTCAGGTCCAGATCTAATATTTGAAAAACAAACTTAAGAATATTTCAGGTATTTGTTGAGGATCCTTCCTGTTCACATGATATGGTTTAAGTTAGGAAGCATGTTGCATATGCAAGTATTTGCACTCGTTAGTGTGGGCCCTGTTTCTCTATCACTGTTATTTTCTCTTCAGCAGCCCACACATTATATACGCCACCTTCTAAATGTTCCCTGAAGGAATTCTTTACCGTAGGGCAGCACACATCCAGCACTGTCCTGCTCTGCTGGAAAAGTCAGACTGTTCTGCACTTTGCCTTAAGGTGTTGAAGGTCAAGGTTGAAATCTCTGGCCTGACTGCAGCTGATCTAAAGATCACTTTAGTTGGCCTCTTTTCACATGAACACTCCATCGCTTGTGCACATGCACGCTCCCACGCAGGTATTCACTGTAATAATAATGCAAGGGAGTTCAATGAGCAGAAAAAAACCAGAAGCACACACAAAACACACAAATGAATTCCTGAACATGGCCGAGTAAACATTAATACTAGAATGGCATATAGCCTGGTTTAATGCATCATAATAACTGTAATATGATTATAAAAAAAGTGTTAAATGTCATATTTTTGAGATAACATAAAATTACCATAATTAAATCACAACCACTTAGAAAAAGGCTGCTGTCAGGTTGAATGCATGTTGATTTTCTGATTATAGGGATGCAAATAGCTCACACATTTTTAACTGCCACTTAAATAAGGTTTTTTGATGTAAAATGCTAACAGTTAACATCTGGTACCCCCCTTTTGAAACATTTTAATTAGAAGCAACAGACACTGAGAGAGGACTTTTCTTTTGCATTGATTATTATGGACTCTCACACATGCTTATTACTAGCAGAGAACAAAAGATGCTTTGTTTCATTGCCTGATTGTCAGATTGTAGACATTAAAATACACAGAAAAGGCCTGAAATAATGATTTGTGATGTTGCCAAACATTGCTATCGGCTCTGTTTAAAAAGGTGGTTTTATAAGCCGGGACGCAGAACCATTAAAACCTCCAAAAGTACTTCAGTAAAGTCTGTGTTTTCTCAACATCCTTTGACTCTGCTTTCATGAAGTTCCCTATAAAGGGTGTTTCAATGTTTCTAAATTATAGGGATATCAGGCACATACTTTATGTATGTCATGCCTCGGTTTAGAAAAAATGTTTAATATTTGAAAATGTTTTCCCTGGAAAACACCTTTAGAATAACTCGGATCGGTAAGAGGTATTTATGTTGAGTTTAAAGCAGCTAATCAACGAGCCTTAACGGATTTCATTTTCAAAGTAAACCCTGCCAACAGGTCAGGTTAGCACCGGTGGAGCAGTCTGGCTGTGGGATAAGGAGATTTAACCCCCTTGTGAGTGAATTTAGCCCAGTGTTTATTAGTGTGCCAGTGTAATATATGACTTTCTGCTTGCTTTGCAAATCTATCCAGGCTGCCTCTGCTACTTCTCCGTCGGATATTTCATTCAGTGAGGGTTAGCAGGCACACTGTTATTGTCGCTGGTTATTGCCTTTCGTTTATTGCAGAGGAGTTTGTTTGGAGTGGAGGGGGAAAGAGGACTCTGCCTCAGAGAGAGAGGGTGGGTGGGTGGGGGGGGCTCTCACATGGATGTACAAGTGAACGGTAACCATTGGTTACGGCTGAGCCCGTCGCTGCTAGATGAAGCAGATATATTCATGTATTCATCTCAATTAGTCAGCTCCAAACGCAGACACTCATCCCTCCTCGGCTGAGCTCCATGCTTATCTTATTAGAATATTTGATCCTGTGTGCAAGGCCTCCCTCACTCTCCAGCTCATCATGTCAACCCTTGTTTCCTCTCTTCACCCCCCCCCCCCCCCCCCCCCCCCCC
>SSNP01000270.1:224776-237460 GCA_006937955.1 Pachypanchax playfairii
GGGGGGGGCTCTCACATGGATGTACAAGTGAACGGTAACCATTGGTTACGGCTGAGCCCGTCGCTGCTAGATGAAGCAGATATATTCATGTATTCATCTCAATTAGTCAGCTCCAAACGCAGACACTCATCCCTCCTCGGCTGAGCTCCATGCTTATCTTATTAGAATATTTGATCCTGTGTGCAAGGCCTCCCTCACTCTCCAGCTCATCATGTCAACCCTTGTTTCCTCTCTTCACCCCCCCCCCCCCCCCACCCTGCTTTAGTTTTTTCCACCATTATTCTGCCCTCATGTTTCAGAGTTTATACGCAGGCAGGTGCTGTGGGAGGTCTGTGTTCAAGTCATTTTGCTTGATTACTCAGATCCTCTCTCAGCACGCAGACCACAAGAGACCGCAAAGCCAACTCAAAAATAACAATGTTGATTTTTGTTTTCTTCTCTTGTATAACACAAACTTATTTGCTGAGTAACCTTTTTTTTCTGAAGGCAATTTACAATTGGGTTTCTTTAAATCCATATGCCATGCTGAAACCCACTCTGCAATAAAAGAAGAGAAGACATCTGAGGACTGCTTGATAGATGTATGTTTAGAGTACATAGTGATTAGAAGAAGTAAATGTAGGACAGGAGAACATTAGAATCAGTGTCCATAATGTGAATTGTCATGAAAGAAAAAAAAAAGGTTAAAACAACGAATCCCTTAATCTAAAACACTCTGCAGCTGCATATTTGCCTCTCCATCTAAGATCTCTGAGGTTGTTTGCCCTCTGATTTGCCAGCAGTACATTTTCTCAGTGTATTTCTTCTCCGGCCAATAGCTAAACTCAAATCACAGCTCTGTGTCTGTTAGATGGAACTTACTCTCCCTCTCCTTCAACCCTGGAACAGTGGTTTGTCTTCTCCAAGGCACGCTCTGAAATGGCTTTGTTTTCCGACAGCCATTCAACAGGCACCCTCAGCTGGGGCCTGCCAAGAAGTCCGCCTCCCCGAGCTGGAGCCTGGGCCTGTTTACACAAACTCATCGGAGAAATATGGGCATATAATTATAGAGGTTGTTAGTTTTAATGTCGCATCCTCGCAGTGGAAACCACCGAATGCTTGGTCAGCTACGACGATGGGTGGCTGATGAAACTCTGGCCGGGTACGGCGTGAACCTTTTTTTTTTCTGTGGAAAGCATTTTGGAGGATGAAGAGAGGAAACAGAAAAGTGGGTGGGTGTGGGGGGGGGGGCTTCTTCTTGATGGAATCGAATCAGCTCTGAGCAAAGCAAACAAACATGAATCACAAGGCGGCGATAGAGATTGCTGTGGTTGTCCAACGCATAAATACAGAGTCTAAATACTACTCTGCAGGCCAGGGCCAAGCCCGTTTCTCTGAATTCAGCTCAGTGGCAAAATGTCCATGTTCCATTCCAGCACAACCACAGACACACAAACACAGTAACACAAGTAGACAAACACACAAGAGGCATATGTGTGTGTGTGTGTGTGCGCGCACACAAACACACAGGCATAAATAAGCACAAAGCCACATAAGCAATTTTATATATATATATATACTCATAAGCTCACACTAGCATGCAAATAGATGCACACACAAAAACACAATGTGCCCCTCAACTCATCCACCCTCCACCTCTGTTTGTGCAGATTTGCTCGCCTAATAGGAGCTGCTGTAAGCATTGTGCATTCGTTAATGCACGTTCAAGAGAAGCGCAGCTCAGCTGAGCATGAGATATTTTCAGTCAGCAGTCCCACAGGTGCAGCGTGTGTGCTGTCAGAGTTTGTGCACACCGTGATGGATGGATGCTGAGAAGAAACATGTCTTCAAATAAATATGTGCTGTGTAGTTCGGGCTCGCAGCAACTTGATGGTTCCGTACCTCCTGTTCAAAACCCCAGGGCCGCATTTCTTTCCCTCTCCTCCTCTCGTTTCTCCTCATTTTTTTTCCTTCCAGCAACTCAATTTATCTCTCCATCCAGCTTCGCCATTCCACCCTATTCCCCCCCTCCTCCATAGATATCTCTCTCTCTTCTCCTCCCTCCTCCCGAGCCTCCTGCACAGTGACAGATCCTGCAGGAAATTGTTTCGAGTCTGCCAGACATTTTTGTGCCGTAGCTGTTTATTTGTGCTACGGGGCACGGGGATGCAGAGCCTCTCTCCCCTTCCCTCTCTCCTTCTCTCAATCTGGAGGTTAAGCTCTTGAACTCTGCCCATCCTGTGCCAAAAAACACTGATCCCCGATCAGCGTGGGTTTACCGTGTAAGTGATACCAGGGATGAAGAAAGAGGAGCACCGGTGTAGGAGTAGGGGAGGAGTGGGTGTGGAATCTAATCAGTGTCTCAGAGTGTCTGCCTGTTTTCATGCGTCAACTTGCTGGCTTTGCGTGCATTAGGATGCAATCAGCAGCCTTTTCTCTGTGGTCTGCTGTGCTCTCTGATTGGGGTTCTGGTGAACAACGCAGGCAGGGAGGGAATATGTTTCTTTTTTCTTGTGTTGAAAGTCTGGTCTCAGAGCTGGAGAACTCTGCCTCTTTGCACATTAGATTCATTGTACCCTACAGCCATGATATATCTGTGTCAACATGTGTCTGTGTACTTGTGTCACTGTACATTAATGTTTCTCTGACCTCAAACTATGTTGGCTGCAGTCAGTTCGCCTCCATGTTAGCAGGTACCAGAGATGTTCCCCCTGGAATTCAGCCACACAGGCTCACATGTTCATATAATAATACAGAAAACACACAGTCACAAGGACATGTGCACACCCACACACCTTTTTCTGCCTTTGTTCCTCTTTTTATTTATTTATTTTTTGCAGATTTTGATTCAGTGGATAACAGATGGGTCGACATTGAATCTCTCCTCTATAACAAGTAGACTCTCAGACCATCTCATCGTCTTTACTGTCTGTTCTATAATCTAGTGTTCAAACAATTAGGCAGCTATTTGTTCAATATATGGCAGGAAAAATGTCACTGATTGCTGCCACTTCTCAGTTATGAGTATTTGCTCATTTTCTGGCCTATTTTTATTTATTTATTTTTTTCTTTTTGTGTGTAAAAGTTCAACCAAGAATATTGTAAAGTCTCCCTGTTAGACCACATTGCTGCACTGCTTCAGCTCTCTCTGAACATCTCATCTGGTTTGTTTTACATTACTTATTTAGGACGGGAAGCCTGGAGCCAGCTGCAGGAGTTATTGTTTGTTTGTTTGTTTCCCGTCGTTGATGTGTGTTACTGTGCTGAGCAACACAAGGCCGACTCACTTGTCATAACTCTGTTCTGGAGGCCAGATTGAAAAGGTCAGTGAAAATGAAGCTCCCCTCTTTGTGCAGGATGAATGGAACCGAAACAGAAGAGACCCAGACAAATATACACACACTTAGGCATCTAAAAACAATCATTTAAATACACACACACAGAAACAACCCCCCCCTCCCCCCCTCCCCCTCAACAGGAGAGGCGAGAGCTGGAAAGATAGTTCATCCCACAGCTCTGGTTTGCTGATTTGCTCCATTGCTTTAGCTCTGGTTTCCCTCAGGAGAGCAGTTCTCTCACAAATTACCTCCTCGGTCAGTTGAGATTTTCGGAGCCTTGTGGCCTTTGACACGCCATGACTATCTCACCACATTCCGATCCATCCCAGAGGTTCTTTTATCAGGCCTCATTTGTGGCTTGGGGATCTTTTAGGTGTATCGACAAGGGTGACTCCTCTCTAGAGTCCAGAGTTTTGTACCACCGCTGTTTTAGACTGCCACAAAGACCAGAGAAAAGACGGAGAGGATGGCTTTTATCATCAGCTGAGATTTAGGGAGTGAACCGTGGTTCACCTCGTGTGATTATCAGTGCAAATGAAGCAAGACGAAAACTTCAATGAGCCTCCTGCTGAGTAACAAGCTCACTAAGAGGCCTTCTGTGTACATCTGTCAGCTGGTTACACATGTGTAACCTGACAATACCAGTACCACCCAGTAATACTTAGGAAATAACTTCTGGGATTTATCATTTGCTAATCTTTGTACAAAGACATTCTCATGGGCTAAATAATAGGATAAGGGAAGCAGTTCTCTTTGTGTTCACTTAGAGTAGAGTATAGTGAAAGTTTGTGTGAAAATAATTTTCAGTTAAATGTTGTATCATATATTTAAAAGTCTGTATAAACAGTGTAATCATGGATCATTTTGCATACAAAAGGAATTAAAGCATCACATATTTTTGATTAACTTGTTATGTAAAAAGTGGGTGGAGCTTCAAAACCACCTCAAGACATATTGAAAAGGTCACAGGTTGATCATTGGAATAAGAAAACACATATCTGATGTGTAAAATTTTGATCTGCAGTATATAAAGATTCACCTTCACTCAAAGTTCTAACAAGCAGGAAGGATTTGCTGTTACTCATCCATCAATCCATTTTCTGCACTGATCCTGTTCAGACTCACAGGGAGCTGCTTTCTCTCTCCTGCAATTATCAGCTCATCAAAGGCCCATATACAAAGACAAGCATGCACACACACACACACATACACACATACACACACACACACACAAGTGTGTTTTGGTATCCTTATGGGGACCGTCCATTGACTTCCATTGATTTTAGTAACTAGATTTATACCTAACCCAAACCCTTTTACTAACCTTAACCATTACTGATCTATAACTAACCCTAAGACTAACTAAAACTCTATTCACACCATACCTATAAACCTAACCCCTAACCCTAAAAAGGGGAGTCCCCCTCATGGGGACCAGGCTTCGGACCCCACAAGAACCCTCGGACCCCAGAAAGATAGTAAAAGTCAGGAAACTGGTCCCCAGGAGGTCAGAAATACAAACCCACACACACACACACACACACACACCCCTGTCTCTTGGTATCCTTATGGCGACCGTCCATTGACTTCCATTGATTTTAGTAACTAGATTTATACCTAACCCAAACCCTTTTACTAACCTTAACCATTACTGATCTATAACTAACCCTAAGACTAACTAAAACTCTATTCACACCATACCTATAAACCTAACCCCTAACCCTAAAAAGGGGAGTCCCCCTCATGGGGACCAGGCTTCGGACCCCACAAGAACCCTCGGACCCCAGAAAGATAGTAAAAGTCAGGAAACTGGTCCCCAGGAGGTCAGAAATACAAACCCACACACACACACACACACACACACACACACACACACACACACACACACACACACACACACACACACACACACACACACAAGTGTGTTTTGGTATCCTTATGGGGACCGTCCATTGACTTCCATTGATTTTAGTAACTAGATTTATACCTAACCCAAACCCTTTTACTAACCTTAACCATTACTGATCTATAACTAACCCTAAGACTAACTAAAACTCTATTCACACCATACCTATAAACCTAACCCCTAACCCTAAAAAGGGGAGTCCCCCTCATGGGGACCAGGCTTCGGACCCCACAAGAACCCTCGGACCCCAGAAAGATAGTAAAAGTCAGGAAACTGGTCCCCAGGAGGTCAGAAATACAAACCCACACACACACACACACACACACACACACACACACACACACACACACACACACAAGTGTGTTTTGGTATCCTTATGGGGACCGTCCATTGACTTCCATTGATTTTAGTAACTAGATTTATACCTAACCCAAACCCTTTTACTAACCTTAACCATTACTGATCTATAACTAACCCTAAGACTAACTAAAACTCTATTCACACCATACCTATAAACCTAACCCCTAACCCTAAAAAGGGGAGTCCCCCTCATGGGGACCAGGCTTCGGACCCCACAAGAACCCTCGGACCCCAGAAAGATAGTAAAAGTCAGGAAACTGGTCCCCAGGAGGTCAGAAATACAAACCCACACACACACACACACACACACACACACACACACACACACACACACACAAGTGTGTTTTGGTATCCTTATGGGGACCGTCCATTGACTTCCATTGATTTTAGTAACTAGATTTATACCTAACCCAAACCCTTTTACTAACCTTAACCATTACTGATCTATAACTAACCCTAAGACTAACTAAAACTCTATTCACACCATACCTATAAACCTAACCCCTAACCCTAAAAAGGGGAGTCCCCCTCATGGGGACCAGGCTTCGGACCCCACAAGAACCCTCGGACCCCAGAAAGATAGTAAAAGTCAGGAAACTGGTCCCCAGGAGGTCAGAAATACAAACCACACACACACACACACACACACACACACACACACACACACACACACACACACACACACACACACACACACTCAGACAGTGTCTAGAGCCAATTTACGGTTGCCAATTCAGCTAACATGCATGTTTTTGGATTGTGGGAGGAAACTGGAGTACCTGGAAAAAAATCCACACATGCACCAGGAAACCATGTGAGGTACAAACTCCATGAATCCAGGACCTTCCTAACCAGACCAGCTTGCAGCTGATAAATAAAAATGTTTTTTTAATAATCAGAATAGAATAACATTTTTATTAAAGAACAATTTTTGTCAGAGTAAGATTACCATGTGTCCACCTGGACAACAGACTGAACTGGAGACACAACTGTGATGCTGTTTTTAGGACGGGACAGATCAGACTGGACTTCATCAGGAAGATTAGATCCTTCAATGTTTGCAGCAAGATGTTGAAGATCTTTTATAAATCTGTTGTTGAGAGTGGGATCACACCTGCAGTCACCTGTTGAAGGAGACATTAAGAGAATGAATGAACAAATTGATCAAGACGTCTGGTTCTGTTCTCGGGATTGATCTGGATCCTCTTGAGTTAGTTGCACAAAGGAAAATGTTTGAAAAAATGAGAACCATGATAGAAAACGCTCAGCATCCTCTTCACAACTCTGTAACTCAAATATAGAATATCTTCAGTCAGAAGCTTCTTCAGATCCGCCGCAACACAGACGCCTACAGTTAGAACTGACTCTATGAAAACAAACTGAGCTTCTACAACATCTAAGTTCCCTTTAGGGATTAATAAAATATAAATAAATTGATTTGAATTACCTGAATCCAGATATTGGACAGTTTTATTAATGAAACTAAGTGAACATAAACAATAGAAACCCATGTATTTATGACTAATTCATGTTTTTATTTACAATTTATATTCCACACAAAATATACAAAGTGTCACACCTCTGATTATTTTAATGGGTGATTTTTGGTTTAACATTGGTGGAGACATACAGTATAATTGTGCTTATTAAACTGCAATCATCTCATCTTTCTTCATATAAAACAGGATTTATAATGAATGAGTTTCAAATCATTCCCTTTTTTCACTGTCCTGAACGTCCCTGAATGATCTCAAACAGACGAAATATTGCAAAGATTTTAGACAGAGTTTTCAATTTGAAGCAAACAGTCAGCTGATCAAAGTTTCTCAGAACAAACAAGGATGGATGAGCGAGTTAAAAGTCATGTTGACTGTTTGTCAACGTGGATTAATGGGCAGTTGAAAACTATTTTTTTAAAAAGGAGGGCATCTCACCCACTGTTTCTGTGACATGGGGAAACGCAGGCCCGTGATGGGATTAATGAAACACTAATGTAGAGCCCCCCCCCCCCACCCCACCCCGGCTTTAACAAGGATGAGACCGTGTGCTTGTGTTTAACTGCACACACTATTAGCTGCAAACAAGCCTTGTGCACACATGCATAATAGTTAGAAGTGAGATAAACAGCAACGCAGCAACTCCCACATGAACAATATTAACCTTTAGCTTCAGAGCTTGTGTTTGTGAGTTGCGTCTGCGCCTCAGCATGTGTTGCATCTTTCCTAACCTTTAGCTTTGCACCAATAGGAAGGTGAAATGCCAGTTTTCTCCCTCTCTCTGTGTGTCTCTCGCTCTCTCTGACCCAGTTTCCCCTCGACTTATTCCTCTCAACACGCAATATTTCAGCTGCTGTTAGTCAAATCATGCACCATCTGAGAGGGGACTTCAGAAGCAGTCGTGTGTGTGACTGAATGGATGTGGATGTTTGTGTGTGTGTGTGTGTGCAGCTCAAGATGTATTTGTTCACCTGTTTGTTTTAGTGTATTCAAGGGTGTTAAATTGTGTGCGCACCCTCGAGGGTTTGGCTGCTTTAAAAAAAATAATGATCTAATAGATGGGAAGCGACATTTACAGCAAAACAAAGGAAAACGACATTCACACCTGCCTGAAGAGTTCTACTTTTTTAATATTGTCTTCTTTGCACAATACTGCAGACCATTTTATGCAAAAACTATTTACTGATGTCACTTTTTCAGGCGTTTTCCCCTCAGTTTTTAGTCTGTAAGTGATTTGTGCTAAACTGCTGAGGTTTTCTGGGGCTGCGGCTTGATGATATCGGTGCAAAGAGCCATTACTGCCAATTAGCTACTCTGTCATTAGGGAGGCTTGTGTGGGCTACTGGCAAAATTCTCCACACAGCCGAATATGTTACAGCTAAAATAGCCGGTGAAGTTAAAATTGCTTTCTAAAATTGTTCCATATCGAGAGGAGTTTATTTGTGGTAGGTCAGAGTTTTTACAGTCAGTTGTTATGGTTCTAAAATGATTATTAGATGCTTTGTTTGCTGGCTTTTAATCACTTAGCTTTAATACTACATACATCAGCTTATAGCATTAGAAGTCTCCACACCTTCAGGTTACACATTCTAATGCACCAATTGACTGCGTTCACCGTCCTGCTGTACACCTGTCAGTCGTTTGGGTTTCAGCTCAGTAACCTGCTTCTGCATCCGGAGCAGAACTTCTCTATCTGTATGTCTGTGTGTGGTCAGTTGTCGGATGTTGGAGGGGGTGATGTTGGAGAAAGAGGTTCGGGAGGCAGTATGCTCTAAAACGAGTCTGTCCACATCATGTCATGTTGCAGTGCGCTCAGTCTGTTCATGTTTGAGACAGATGACTTGCTCTGCTCCCCAAGGTCCTCCTGTTATTCCGCATCCTTTATCTCCAACTGATCCGACAGACAGCCCGCATCGGGTGTGCATGTGTACTTTTTAGCTTGTTTGCGTGTAGACGGGGGCTTGTGCATGTGAAAATTCTCAGTGTGCACGCAGGACAATGTCATCCTCTGTCTTCGTGGCAGCGAGTGCATCGTATCTACGTTGGGAGTGCAGGGGTTTGCAGCATGCTGAGTGGGGAAATGGAGAGTGGAAAGTGCAGCAGTGTAAAAGCTCTGCCCTGCTAGATTCACCATAGAGGTGACACAACAGACACCCACAGTGAAATGATGCAGAATCTGTGTGACTGCAGGCTGTGAGTCTTGCACAGACATACACACACACAAAGAGACTCTGAGAGCTGCTGACAGGTCCTCTGCAGAGGTTAAAAGCTGCCATAAGTAGACCTGGAGCACCAGCACAGTGATGCTGCAGGCTGTGGAAGGCCATAATGCACAACCTTTATCCTGGTCACATGGGATTTTTTTTGATCAGGACCGCACACATGCAGGCGCACTCACAGAAGAAAAGAGGAAGATTATGTCCTAATAGTTCTAAATGTTTAGACACGTGCACACGTCTCCCTGTGCACGTCCACGCACATTCAAACAAACACAAAGTCTTGTCTACAGTCACAGCTCGGTTATTCAAATGAGTCCAAAGCTCAAACATCTAAAGACTTTAATGGAGAATTTAAGAGAATTTCTGAGTGAGAGTGAAAGAGGCAAGCTGGCATACAATGACACACACACTTAGACACGTACACACACACTTAGACACGTGCACGCACACACAATCCAACGCACATATGCTTCCACCATTTAAACAGAGGGAGATCACCTCCCACCTCTTCTTCTTTCCAAACTGAGCTCTCCTCCTCTCAACTCCTCACTTCATCACCTCCTTCCATATTCCCTAGCAGATATAGGCACACACGCTAGTCCTACATCCCTGCACACACACACACACACACACACACACACACACACACACTCTTGCCAACACACTTGAGACAGATCAAGTCTCACTCGTCTCCAACTCACATACTTTCTGAAAAAAAGAGGAATCTGCTGCATTCTGTCTTTCCTTCTTCACTCTGCACTCCTCTTTCCATCCTTACCCTTCCCAACACACACTAAAAACACACACACACCTCTATTTCACCCCCCACCCCCGCCCCATGCCATACCATAGAGCTTTCTGCCGGGGAGGATTTAGAGGTACCCTGTAATTTTGCTGCTGGAGGAGCTTTTAAGTCCCGCCTGATCTTCTGGCTACACTGGCAGCCGATGTGTGTCTGTGTGAATTTGTTTGTCTACACGCACACGCTGGAGTGTGTTTACCTCTGTGGACCCGAGTGATCACATGTATGTAGTTGTGTGACTGCATTTGTGTGTGTGTGCAGCTGTGCACGTGTGTGTATGCGTGCATGAAGCAGTGCAGTCTAACCATGATGTGAGAGAGGAGCTCCCCCTCTGGCTGTAAACAGGGTGCTGAGCAACAGTTGTGTGTTGACTGGGCAGCTAACCTCCATAAGCCTTGACCCCACCTGCTTGCCGTACCCGCGGAAAAGTGGCTCCTGGGAGCAGGCAGCACACGTTGGCACTGTAAGTGACAGTAAACTACCAAAAAAAGAGCCTCTGTTGTGTGAGGAGATGAGAAAATCAGCTGTGTCCACCCTCATTACTCAAAACCAGATTTGTTCTAACCTAAATTCAATATCTGGTGTACAAAATAGCATGAAAAATTTGTGTGTCAAGTGTTGAAGCTATGACAATTTTATATTGTCTGCCAGATTTTATTATGGAGAAGGAACATGAGGAAGAAAAAAAAAAACATCAGAGCGGGCCGATTCGTCTAAGATGATGTGAAAAGTCTGAATGAATCTTCTTTGCTGATGCCAAACCAAGAGACAAGGCTACGTGGGAGAGACTGCAAAGTGAGAGGTTGGAGGTTGATTACTGATTTCCATTTTATTTCTGGGACAAAGAAATGGAAGTCTGATGGGCTGGGACATCTATTTAGATCCATTTCATTCCACCATAATCAGGCTTTAGCCATGCCCTAATACTTGGGATTAGAAAAAGGTTCAAAGTGCAAACATCCAGATCCCTCCGTATTATTCCAGTCTGTCAACCTCAGTCTGTATGTGTTTTTTCCGTATGCATGTATGTGTATGTGCACATGCATTCTTGCACGCAGATCTGCCAGGGAGGGTTATCTCTGGAATCAGGCACATAAACCTAATCTAACCCTCCCTGTGCTCATTCAGGAGTGAAATATTTTGTGCAAATAGTCTCTCTTTTTCTTCTCAAGCCTTTAGTTCTGGTCCGTTAATGTAAACAAGAACCAAGATGGAGGAAATGACAGAAATAGACATTTTTACTGTGATGCTCTGTTTGATAAACACAAACCTGACAGCTTTGTGTTTATCTACCTGTTTTACCTGAAATGGATGAAACAGCTGTGTGTGTGTTGCCTTGATGCTAAGTGTCAGCGATCAGATGGTGGCTGTGCCCGCTTATGTATTTATCTTCTTTTCTCTTTTACTTTTCGGGGGGTGAAATAGAGACATTATTGGTAGTGGTTGCTGTGACTACCCAGTGCCTGCTCTGCTCATCTAAGTGGAAGTCTGAATGCTACGAGGAACAGGGTGGTGGTGTGTGAGAAGCAGCCAATGAATGTCACCTCTCATCCACTTTCTCATTAAACAACCTGCTCTCTGTCTGTCACATGGGCTGTATCCATCCGCTCGCTTGTGCTCTGGGCAGATGTTGTGCATGTGAGCGTGCACGTGCACACATATATTCACTCACACATGGACACACAGCCTCATTGCACTGTGTGAAAGCACCCCCCCCCCCCCCCCCCCCCCCCCCCCCCCCTCTAGGCTGGACAGGAATAATAAGCAGTAGATGATTCATGATGGAGATGGGGAATGTATTCAGAAGGACCACCTGAGTGACCTCATTTAGCAGACCTGAGAATAAATATAGACCACAGCATCACACTCTATCCTCAGCTGGTGTTGTCTCGGTCAGTCAGCGCTGGATCTCCAACACACTTCCCACTCCTCTCCTCGGAGCACCTTGGGGATGTGAGGGTCCTGCACAGGACCTTTATCTCCACCCCAAATGTCCTTGTGAGATCTGTTTACATTCATATATTCATGTTAATGTGTTTTAGGAAATGTTCAAACGTGTGAACCTGAAGAACTCTCTCCCCTGTAAGGCTTCTTGGTTGATCTACTGTAGATATTTCCCAACATCAACATTTGGCACCTGGTTTCTCTTATGATTTCAGCAGCTGTAGATCCTTTTTGTTCTCCCACTAGTCACTCTGTGGCCAATGATCCACACCCACAAAGAGGGTCTTAAATCACACTAAACCTCTCTTTGGAGCCAACCGCTTTATTTCCAAAAAGCAGCATTCCTTCATGCAATGACCACTTCTTTGGGTATTTTGGACGACTAACGGTGAGCCAGTTTGTTCCACTCAATCATTAGCAGCAGGCGTGTACTTTCTTTGTTCTCTGTCCTGTCATTGCTTCATCCCCCTGTGTTTTTATCTCTGACGAGACACACAGGAAGACCCAGTTCCCCAGTTTCCCCTTTCCAAAATGCAACATGACTGTCGGCCTTTTAATATCTGGAAATCCAGATTTGGATTAACGTCAGTGTGCAGGGATAAAACAAAGAGAGAGAGACAGAGAGAGAGAGAGAGAGAGG